>JADLSH010000114.1:600000-1085000 GCA_016169945.1 Trachythela sp. YZ-2020
GCGTTTTATCCCAATCAAATGTTTACAAGCGACATGAATGAGTTGGAAAACAATAACGAAATTCCGAAAACAACAGGGGTCAAGTATGAAGCCCTTTTGAAACTGCGACATTTATACTAGTTTTGAAAGTTTGACGAGTGACGCACATAAAATTATATTCCCGCTAAACAGACCCACATGCTGTAGTGAAAAGAACTTATATATATATATGAGCGTGTATATAAAGCAAATATAGTTTTCCCTTACCTAAAGGTATCCACTACAGCCTGTTCGACGCAATAAGATCATCATGATCGCTAAATCGCTTATTGCGTGAAACAGGCTGATCTCTTATTGCGTGAAACAGGCTGTAATGGAAACCTTGAGGAAAGCGAAAACTATATATTAATATATATAGTTTTCGCTTACCTCAAGGTATCCACTACAGCCTGTTTCACGCAATAAGCGATTATCAAGTGGCGAAGGATTTCGAAACGATTTTCCATTCTTAAATAGTGTTGATCGAAACGTAGGCGTGTGGGCGTTTAAACATTACATGCATTCCTTTACTTCTGTAGGTTTTTTATTTTAAATCTGCTTTTGTGTCTGCATGTTAAAACTATTTCCGATCTTTTGTTCAGTAAAAATTGTTTGTCTTCTTTCATGATACATGGTGTTTCTTCCAAACATAAATTGCATATTTTTTATCCTCCCGTATACGAAACCGCGTGCATGCTTTATGATTGACCACGTTATGGTGAAATCTTGTTTTTTTTCTTTCAACTTCGATTTCGAAAGTTCGGTGTCATTTGAGTATTTTTTGTGTTGAAAATATTTAATGTGGTTACGGTGTCGCTCTTTAAATGTGCTTGCAGTCATGCTAATGTAGTGTTTAGTGTTGTTCGTATTGCTTGTGGTAACTATGTCCTTGGCCGTGCATTGTTTCTGAAGTGGGCATTGCAACTGATTGCGTCATTGCTAAGTGTCTGTGACTGGTTTTTCCTAATTATGCGTGCATTGTGCCTAGTGGTTATGCACTTGGCATTGTTCATGCAACTATAGCTGACCTTAACTGTGTTCCTGTTGAAAATTTTATGTAGTTTGTGGTTAGGTGGAAAATGCTTGTCAATAGGCAATTTGCATTATAGCAAAGCATCATGGGAATAATTTTAGCATAATGTTAGAACATCTCTCTTTAAATGTTATTTTAGAAGGAAAGTTTAAAAGTTATTTGTAGCCAAATTAATGCCCTCAGACAGTCAGACTAGTCCCCAGTCTTGTATTCTAGCTCTATTTCTCATTCTCAATACCTTGACGATTGACGATTATGACATCATTGTATTGGCTTAGCCTGGGAGCAGGCTCTCTGGGTAGGCTTGAAGCACGTGCTTGAAGCTGAATTTTTTCCACTGAGATTTATTCTGTGCTCGTGTTGCATGGTTTTCACCCGATGTTTGCAAGAATAAAGATCCCAGCAGCACTGTAGCTTGTTTAAAATGCTAAAATGTTTTCATTTTACAACTTTACAAATTAATAGTAACATTTTAAAGTAATTTTAAACGAATTCCGCTTTTTTAACATAATTTATCTCAATTTAGCATAATTTAGTCGGCTGTTTAGCATAATTAATTTTTAGAATCTGGTCACACACTCACACTGAACCTTCCACTTGCAAGGGAGATGGCCGCGGCGAAGCGAGCATTTTGCTTGCGAGAAATATTGCTTCTCTTATATACCTTTTACGTGGCGTTTGGTAATTTTAAAACAAGAAATGGATTTTTAATACTATGAAGTTTGTTTTCTACAAAGCTGAGCGAAATCGGAGCAAAAATGAACGAGAAAATGCACACAGAACGATACAAGGCGCGGGGAATCGGCTCACAAAAGCTTTCGGAGAGGAAGGTACTTCCCAATGTTTCAAGGTGAGTACGCTTGCTAAACAACAATTTGCTCACCATTTTAGCCGACAACTATTGTTGTGTTGTTGATCGACCTTTGTCACTTATTTACACAGCGATCGAGTGTTTTTGCAAGGATTTTTTTGCTTGTTGAAACCGATAATTTTAAGTCATAATGTTTGCCGATCGTTCGATCAGCATGGCACCCAAAGGCAATGTTTTTAAAGATACTTTAAATTGCTTTGGCGGGAAACAAAAGCAACTCAAACCGTTTTTCCGCTTCGGCTCTGTTACTTTGTGAAATACACCAAAAAGAAAGCATTTTGCCTCTGGTGTCGTTTGTTTTTTGCTTCCTTTGTTGTGGTCCATTTCCTTTTAAAGTAAACAAGTAGGTTTAGTATAAGTTGTAAATATATTAAATTTTTAGCTATAACTTAGGTGAAACTGATTAAAATTACATAGTTTGCTCGAGGTAAACTTAATTTACAATATTAATTTTAGTCTATTTTTCAAATTTCAAATTTCATAGCTTTATACTGTATATTCTTAGTTTAGTGTAATTTTTATCTATTTTAGTTAGTTTTAAAATTAAATAAATATATTAAAAATACTCAGGCAGGTCCTAGTATTTAATTTGTAAATAGTATTAAAAATATAAAATTGTTTAAATTTTAAATTTTATTATGGATAATGAGCCAGGAACGTCAATGGAGGTAGATAATAATTTGGCAGCATCGGGAAGTGGTTGGACAAAAAGTTTAAAGTTTATCCCTGAATTTTCGTACAAAAAATTGGAAGGGCATTTGGTATTATTTAAAGCAGGTTATCCAAGGCAGTTTTAAAGTCAAGCCAAATGTTCAAAAAGGAGACGAGACAGTCTATTTTCTTGTGCGGTGTAATGTTATGGCTGAAATGAAGAAAAAACAATACCTTGTCTACGCACTCAACCAAAATTCAGGAGACGTTGTATATGCAAAATGCTGTTGCCCTGCTGGTGCTGGTGGTCGTTGCAAACATGTAGCGGCTACTTTGTTTCAGCTTTTAGATTATGTAGAATTAGGCCTTTTAGACATACCAGACGACAAGACATACACTCAGCAATTGCAACAAGGGCATGTTCCGAAGCCACGCAAGACACAACAAGCTCTGCTCTTCGAGGACTTAATTTTCCCTCAGGACACGTATGAGACAGACAAGAAAGGAAGAAAAAGATCAGTACTGGAAGGCAAAAGAGAAGGATATATGGCAACAAAAGAGAAAGCGTTAAAAGGTGACCTGGAGCGACTAAAAGCCATTTGATTGGTGTACTAGGCGACACATATTGCAAACCTTGTGAATTTAATGTGAATGAGTTACCATCAAGGCAGAGAATGATGAAGGCAGAGGAAGTGGGAGACAAGCTGGAAACGACAGAAGTTAGATCAAGTATTTTAAAAAGATTGAACATGGCTTTAGATTGTACATGCATTCCTGTAGAAGAAAATTGTAAGAAATTTGTGAAATATAGATTAGAAGTGGACAATGATGGATGCCGAGAGGTTGAAAAGAATACACGGAAACAAAATGAGTGCAAAGAGTGGTTTGAGCAAAGAAAGTGTCGGTTGACGTCATCAATGTTTGGTAGTGTATTGAAGAGAAGGAAGTCGATTCACCCTAAAAGTATTGTAAACAGTATTACAAAACCAAGAGCAACAAAGAATGCCAGCTGCCAATGGGGAATTGATAACGAACATACCGCATTAATAAAGTATCACCAGTATAAAGACGACACCAAGGAACATGTGGATCTTTGTGCAGCTTGTGGTTTGGTGGTGAATCCAAGATGGCCATGGTTGGGAGCAAGTCCAGATGACTTAATTTCTGATGCGAGAGAAGAGTCATTGTATGGAGCTGTGGAGGTGAAATGCCCTGCATCCAAATGTGGGATGACTATTATAGAAGCATGTAGTAACAAATCATTCTGCTTAGAATTAGTAAATGGAAAACCTTGTTATGGCTATTTGTCAGTTGAGTTTTATAGATTTTGTTGTTTATACTGTAAATGACATTCATGTTGAAAGGATTTATTTTGGTAAAGTAGAATGGGAAGAAACTACTTTACCTGAGCTAACTGCTTTTTATTTTGAATATTTAATGAATCTTGTTTAGTGTTCTTCCATAATAACATGTGTTATCTGAAACATATTTTCAATATTAGAAAAAACCCCAAATGTACTTGTATAAGGTACAAAAATTGAATTGTCTGTTTGAAATAACATACAATAAGAAGAACTCATTCTTCATGTTCATGAATTAATGGCCTAAAAAACAAAGTCAGATATGAGCAAACAGCCCAAATCTTGTTGAAATCTGCTGCCATTGACATTGGCAAGTCATGTTTTAGAATGCGGAAGCTCTTTATTCGCTGTATCGCCCTTTCTACATGAATCCGATGTTTTGCAATTCTTCGGGTTTTAATTTCATCAGCTTGAGAAAATTGAGCCTTCTCGCCAAGAAAGGGAGGTATGTTTAATGAAACACCTGGTGGTAAAAGATCCTCAATTTCAAAGCCCCTGTCTGCCATTATTTCATCACCCTCTTCAAGCAGACTTAAAATTCCACAGTCCTGTGTTAACTGTTTATCTGAGACAAATGTTAAATCACCCCTTGGGGAAATGCCAACTAGACCCTTGCCAGTATTATGATTTTTGTAAGTTGAGAATGTTGCACTTTGGCTTCGTGGTTGAGAAGGTGTTTCGATAAATAATTCCGTACAATCAAGTATAACTCTAGTTTTCGGATAACTTTCCTTTAAGCATTGTGGCATTGTTCTCCTGACATAACCTTGCGAAGGCCAAATGGGGATGGACCGTAAATATCTGTATAGGAAATCCAGCCAAGTTACCCAAATTCTTGGTACCTGTGATGTGGATAAGTTGAATCTGTCAGCCAAATCCTTCTCGAGCAAACCCAATCGCAGTCTTGCAAGGCACAAGAATAGTTCTTCCTCAGGTGATAACATTCTCTTCCGACAACACTTTCCTTTCCCCTGTCCCTCTGTTTCATCTGTTGCATTGCACGACCCGATATAACGTAACCTCTCACACATCATCATCATTATTTTTAAACTTATTTATACATAAATTGCACTTTTCCACTTTCTCCTTTAGCTCTAATATCTCCTCTTGTTGCTCTTTCTTTTCCTGCTTTAGGCTCTCAACTAACTGTTCAAGTTCTAAAATTCTATCTTCTTTTTGCATTGACACATCTTTTATCTGGCTAGTATCCTGGCTTGCAACATTCCTGTTTCTACATTTTGATGTTGTTCTAGGCTTTGGTTGTGTGGGCAGCAATAGTTTTTCTACTACAGATGGAACATTGTGAAGACATGTCTTCTTACCACCCACAAAATGTTTCGAACAAACCCTGTAGTACTTGTTTGGAGTGAAATTAGCTCTGCCAATCCAATGTAGCCATATCTTTCGAAGCTTTTTGTCAGTTGGGATTTGATAAAATGAAACCTCTGGATTTCTTTCGGTGTTGCTATCGCAAGTTGGAATACAGCAAGCTGTTCCTCCTCCTTTATATTTTTTTTCACAACATGTAGCTCCTTTGTTGCTTGTATCTACCTCCATTGACGTTCCTGGCTCATTATCCATAATAAAATTTAAAATTTAAACAATTTTATATTTTTAATACTATTTACAAATTAAATACTAGGACCTGCCTGAGTATTTTTAATATATTTATTTAATTTTAAAACTAACTAAAATAGATAAAAATTACACTAAACTAAGAATATACAGTATAAAGCTATGAAATTTTAAATTTGAAAAATAGACTAAAATTAATATTGTAAATTAAGTTTACCTCGAGCAAACTATGTAATTTTAATCAGTTTCACCTAAGTTAGCTATAGCTAAAAATTTAATATATTTACAACTTATACTAAACCTACTTGTTTACTTTAAAAGGAAATGGACCACAACAAAGGAGGCAAAAAACAAACGACACCAGAGGCAAAATGCTTTCTTTTTGGTGTATTTCACAGAGTAACAGAGCCGAAGCGGAAAAACGGTTTGAGTTGCTTTTGTTTCCCGCCGAAGCAATTTAAAGTATCTTTAAAAGCATTGCCTTTGGGTGCCATGCTGATCGAACGATCGGCAAACATTATGACTTAAAATTATCGGTTTCAATAAGCAAAAAAATCCTTGCAAAACACTCGATCGCTGTGTAAATAAGTGATAAAGGTCGATCAACAACACAACAATAGTTGTCGGCTAAAATGGTGAGCAAATTGTTGTTTAGCAAGCGTACTCACCTTGAAACATTGGAAAGTACCTTCCTCTCCGAAAACTTTTGTGAGCCGATTCCCCGCGCCTTGTATCGTTCTGTATGCATTTTCTCATTCATTTTTGCTCCGATTTCGCTCTGCTTTGTAGAAAACAAACTTCATAGTATTAAAAAGCCATTTCTTGTTTTAAAATTACCAAATGCCACGTAAAAGGTATATAAGAGAAGCAATATTTCTCGCAAGCAAAATGCTCGCTTCGCCGCGGCCATCTCCCTTGCAAGTGGAAGGTTACCATTTTTCCCATGATGCTTTGCTATAATGCAAATTGCCTATTAAGCTGAGGAAATTGCGTCCTATATTGGTTCTGACACTCTTACTAAATGGAGGATTAAACAAAATTATATTGCGGTGTCTATTTCTGCGTTTTTGTTGTGGTGGTTGATGCATGTAGTGAAGTGTGTGGTTGAAATTACTGTGCCTTAGTGCATTTTGATAAATTGGTGCAGATTCTCGAAATGTGTTCTCGTCAGAATGCGCTTGTTGAGTAATATTTACAAACATATAAGTAATATTTACAAACCGAGTGAGGGGGCTTTATCATTGTTTAAAGACGCGAGCCGTAGGCGAGCGTCTTTAGACAATGATAAAGTCCGACCACGAGGTTTGTAAATGACTTCTAAAATTCACCTTGTTGTAGCCTGCGTGCAGTCCCAGACTCCCAAAGGAAGTAGGGACTGCGCAACATTGAGCAAAAGCTTGCTACGCCCGCTTTCCCGATTTTGGGGAAAATAATTTATGCAAGATATATAAATTCGCTAAATATGCAGCTGCTCGAATAGATTTTAAAACAAATATGGCGGCAAACAAAGGAGTGTTTGATTATGCTCAGTTTTCTGTCGCCATTTCTACAGCGTGTAATTTCTTTAAAGGCAAAGATTTGTTCTTTAGCGCTCACAATGACCAATTAATTGGCACAAATACGGTACTTGTGATATCGCCATTATTATCACTTATGAAGGATCAAGTAGAGCATATAAATGATTCCTTTGCAATATCTACAGCTGCTATATTCGATGGTCAAGACGAAGATGTTTTAAAAACAATCGAGGAAAGGTTTTTCCGTGTTTATTCTTCGGTGTATGCAACTCCAGAATGCTTCTTCGGGAAGAAAATACGTTGGAGGACTCTTGCAAGCTCTCAAACATTTCGTGGAGAGTGGAGACTGTATGGCAGTTGTCGTAGATGAAGCGCACTGTTCAGTACATTGGTAAGGATCATTTTGTATTGGATTGTTGTATAATTTGAATAAGGTATCCAATATTTGTTTAAGTCGAAGCCAGTATGGAATGTACACATGTACAAACCCATCGCAATGTCACATGTGTGTTGCAGAACTTTGCTCCTGCCCATATATTTCCTAGTATTTGTGCACAAGTCTGGCGAACAACAAAGTATCATTCCATACAGGGGTCCTACTAATTACTGTCAGAGAAAAATTCTTGCTTTGAAAAATATATAAACCATTAAACCTAAAAGAATGCAAAAATAGCTACTGTATTTTGCACATATAATGAAATATGACGGCCCCTGCAGTAATTTTCATCCCTGGACAGTCTCAGGCAGTCCTGGGGAGTAATTAGTAGAACCGCGTACAGGAGTCCAATGTTAAATATTTTCAAGATTTACAATAATTAGTATATGTGTAGGAATAAATACGTTTCATTGAGGTTATAAACAATTAATGGTATAGCATACAATGATTGCAGACTTGTTCCTTGATTGTTTGGCCACTCTGCCCTACTCCCATCCTTGGCCAATCATGCTATATTCCCCTTCGCGGAACAAGTCCACAATTCAGCACAAGTCCACAAGACGAAAACCCTTAGGGCTAATGTGCTATACCATTAATTGTTTATAAGACTCCATTAATTGTTTATAAGACTCCATTAATTGTTTATAAGACTCCATTCGGGCATTCCTAATTATTGTAAATCTTGAAAATATTTAATATTGGACTCTTGTATGCGGTTCTATGTCTGAGACTGTCCGGGGACGAAAATTATTGCCAGGGCTGTCAAATTTCATTAAAAAGTGTGCAAAATAGCTATTTTTGCATTCTTTAGGGTTTATATATTTACTCTTTGGCAGTAATGATGCATCCCTCAAATCCAGTCATTCCATCCCCCCCGGGCCACCGTGGGGCATTTGACAATTTGACTCCTCCCTGGGGTGAGGGATTTGAAAGCTAATCTTTGCCCGGGAGGTGGGGCATTAGACAATTTTCTGTTTTGAACCTTGAAACCATTGGGCCAAAAGCAAAGACTTCCGCAACAATCTTCCACATTATTTTGCTCCTAACTAAGCATGGTTTGTTCATATGGACACAATGCCAATTTGATATAGTTTTTAACACACAGTACATACGTACAAAATTATTAGTATTTGCTATGTAGTTTGTTTCGCCTTAAAGTGTCTATTTCGTAATAATATCCTCTTTCAAAAGTGGAATAAGGTTCCCGGGTTGGCGGATTTGCCACAGACATATGGCCCCACCACAGGGGCATTTTCACTTCTTTGTGGGCCATTAGGCCATTTTTACAAAATTTGACAAATTCCCAGGGGTTGGCCGGGGGATAGGCACGCTTAGATTTGACTGATGCATTAGTAGGACCCCCTGCATGGAATGATACTTGTGCACAAATAGTAGGAAATATATAGGCAGGAGCAAAGTTCTGCAACACACATGTGACATTGCGATGGGTTTTATACATGTACTGTGTACATTCCATACTGGCTTCTACCTAAACAAATATTGGATACCTTATTCAAATTATACAACAATCCAATACAAAATTATCCTTACCAATGTACTGAACAGTGCGCTTCATCTACGACAACTGCCATACAGTCTCCACTCTCCACGAAATGTTTGAGAGAAATGTTTGAGAAATGTTTCTTGCAAGCGCAAGAGTCTTCCAACGTACTTCCTTCCCGACGAAGCATTCTGGAGTTGCTCAGTCCGTCAGTCGCATACACCAAAGAATAAACACGGAAAAAACACCTTCCTCGATTGTTTTTAAAACATCTTCGTCCTGACCATCGAATATAGCAGCTGCAGGTATTGCAAAGGAATCGTTTATATATATGCTCTACTTGATCCTCCATAAGTGATAATAATGGCGATATCACAACTCACAAGTACCGTATTTGTGCCAATTAATTGGTCATTGTGAGCGCTAAAGAACAAATCTTTGCCTTTAAAGAAATTACACAAGGCTTCTTCTTGATCTGGATAAAATTTTTCAACATTTAGAAGCGTACACGCTGTAGAAATGGCGACAGAAAACTGAGCATAATCAAACACTCCTTTGGTTGCCGCCATATTTGTTTTAAAATCTATTCGAGCAGCTGCATATTTAGCGAATTAATTATCTTGCATAAATTATTTTCCCCAAAATCGGGAAAGCGGGCGTAGCAAGCTTTTGCTTAATGTTGCGCAGTCCCTACTTCCTTTGGGAGTCTGGGACTGCACGCAGGCTAACCTTGTTGTTGTTGTTCACTGAAGAATATCTATTTTAATTTTGTATTACAATAATGCTATCTTTTATGCTTGTGCGATCTGCAAAATGTTAATGGTTTATAACAATTATTAATATAGCAATTACATATGTGCACAGTGGCGTAAAGTCTTTAAGTTTTGCGTATTCAAAGTTAAAAAATATTTTAAGCTAAGGAATATACTTGGATAATTGCGGACTTGGGACTTCGCTAGACGATGGCACGTTTTCGAAGGGCGCGAAGCTCACAAGAAGAGCAAAGCCTGCTCGAAAAAGCCACTCCCGCTAGTACACGATATGCGACGAAGTGGGTTAGACTTGCTCCAAGTCGACCTCTGCTAGTCGAGGGCAGCACTGGTCGACTTCCGCAAATTCCTTACTCTTTCGCAAATACTTCCTTGAAAATTCCTTCGTTATAAAGACGATCCTAAAGACCAGGGACTTTGAGAAAGTCTACGAAGTGGGCTGTCGAAACTTTTAACGAATGGAGAGGTTCTAGAGAGAAAAAAGAAGTTAATAGTGAAGCCGACAGTTTGCAAAATGACGACGTGGGCTCAATTATTCAAGCATTAACGACATCACTGCAAGATATGAATACAGCATCCCTTGCCTTTTGGTTGACAAAGTTCGTCGGAGAAGTGGCAAATTCAGACGGGAAGCGGTACCCAGCACGTACTTTGTATTGCATCGTCTCAGGCTTAAATCGGTATCTCTCTGAAGTCAAAGGAAGTGAGACGGTAAATGTTTTGGACAAGAAAGACAGAAGGTACAGTATGCATATAATTATGCTTGTCCGTGTTAACGACAATTGGGTTAGTTTTTATGTGTGACGAGAGTACGAGACTTAGTAAAAGCTAATGAATCTTTATTGTTGGTTTTATTGTAGGTTCATATACGGTTTCAAAAAGCATTAGATGCTGAAATGAAAGACGCGACGGCCTGTGGCGTTGATGTGGGCTGCAAGAAGAAAGTACGGAACGAAATTACAGAGGAAGAGGAAATTGTTCTTTGGAAAAAGAAGCTACTTGGACAATATACAGCCGAATCGCTAATGCACACATTGTATTTTTACAACGGAAAGCGTTTCGAGATACGGGCTGGTGAACACCGATTGCTGCGGTTGAAGAACTTTTCATTGTCGGATAATTGCATCGTGTTTAATGAAAGCATGTCGAAGACTTTTCATGGTGGCTTAAACGATCTTAAGTATACCCCTCGTAATGTAGAGCACGAGTGTCATAAGGTAGGAGAAAAACATGAACATTGTTTGGTATCGTTGTATAAATTGTACTGACTTCAGTAACATTGAGAAATTAGCCGAGCAAAAGGAAGCGTTTTACTTTAGACCTTACCGGAATAAAACAGTGTTTCGTTATGAGAATAGTGTGGTGGGGATGAATACGCTAAACAGTATTCTTCCTGAAAAGCTTTGCGGAAGGGCTGGTTTGGAAAAGAAGACCGCTCATAGCTTGAGAGTGACTTGCGCAACTCGCCTGTATCAAAATTCTACCAATGACAAACAGACTCGCGAGCTAACTGGTCACAAATCGAACGCTTTACAGAGGTACGAGAGGCCGTGTAAAGAACAAATTAGCCGAGTGAGTGAATGTCTTGGAGTTCCTAAGCAATTGAATTCGTCAGTAAACGTTGATGCGCGAGAGAACGAGAAGGCAGAACGAGATGAAACTGGGTTTCATTGTGATGTTTCAGACGAAGTTTTGGCTAGTATTGATGAGGTTTCTTTCCAAAAATATGAGTTCGATATACCTGCTAGTAAAGTCAATTGTATTGTAAGACCAGTGTTTAAAAATTGTAGTGTGACGATATGATTAACTATGGAAAATAAAATGTATTTGCAGTTTTTGTGTGAATTCTGTACTGTGCTGGTGTTTTATTATAAAAGTACATGTACCTTTATTACGTATAAATGTACATGTGATCTATATACGCATAATAAATAATAATGCTACGGTCTTTATCACGATATAAAGGCCTGTGCATGTGACCAATTTTGAGAAATTTCATTGGCCAATTATCTCATGAATAATTAATAAATTTTAGAAATATATATATATATATATATATATAGTTAAATCTGCAGACATGCATGTTTCGCCGTTCAACGGCTCGTCAGTGCAGCTTGTAACGCAGCCTAGATGTGAGTGCCTTCGTATTTATACACCATACTCTTGCTCTCACCAAGCGCATGTGGTACAATACTCAGACACAGGCGCATCCAGACATGCGTGAAGTGTCTTGGGGCCAGAGTGCTCAAACGACCACAAGGGAAGTGAGCTTTGCATTATCGCTTATAGCCACCAATATATATATTAAATTATAATTTTTACAAATTATCGTGTTCTCTGGATTGTAATATATTTCATTTGAGCTTTCGACTCGATGCACTTGTAGGTAGGGGGGTACCCGGATATTTTGCCGAAAGACATTTTGCCGAATGGACAATTCGCAGACGGACATTTTGCCGAATGGACAATTTAACGAACGGACTTTTTGCCTAAAAGACATTTTGCCGAAGGGACATTTTGCCGCAGGGACAATTTGTCGAAAAGACGTTTTGCCTAGTGTTATTTCCGCAAACTAAGACTCCAAAAACGATTCATATGTTTTTGCGTTTTTGACAGTTTGCGGAAGAGACAAGTTAACGAACAGACTGTATAATAACATGAATGTTAAGAAAAATATTTATTATGATATAAAGCAAGTGCTTGCCCGCATTCCTGAATCAGAGAGTGAAAGACATTGTTAGTGACATTGACACTTACGAGAATATGATAACTTTCTTACGAGCTATTGCTCACAATCTCTAGTAGGCATGTCAGTTTGTAAAATATGTGTGTAAGAACATTCGTAAAATATTTTTGTATTTCTACTGCTTTATATCATAATAAATAATTTTCTTAACATTCATGTTATTATACAGTCTGTTCGTTAACTTGTTTCTTCCGCAAACTGCCAAAAACATATGAATCGTTTTTGGAGTCTTAGTTTGCGGAAATAACACTCGGGAATACGTCTTTTCGACAAATTGTCCCTTCTGCAAAATGTCTTTTCGACAAATTGTCCGTTCGTTAAATTGTCCATTCGGCAAAATGTCCGTCGGCGAATTGTCCATTCGGCAAAATGTATTTCGGCAAAATGTCTTTCGGCAAAATGTCTTCCGGCAAAGTGTCTTTTGGCAAAATGTCCGGCCACCAGGTAGGGGATCCAGGAAGGGAACAATTAGTCGGAGAGCGATATTTTCTTTATGGATTTTGGTAATTTTTGGATTTTTGGTAGATTTAACGGCAATTTAAACACACAACTCTATCGCAAGAAAACACATACAGATCAAATATTAAATTACAATAGCAATCCTCCAACACAGCATAAATTTTTTAACAGAATTGATACACACTGCAACACTGAACAATCCAAACAGGACGAACGCAAATATCTATACTCTACTTTCCACAAAAATGGCTACCCCCTAAACTTCATAACAAAGTATTATCACATAAGAGACAAACAGACAAAAAAGAACCCAACCAAACAAGAAAAAGAAATACACTTCCCTACGTACACACTACGTCTACATCGGAAATGACGGCTAGACTCCTCAAACCATTCAACATTGACGTCGCACACAAACCAACGTGCACACTCACATCAAACTTCACAAAACACAAAGACAAAACGAATATAACTGAACGACACAACTCAATTGAAATGTTTCCCTGCAAAAACTGCCGCAAGAAGTACATTGGACAAACATCAAAAAATATTCAGACTGATGAAGACTCGAAGCACCGAGTCGAAAGCTCAAATGAAATATATTACAATCCAGAGAACACGATAATTTGTAAAAATTATAATTTAACATTATTAAAGGAATACCGTATTGATTTCCGTGCATGATTCTCTGTTTCTTACACGCGGGTTGTTGCGAGACTTTCGAAAAGCGTAAAAAAAACGAGCCGATATAGGCGAGTTTTTTTTAGCTTTACGAAAGTCGAGCAACATCCCAAGTGTAAGAAACAGAGAATCATGCACGGAAATCAATGCGGTATTTGTTTTTTAAAATAACCACACAGAAATATAAAAAAAGGTTTATTAATATATTTGATGTACATTGCAATTCTCCCAAAAAAACGTCAACAACAGCGTATACTGTTTTATGCTTTCTGCTTGTACGCTATCCACCAACTCGTCAACTTGTTTATCCGACTTTAAGACGAACCTCTGTTTACTTTTTTCGCCATTATTTTCTTTGTCAAAGTCAAAAGTTGAACTATTATCGCCCGACATTTTTAAAATTTCAGGCGCGGGAAAATTTCCCGTGCATGATTCTCTCATCCTGCATGGGTATTGACCAATCAGCGCGCTCTATTTACTTCAGTTATTTTATAAACGATTATCATCAATGACGTGAGGAGAGCTGAAAATCGCAACATGAAAGCTGGATGAGATTTTAAGTCTAAAGACTCTGCCTTATTCTTTATTCTCGTGTGCCTTATGTATTTTTCTTTGGGTAAAAGACAGTGTAAAGGCTCGTTTACACTACCCTCAAAACTGAACTGGCACAGCACGATATTCGCCTACCTGCAACAGATTATTCGCCTGAAAGTTGTGTAACTCCTGCTAGAACCTAATAATAATAATAATAATAATGATGATTTATTTAATGTCGATTACACAGGGTGTGGTTGCCCAATTCACCCGAGCCAGAAGCTCATGATACACATGCTCGACAACTAAGGCGAAGGGGTTAGTTTTTAGTGAGGGAGGAAAACCGGAGTACCCGGAGAAAAACCCTCGAAGCACAGGAGAGAACCAACCAAACTCTATTTACATGAATTTATCAAGCACAAGGACGTACGTTTACCCAACCAATGTAAATCCCTGCCTTCGATCTGCTGTATAGTTAGCTTAACTCAGAGGTAAGGGGCAGCGCGGTAACCGCATCTGCCACCTGTGCTTCCCTAACCTAGCGTGTGCACAGACTGTATTATTATACGGTAACACAGTTTGTGGAAAAATCGTGGCATTCCTTGTCGACCCCCAGCTGAGCTACCCAGATCTGGGTAGTTTATTCTGATTGGTCCCTTTTGACTTAGCAAATCCTGATTATCAACGAACTTTAGAACTTGACCGCTTGACGTTCAAAATACAAAATATATTTTCTTGACACTCGGAGTTCATTGAAAGTTTCACCCTTCTAGATGCTTCAAATTATTATACTTTCGATACAGAAATGTTCTTAATATTTTTGCGATTTGTGATAGCCGGTTGAACATATAACAGGCGACGAGGAGTTGAAATTAATAGCAATTGTATGAGGATATCTGCTTTGTTTACATAAACTCGAAACGAAATTCAAGGTCGAAACTTGTTGACAAGATTCTGATTGGTCCCCTTTGAACTAGCAAATTCTGATTGGCTGGGCACAAAGGTCAAAAAAGTTTCGACCTTGAATTTCGTTTCGAGTTTATGCAGGCTTTAATTTCAACTCCTCCCGTCTATTATGTTCAACCGGCTATCATATTAAATCGCCAGATATTAAAAACATTTCTTATCGAAAGTATAATGATTTGAAGCATCTAGAAGGGTGAAACTTTCAATGAACTCCGAATGTCAAGAAAAATATTTTGTATTTTGAACGTTGATAATCAGAATCTGCTAAGTTCAAAGTAAAGGGGGTCAATCACAATCAACAACCCAGATCTAGGTAGCTCAGCTGGGGGTCGACAAGGAATGTCACGATTTTTCACAGACTGTATTACCGTACTAATACAGTCTGCACACAGGTTAGCTAGAACCCGTTCTGTAACTCGTTTATATACCTAGCCTGCGTGGCAAGCGTTCTATTGTGGGGAAGGGAGTTTTGTTTACGGAGCGAGTTTTGTTTAGAGCGCGCGCTTTTGTTGATAGCGTTGCGAGATGAGAAAATGGGGGGGGAGACAACACTCGCTCCCTAAACAAACTCCCTCCCCAGGCGGTTCGCCAGAATCTACCTATTATAATAACTACTAGAAATACATGCATGCAGAATCCCCTCGCCCATTTGAACCAAACAATTTACTCCCCAAAAGTTATTGTAACATGAAGTACTGAATAGACCACTGTAACCATGGTAACACGCAACACTGTATATTTCTTTTATTTTAATTTGTAAAAAATATTGATATTTTGACATTTTGTACTTTTAACTATAAAATTATCATCAATTGCCCAACTATATAAAGTGGTATGCGATTATGTACTATTTTAGCTTTGATTTCCTGTAACATTCAACCTTAGACGTTCACAAAACGTTTCGAAATTTTCATAAAAATTCAACTGCTTTTCAAGCAGTATTTTTATACTTCGCACTTGCTTGCCACACAGGCTACTATATACCTTACCCACACAAAAGAAATTTGATACTAAATCAAATAACACTTATTCTAGCATTTAGACTTTAGTGCGTGCATGGGTTGTGAATAGTGCAGTTCGGGCAATTGGCATACGTTTATGTATATTTACTGTTATTGTTGACGTATACATGTTAATCCTATTTATAGTGAACTTTAATAGATTTTATTATCTTACAATAGATTGTGTGTTAAAAGTTGAAAGGGGGAGTGAGACTTCATGCATTGTCCAATAAATTTGATAAGTTCTCGCCACATAGACAAGTAGAGCAACCTGGAGCTTCATGTTAATTTTTAGCTATTTCTGTGAATTGAATTGAATTGAATTACATTTGTCATTTGAAAAGACGAGTCGATCTGTTCAGATAACACACTTCGTGAATACACAATCGTACCTTTCGTATACCTTTGCCTTTGGACTTCGTTTGAATATCTGACTGAGCTCAGTTTATTTCTTTGTTTATATAATTGTATAGCTTCGGTTACACTACAGAATGGCACATATATTGAAACCATAATATTGTGCTTTTATATAATGAGTAATGTGATATTGCCGTCGGCTATGCAATTCCGCATACTTAACATAAACAACCCAAATTAATAGCATACCCTCTGTGAGTCGGCCTCGAAGACCTGGGATTTATACGGCCTGTACAGTTAGGATTTATGTAAAGAATACTGTTAAACGTATAGCTTACCGTTTAATTCAGGTGGTTCGATTTCTCAGACACATCTTTTCTCAGACACATCATCAGCAAACAGTACGTGCGTGTTTGGGGGGAATTCCCTATACGACATTCTCCCCAGTACCGGAACATTTACCCACGTACACACTTTCAGAAATATCACAAAAAAATCAGAAGGTTTAAATTTTAGATTTTAACATAGGTTGATCAAATATAACGAAAGCATGAAACGATAAATCAACACAAATCTAAGCAACGCGGACATTGTAACAGACCTTGTTTTTGTCCGTGGTCTTGCGATACACTGGGGAATTCCCTATACGGCAATTTCCCATATCGGAAGAATTTCCCCCTGCAGAATCCTTTCATTGATTTACAGGCCAGAACGAATTCACTTGAAATCACTCGATGTGTATTAAATCTTTTTTGTAACTGATGCGCAGTAAATAGGCTAAAAGTAAAACGATAAGCCACCGCAAAATATATTCTTATAAAATTTCACAATAATTTGTAACGAATTTGGGGAATTCCCTACACGAGAACTGTCCTTATGTCGGAACGTTTAACCCTGCAAGAGGTCGGCTATTTAACAGTTATTCTACGAACTCGAGTCGTATATGAGCTGATAGCCGACGAGGCGCGATAGCGCCGAGTCGGCTATCAATCATATACGACGAGAGTGAGTAGAATAACTGTTTTATTATATACACAAGCTCTGGGTATGAACAGAACATTTTGGCGTACTTTTGTCATGTAAAACTTGCATTTCCTCTTCATTTAATTGTCCAAATCTGGCAGCCATTTTTCTACTTTTCTCTACTAGCAGGATATGAGCTAATATCCTGCTAGTAGAGAACCAATCAGATTGCAGAATACCTCATATCCAGACCTTGTGTATATAATAAAGTGGTTTAGTCGCGTCTATTAACCTCCTGCTTTACTACAACTTCGTCGAGGCAGGAGGCAATATTTTCATTGTGTTCACATCCAAATATTGACATATTGCCTGTTGGACCTGACATAATCATTGGGCCCCTGCATCTTTACGAGCAGATAAACTCAGGCTAAAGCAAAGATATGCTAACGTTGACGGCGTATTTTGCTTTGTGTATATTTACCTGGTCCGGCGTCTATCGATTATATAAATGTTCAAATTAATTTATATACCAGTCTACAACCTGCAAGGATGTTATTAGTTGTTGGGGCACTGTACCAGCAATTTCGGTTTCGATCGACTTCCTCATTGTTAGAAACATTTTCACGACAGTATGCATGGAAGCAAGAATAAAATGGAGCATATAATGTATTCGATTTTTCCCCCTTTTCCACGTATATAGCTTACCGTTTTTCGAGACGGAACATGAAAGCAATTGATTATTTCTATCAATTTTTGTTCTTTGTACCTTCTATTAGTCGAGGTTTTCCAAATTTACACAAATAAAGAAAGTATGACCAGTCACATGAACACGATTGTCCATCTGATGCGCCAGCTGGTTCTTAATTTTTACGACGCAATGACTTCTTTTGTTCTACTTCTGAGAAGTAAATGCACCGGAAAAACACTTGAACAACAACACGGCTTCCGCCGCCTATCGTGCGTATTGTTTTAACCATTTGGCGTAATTCCTTGGCGTATATATGAAAACGTAGATTTTTCTAAGTAAAACCATAATAATAATAATAACTAATATTTATACAGGTTAATTCGCTCAGAATTAAAAGTTATTCTGCCATCAATCGAAGACATGTACTAACAGAGATAAATATATATATAGTAAAGACCCTAGAAAACTATGTTATACAGCTAAAATATTTTAAAATGTCTCTGAAACATTAAATGTTGAAATGCAAGTACTTCACTGCCAGATCAATTATCCAGGGCCTTTTTTAACTAATGTACTGGAGGGGCCAAAGCCCCCCCAGCCCCCATTTTGGCCCCCCCAGTAAGCTATTTTGCCCCAGTGAAGGTCCTTTTGTTCAAAATATAAGCAAAAAGGGGGAAAACTGAGTTTAGAGGAAAGTTATGGTATTCTCACAACAAAACCTGGCTCAGTTTAGATGGGATATATCAAAAATTGTCTCTGAAAATGCAGGAAATCAAGCCACTGCAGAGACTCAAGAATACAAAACTTTTCTGGAGGAGGACCCCCAGGTCCCCCAGATCCCCCTTCAGCTTCCCACACCTGTAATACACCACCTACCTGTTACGTCCCCGTTCGATGATTCCCCCCCCCCCCCCACCACTAACCATCTCTTAAAAAAGGCCCTGCAATTATCAGTCCCGCCATGAAAGTCAATGCTAAAATTGAAATGTTCTCACTTTAGCTTTAAACCTTAATAGGCTTTTCTCCTCTCTAATGTCTTTGGCTAAGTGATGGAAAATTAGGGCTCCTTGAACGGCAATACGTTTACGGCCTGTTTCTGTTCTTACCCTCGGTAGTTTATGTAACGAGTGGTTTCCTGTGTCCATTGCTATTACTGGACTTGCTCCTTCTTGAACGGTTGAAGTTTCAATGGAAGAAAGTTCACAGCAACAAAGTTCATCTGCCACAGTTTCCAACTCCGTCGCGCAAGCTACACCACCACCGCATACTTGGCAAGCGATCCAGTTCTATGGTTTTCACAAGTCAAAGCGCAGTTCACCACCCGTGGTGCTAGTGATGGCATTCTTGCAATGATTGTAAGAGGGATTAGATTGGAAATACCAGATGCTTATATAGTAAATTTTCTAAATATAGAGAAACTGCATAGAAATTCATGTTATAATGAAGGAATACACCACAGTTTTCACAATTACCCTATTGATAGAAAATTATATCTTTATACATTATTATGCATTTTGAGTATTTACAATATTACTAACTACTTTTTACCAAAAGTGAGGTCTTTACGGTAAAATATTAATATTAGAGACCTTTAGATCGAGGTTTACGCCGAACCGCTAACGTCTACGGGTCACGTGACCCTATCCCGACGCCACGTTTGAGGTTTTCAACGCGAGTTTTGAACGTCAAGAGGTGGGTCTACACGTTTGTAATTTCCCTCAGGGTTTATTTGGGTTTTTTTATATCATGTTTCACGTATCCACGCTATGCGCATACACAGTACTTATCATTCTAGCAGGAAAGACGAATTTGAAGTCGAAATAGTTGATTCTTCGCATTTTATTTTGACTCGAACATGATACGCTTGGAGGAGCGAAATCCAACATGGCGGCGATCAACACTTGATTCTTCGGTAGACTTTAAGACTTATAAAGCGCATTTCACCTCTCGTTTAGATCCTTCGAAGAACATCATCTGAGTCGACTTCAAATCTAAGTCGAAAAATGTTCGAACCGCAAACGGCAAACCGCTAACGTCAAACGGCGGTTACAGGTTTGCGGTAAACCTGAATCTAAAGGTCTCTAATTTACCGTAAAGACCGAACGTTTGAGGTTAATAAGTAGTTTATTATATGACACAACCATAAGTAGTAAAATAAGTAGTTTATAATATGGTCTGTTTTTGTTGTAGGGCATTACAAATTTCGTAATGCCCCGCGGGGCGTTACGTGATTTTCCGGACCGCTGATTAGCCAATCATATCGCGTAAAATACAGGAACTAGCGCTTGCTATATAATAATAAGTATTAGTATAATTTCAGTAGTAAATAATGCCTTTCAATGTTTTCATTGGTTGGCTGAGCTGTAAATCTGAGGCATTGTTTACTAGCTAGAGTAGTAAATAATGCTTTTCTTTCAAAATGGCTTCCCAAAGTCGTTTTGTAGTTACTTTTCTCCATGAAATTAAAGAAATAAAGGAAATTATACTAAAACAATTATTTACGGAATTTACCTCAGGCTCGGTGATTATCGATGAATATCCACCTCGACTTCGTCTCGGTGAATATTCACCGATAATCACCTCGACTTCGGTAAATGGACGTAAATAATTGTTAATTATTGTCATGCTATAGACCACTTGTAGAATTACAGAAGAATATATAGTATTATACATTCATAGCCTCAAGTTCATTCTTTTAAAAACAAACAGAAACTTCAATTTGTGCAAGACTGAATAAAATTCAAACAAAATCAAAGAATTAAGTTATGCATGTATAATGCTATGCTCCTGTAATTCTGCAAATGGTTTATTGGAATATGGAATCCAGTGACGTAGCCAGGATTTTCAGTCAAAGGGGCCCCGAAAAAGTACTAGGGGGAGCCAACATAGAGATTTGTATTAGTCTAAATGTTTCTTAGGGGGCCCCGACACCTTCGCCAGGGGGGGGGGGGGCTGGGCCCCCGGCCAGACGACAAATATATTGTCAGTAGTAAATTACTCAGTCTTGTTTTTTAATTCTGTTCTCAATGCCTTCGTCTTGGAGGTTTTTTCCTTTAACTTGTACCGATTCACAATGTCCTTGGCATATGAAAAGCTGCGAACTCGAGCAAATTGCTTTACAAAATTGTCGAAAGCGAGCTATTTGCATTCATTCGAAACCGAGTTATCTAAATCTGTTTCCCATATGCTAATTACAGCAGGTAGGGCAAGGATCTAATCAACCATCTTGCGTGTTGGAATGGCTGTTGTCACAGACTGCTTTTCGAAAAATATACTCAGATACATATGCATACTCAGCATTCTCAGGAATACACTTTATATGTTCATTTGGGGTCCACAAACCACCTCTGGATATTGATTCAATGTATTTGTCATCTTTGGCATTTTCTTCTTTTACAGACTTCAATAATGACTAAAGTTTTATTAAGCGGGTTGAGTTCCAGTGAGGAGAATTCTTGAAGCTTGAAGTACATATCCTGCAACATATGAGAGTGGGCCTAGCTCTTCTTTATTGTGCTCTTTCCACTTTCCTAAAATATTACAGGGAGATAATTGGACATTAGAGACCTTTAGATTCAGGTTTACCGCAAACCTCTAACCGCCGTTTGACGTTAGCGGTTTGCCGTTTGCGGTTCGAACATTTTTCGACTTAGATTTGAAGTTCTTAGATGAACATTTTTCGACTTAGATTTGAAGTTCTTAGATGAACATTTTTCGACTTAGATTTGAAGTCGACTTAGATTATGTTCTTCGAAGGATCTAAACGAGTGGTGAAATGCGCTTTATAAGTCTTAAAGTCTACCGAAGAATCAAGTGTTGATCGCCGCCATGTTGGATTTCGCTCCTCCAAGCGTATCATGTTCGAGTCAAAATAAAATGCGAAGAATGAACTATTTCGACTTCAAATTCGTCTCTCCTGCTAGAATAATAAATACTGCGTATGCGCATAATAATAATAATATATAAAGATTTATACAGCGCTTAAATTATATAAAATATTCCAAAGCGCTTTACAACAATGAAGTTCTACTATATACAAGCAGCTAAAATATTAAGAATTAAGGTATAAGTGTCTATAAATCTAAAAGTTAGAATCGAAAGCTTTCTTAAAAAGGAAAGTCTTTAATTGAGATTTAAAACAGTCAATTGTTTTACTATTTCTAATATCATAAGGTAGCATGTTCCAAATTGACGGAGCTGCATGCACAAATGCTCGATCACCAAGAGTCTTGGCTCTAGTTTTTGGGATAAAAAGTAGTCCCTGATCATCAGATCTCAGTTGGTAACAGCAGTTCGGTTTTTCTAACAACAGTTCCATAATGTAGCCTGGCGCCATCCCATGGAGAGCTTTATATACCAGGAGTGCAATTTTAAAATCAACACGAAACTTAACAGGCAGCCAGTGAAGGTGCATCAGGACAGGGGTAATATGAGCGCATCTTGGTATAAGACACGTCACTCTAGCAGCGGCATTGAGAACTCGTTGAAGACGCTGAAGTTGGTATTGGGGAATGCCGACCAGGAGAGAATTGCAGTAGTCCAAGTGTGACGTCACAAAGGCATGTACGAGCGTTTTAGTTGATTCGATGGAGAGGAACTTCCTTATTTGTCGAATGTTGTACAAGCCCCTAAATGCTTTGCTGCAAACCTTGCCCACATGGACATTCATAGACATATGTTCGTCAAACCACGAACCTAAATTTCGGACTTCTTGTACAGGTTTTATATCAGCATCACCAACTTCAATCGAGTCGATTGTAACCTTAGACAGCTGCTGGCGAGTTCCAATTATCAAGAATTCCGTTTTAGTGTCATTAAACATTAATTTATGTGAAACTAACCAAGCACGAACTTCGACGATGCAATTATTAATAGTTTGAATAGCTTGATCTTGGACAACGGGTGACTCAGGACGGAAAGATAAATAAAGTTGAGTGTCATCTGCATACCCATGGGAAGAAGGTAGATGCCTGTTAATAATCTGGAACAGTTGAGACACGTATAATAGGAAAAGGACCGGTCCAAGACAGCTTCCTTGTGGAACTCCACAGTTCAGCGGAAAATTGGCGGAAAACTTTTGCTTAATATTAATACGCTGCTTTCTACAGGAGAGAAACGACTTAATCCACTTTAAGGCATTTCCGATCACACCAAATTCTAACTTCAATATATCCGTCAGAATTTCATGATCAATGAAATAGTGTGGATACGTGAAACATGATATAAAAAAATTAAATAAACCCTGAGGGAAATTACAAACGTGTAGACCTACCTCTTGACGTTCAAAACTCGCGTTGAAAACCTCAAACGTGGCGTCGGGATAGGGTCACGTGACCCGTAGACGTTAGCGGTTCGGCGTAAACCTCGATCTAAAGGTCTCTATTAGTTGAACAAGGACGTTAGGTGGTTTCAAGGTGGAATACATGTATAGCCGCCTTGCCAGGGCAGCTCGCTTATGCAATCTTGAAGGCATACAGCCCAGCTCATACCAACAGGCCCTGGCTGGGAGCCTCGCTTTCATGAATCAGGAAGGAATGCAATTCGTTCACGATTCATGAGAATAAGGTTCCCGGGTCAAGGAAAGGTTTGTTAAATAATTATTTAAAAGGTGTATTCGGTATATGCAATGAAGCTAAGCTCGCTCGGTATTCAATTATTCACTCTTAGGATTCAATTATTCAATCTTAGGATTCAATGATCCAATCTTAGGATTCAATGATTCAATCTCAGGATTCAATGATTCAATCTTAGGATTCAATCTTAGGATTCAATGATTCAATCTCAGGGTACAATGATTCAATTTTAGGATTCAATGATTCATTCTTAGGATTCAATGATTCAAGCTTATATAGGATTCAATTATTCAATCTCTAACACTAACTCTCTAACCCTAACCCTCGCTCTTACGCTAACTCTCTCTCTCTCTCTCTCTAAATCTAACCCGTTCTCTAACCCTAGCCCTCTCTCTAACTCTACCCTTATCCTTCTCTCTAACTCTAACTCTAATACTAACACCACATCTACCTCTAAGAACAATTTAAAGTAACTCATGCATCGAGGCAATTCAATCCAAAAATCCTCAACTAGATGATCTTATGGTACAATCGGGCAAAGCCAATTTAAACGTATAGCTGATCTACATCTACCTCTAAGAACAATTTAAAGTAACTCATGCATCGAGGCAATTCAATCCAAAAATCCTCAACTAGATGATCTTATGGTACAATCGGGCAAAGCCAAACGTATAGCTGATCTTTTCACAAAAGGGAGTCATCACAGAAATTTTACCGTCATCTACATTGCCCAAAATATATTTCATCAGGGAAAAGAGATGAGAAATATTAGTCTCAACGCCCATTATATCGTACTTTTTAAATCGCCAAGAGATAGGCAACAAATCTCTATGCTTGCAAGACAAATTCATCCTGACAGAGTGCGAGAGTTTATGAGGAGTTATGAGGAAGCTAAGAGCCGTCCTCGTGAGTATTTGATGTTGGATTTAATACCTACAACTGATGATCAACAACGACTCAAAACAAATGTACTGCCAGGTGAAGCTGAGGCTTTAGTCGAATATGTGCGGAAACAGTCCTACCACCAACCACCCCTTGCAAATGCAATGTATAAAACCGAGCAGCGAATGCAAGAGATTATTAAAGCACCACAAAATATGCTGAACTCAGCAAATTTATTGTTTGTTCGCTCAAACTTGCCTAGTCTTGTGACGTCATATTAATGAGGCCTTAAAAGAGTAGGACCGAATTTCATAATTAATAATGCTAATATTCATGCGGCACCCCTCATATGCTAATGATGATGCACACTCTTGCTCCTCCCCATATGCTAATGATGTTTGAATATTTAATTATGCTCACCTTCATGCTCTCCAAAAAGGGGGTCGAACGTTACCTATATTACTATTAACTGGTATAGGCATAACCCAGGAAGAGTTTAGGAGATTTAAGAGATCGCGAGTTAAGATGCCAAAGCAGGTTTGCTGTTTACTTGCGTGACTCAAATAGGGAGCTTGTCCCGTGCGTGGGAAGCGATCTTGTACTTTCAAATAGGAAATATTAATACCACAGTCTTCGTGACAGTACTATTACCATACGTTTGTCAAAGCCACGTTTAAAAAAGACAAAAACAGTTCAATTTTATGATGGAGCATCCATATTGAACTCTTATGCCATACCAGAAAACATAAGAAAAAGCAAAATGCTGTCAAAGTTTTAAAGGAAAATCGCTACGTATCGCTTTAAAAACCACGTCGTTCTTGTAAAGAATATTACTATGGAAATACAACTAAAGTTCCCAAATATTTTTCGGAATACCGACAAAACCCCCACATGACAAAAATCCCGCCGACGAAACACCCACCGATAAAAACCCCAACGACAATACCCCAGGCGACAAAAAAAAACAATTACAGAAATACGAAAAAACCCCCCCCCCATAATAATCGGGAGAGAAATATAAGAAAAGGCTGAGAAAATGTTTTTAATATGAATTATGATTTGCTCGCTATTCGTGTTCGAAACGTCAGGATTTCAATGAGCGATGAATTATGAAACATATGGGTAGACTTCAGAGAAGACTTTGGAGCAAATCCTGCGTGGCGTTGGTCACAATATTCGAATTTGATAGTCCCATGAACAGTAATGAGTAAGTGAGTAACTTTTCATAATACTTTTCATTACTCTTATCTATTTAAGCACTACGTCCACCTTTTCTTCACACATTCTATTGTTTTAAAATATTTGTTCTGATAAATATATTTTGAAAAATTGATAAAGAGAAATGTGGGTGGTTTGCCGTATTTCTGCAATTTGAGGTTTTTGCGCTAGGGACATTGTCGTTGGGGCTTTTGTCCGTGGGGGTTTTGTCGGCCGGGTTTTTGTCATGGGGGGGGGGGGGTTTGTCACGTATCCTATATTTTCAATGTAGTCCATTTTCAGTAGACAAATGAAGAAAATATAATTAAAACAAAAGTACAAATCGTAATTCTGTAACGATTATGTAAATAGATTAATCAATGAATTAGCATAAATTGCGCAATCATATTGTGGTAGGCTCTCTCTTTCCGTACCACTCTTCCTTTGCGGAGCAGATGTAAATTATGTTTAGTCATAGTGAAAGCCCTAAAGAATATGAATGTGGAGGTATGACCATGAATACATCAGATTCTAACTGTCTTTTTATATGTTTTCTACAAATCATTTAAACAGTTGAAAGATTAATACCTTTAACTATAGAATTTTCAAGTCCGGCTTTATTACACCAAATTGATCTAATTAAAAGTTTAAAATTACATATTCAAGGAAGTTGATTGTTTGCACCGCTAAGGTAAGCGCAATTTACTATATAAACACTACGCGCCATGCGCCGTCCATCCTCCGTATCTGCCTCTTATCTATATTTACAACCTGCATAAAAGTAAAACGATCAAGCGTAAATATCAACATAACATACAATTATTAAATTATCTATGTATTATTATCATATTATTTATGTTCTGATCGTAAAGCACGCCTTACAATACCCTCATTGTTTGCAATATTGAAGCAAGAACCTCCCTCCCCCCAATAGATAACATTCGCTGCAGTATGCTTTAATATAACTGTTTAGTTTACATTACATATCGTTAGAATACTCATCAGTGACTTTCATGACTGCTACATAATATAGACTCCCCTCCAATGTAAATGTACGAGTGACAGCTTTGCGAAATTTAAAAACATGAGGTATTGTTCGCTCACACCAGCGTTTCTTTTTACGATCATATTTCTTCACGTCACACCATGTATTAATGAAACGCATATTCTGGAATCTCACTTTAATTGCCAGGGCATTCACTGGAATCTCCACTTGAGAACGACTTCCTTGCACAATGAACTGCTTTTCAGTACCCATTTCTGAATATTTCACAATCATTCTTGAAAAGTAAGGTTCGTCGCATAGATAGGTGATAGATCCAGATCTCAGATCCCTACAAAGTTAAAAATTATAAGCTATCACCTTTCAATACACGTTTGTTTTTTATTTCGTATCCCGAAAATAGGAGAAAATAGATATCAATCACGGGATCCTGAATTTTGCTTTAGGAAAAAACTCTAGCTTTTTTGGGATCAACGATTGTATGTCTTGTCGTAACTTCGTAACCACTTGAGACTGGTTTAATACATAAAGGCAATAATAATAATAATAATAATAATAATAATAATCTGTTTAATTAAACCGCCTCACAGTACAAAACTGAATTACACGGTAGTAAAAATTATATAAATCGCCTATATAAAAAGTATTTAACTGTTATAAAATGCTGAAACCGTTCAATATTTTTCTTCAATGTACAATATGCATGGTTCAAACCTAAGATTGTAATTGTGACTATATATATTATGACACCTTGCAACAATATCTTTAAGTGGATTAACTGGACCACTGTCAATCCTCAATTTTCGAATGAAATTTTCACAGGAATTAATTATGTCTGCGGGAACTTAACATTTCCAATCTGGTATGAGCCAATGCATCGTGATACGTCATGTCAGGAAGGATGATGCGTAATGCTCTTTTCTGGATCGGTTCAATAATGTCTGACTGGTGTTTGGTCAGCGCTGACCACGCTGGTGAGGCATAGTCAATACCTGACCTGATGAAAGAGAAAGAAGACGGCCAAGTTTTGTACCTTGGGGTAGACCACCATTAACACGCTTCCATGAAGAAGTGAATGATCCCATTTTTACACATTGTTCGATTCGCGAGAGGTAAGGAAAGATCTAATCCATCTTCTAATGGCAGGACCGACTTGAAGTTTTAGGAGTTTATCAATAATAATATTGTGGTCAACAGGATCGAATCCTTTTTATAAAATCAGCAAAGAAAATTTTTGCATAACAGTGGCCTTGATTTAAACTAGCAAGAATCAAATGTAGAAGATAAACAAGGGCTTGAGTGGCTGACTTTTCGGTTAGGCAAATTGTTTTGTACCTAATTGATCACCCACTTCCAATAGAAGAGATTTTAACGTAATTCCTCCATCACTTTAGATAGCTGAGTTGTCAAGGGTGTCCATTGTTCAGGGACCGACTTTTTATATTTGTTTGACCACATCAAAACATGTATTACGAGTTAATGTAAAAATATGTGTAGTGGCAGGGGTGTAGAAGGATTGTTAAAAAAATAGGGGGCCGACTCCCACGAGCCACCACCGTGGTTGGCGCCGATGGGAAAATTTTTGAAAAACTTGAGTCTGTAGATCGTCGGAAATTGCATTTTCAGAGTCTACCTCTTTCGTTATAGGCCCTTTCATTAATATATATAAGATTTCAAACACTCTAGTTTCGAATTCAAATATTTCGCTGCAATTTTCTTTAAATGCAGTTATTTAAAGAAAACGCCCCCAAAACGTAACCTTCAACATCATAAAGACCCAACTATTAGAAACTGCATTTTTACAACAGAGTTGACTTAATTTTACTCGAGAATACTGACGTGGAAATAGAACGCACAATGCGGCAGAGCAAAAGTTAAGAGGTTTTGCGCCGTCGTGTATGGCCATGTCATCTTACATTTGAGTATACTGCTTTAAGAGGAAAATATATCTCTGGGTTTTGCAGTGTTGATTTCTTTTATTGACGATTTTTGTATCGTTTATTATACGTTTTTTAGACAAGATATTTCGGACCAACTCGGACCGAATTAAGTAGTGTAATTTTACAATTTGGGACCGACTTGTTTGAAAAGTTCACAAATGATGGGGGGTGTCACCCCCCCCCCCCCCATAATGTGCGCCCCTGACGACGATAGAACGCTTTAACTGATCAGGAAAAACTCCTTGTAACATTGATGTATTATAGATATCAGTTATGATAGGAGGAAATTTGAATGCAAAGGTTTTCAGAATCTTATTTGGGATCTTATCCGGGTCAGGGGACTTGGTGGTTTTAAGACGCCACAGTTCTGAATAGACTTTACCTGTATTAACAAGTAGATGGTTAGCAACTTCTATTTCCTGGTCTTCGGTGCATTCTACGAAGGGTTTAAAATGCGAAGTAAGTCTAATGAGGTAGTCATTATATGACTCGGCAAGATCCTCGCAGGTTGAATTTACTTCCGAAATTAACTGGTAGACCCAGGACTTTTGGGATGTTAGGCCGCCTAATGATTTTACCTCTTTCCACCATCTAGAAGGATTTGCATTTTTCAACTTCTGTACAGAATGTGTGTACCTTAACATCGCGTTGAACTTTATTGCACCAGAATCTACATGCTTGTGAATTTTTCCCATATTTGTCGTTTACTAATTGAGGACTTGAGTGATGACGTCATCCATGGTTTATCCGACTCTCTAACGCTGGTTGGCTTACTTGGAAAGCAGCAATTCATCACTGCAGAAATTATCTCGTTAAATCTCTGAGACTTCAAGTTAGAATCGGAAATTTCAAATATCTCCGTCCAGTCGAATGATGTAATAGTTTGACCGAAATACCTTATATTACTATCTCTTAAATCTCTTTTACATAACCGTTTATTATTTGGCATCTCTGGACGATCTACATGGGATTTTATTAAAATCGCATTGTGATTATTTGATCCAATGGAAGGAAGCTGAATGGAATAAAAAACGACTTGCTTCGTATTTGTGAGGCACCAATCAAGGAGTCAGTCAATCTTTTTAACCGATTTTCATCAAAAGAAGTGCTAACAGGGTTGTAATCGCATGTAATGATAACTAGAGCGTCGGGATGTAGAGAAAGGAAGGAATCGACATTACGCTTATCAGGGTCAATTAATTACTTGACCTACCTAAAACAACTGTCTATTGATTGTAACATTCGCAGTGTTATTTTGTGAGATCTCCTTTACTCGAATAATGTGATGGAATACCTGTGGCATAAGCCGCGTTATCCGTTTACCCAGATGTTTCAAGCTATGATAGCCAACGAAACAATTCAGCAAAATAATGAAGTCTCAGAGCTTTTGATACATATGCCCAGATCTTCATGGGTCAGGACCGTAGCCAAGGGTGCGAAACTGTGACATTTGTCGCACCGATAATTTAGTGGAGAATTAGTTACCTTGATAAGATGATTCCGATGATAAATGTAGCACTGTTTTCTACTATCCGGCACTCCACTTGTAACCAACGAGGTTGCGGTCTTAAATTGGCCATTTTTAAATGGTGCTTTCATAAATATGAAACAATCAATATAATATTATTATTTGGAATGTTTTCCCATGTTTCACGGTCTAATCGTTTTTGCCTCTGCTATGTTAGCCGTTACCATGCAGGCTGTTTCTGGAGATGAGTGTACGCGATGTATATTATCTGGGGATCAGAATCAGTGGCGTGGTGGCTGGGGGGGCCGGGGGGGCCATGGCCCCCCCAGCGATGGTTTCAAGAGGGGCGCCGAAATGCAGGCGGGGCGCCAAAATCACCAAGAAGGGATTAGTATTTAATTCTAAAATTTAAATTTTTAAATTAAAATTCTCAAACAATAAAGCGCGATACTATTGCAGCACAACAACATATTTTTATACCTGGCAATCTACCTGGCAATCTACCTCTATAACTTAACACTTTTAGCAGCGACTGCAAAAATTACCGTTTTAAACAATGACAGAGACGGCCGGATGAAAACAAATTAAAACTGTTTTCGAGATGTTAGCGACAATTTTATCTAGGGGCGTACCGAGCGGGGGAATGAATGTGGGGGTGTGCCCCCCTCCCCCACTTTTCTGAAAATGGTCGGTAGATTGATTTCAGATTGATAGTGGTTGGTTTTTGAAACCAAAGCGGGAAGCGGTGGATCGGTAAATTTTAAAATTTCAAACAACCACAGGGACAGGGTTGTACCCTTTTGTTCATACTCTAGCTATTTCTTGCAGAGCAACTACAATCATCTCATCTCCAATAGTTTGTCGTTACTTTCACATTGTGTATATATAAAAAGGAACAAAACCAATGTTCTTAACACTGACGCTTTTAATTGTATACGGAGCAAATATTATTTCAAAACTTGGGGATGAGGTTGTAAAAAGTTAAAAAGTGCGTAAATCTTGAATTCTTAGGTGTAAAAACTCTACAATTTTTTATTAAATATCCTCTCAGGAAGCACGGAAAATGCACTTATTTGGCTTAAAAAATGCAAAATTTTTCTGGGGGAGCATGCCCCCAGACCCACCCAGGTTAAGCCCGCAATAACAATTTGCTGAACCAAAATGCGTGACGGACTAGTAACGTTGTGCGCTCGCTGAGGCTTTGCAACTAACTTCGTTTTTTTGCACTTCAAATTCGGGCAATACTGAATAGGGAACTGTTGGGGGGGGGGGGGGCCAGTATCGAAATAACTTTAGGGGCGCCAAATTTAACACTGGCCCCCCTTGAAAGTTTGGAGCCACCACGCCACTGATCAGAATAGTCTCAAAATGCAGGAAATGATGCTTTTTCAGAACCCTCAGATTTTCAAAATTTTCCGGGGGAACATCCCCTGGAGCCCCCTAACGTTTCTTTCCCTTTGGCCTTGAGCGGATTGGTCGCAAAATGTTAACGTCATGGTCAAGGCCCTGTGTGTGCAGTTTATTCTTAAACTGCACTTCAGATGTGTTTAGAATTAATATGTCCGTTCATAGAGACGCCCAGATTTTTAGACTAATCCATGTAGACTGTTTTTACTGTAGGTTAACGTAGGCCGAGACTTACCTCACTTCGTTTATGTCATCATCGGGTTCGAAGATTGTGCATCCTGACTTTTCCAGGAGTTCTGCAAGCGATATAACGAAAAAATAACAGTGGTAGAAAATTAATAAATTTAATTAGAATACCGAAGTTAAGTACTTTATAAAAAATAATATTTTCAAAATACACTGAAACAATAGTGCCACGATCGACGTTATCTCAGGTGGGTGGGTGGGTACATGTCATAGCGTCGATTCGACCAATTCGACATTATGCGTGGCAACTAGAATATATATGGACGTGGCCCCTTATTATGTGCTCCTATTCGGGCACGACAAAGATTCTTCATTTGTATTAATTTTAACGAGCACAATGGCTTCCTTTGAATATCGCTTGAATATAGTTTGTATATTGGTAATGCGCTAAATGGTAATATAAAGAGGAAACCGCTGAAAATCGGAGCGCGGCCGGAGGAAACAAGGAACTGCAGGTCATAAAAGAACACGCAAAAAAAAAAAAGCCTCTCCGGAGGAGAGACTGAGCTGCGAGAAGCTTCGTGCGAGGACTGTAAATACGCTTTAACACGTCTCTTAACAATAAGATTGCTAAAACTGTTGAACTTTTCTTCTATCTTAAACATTTCCAGAAGCCGTTACAATTAGATAACAAAAAGGGAGTACATTTCCAGTTTTGTAGTTTCAAAAATCCATAAATTATTGCGTATATACTGTATGTTTGCTGTCAACTCGACTCCATACAAATGGCTGTAACCCGATACTCCGTATCTATGCCGAACAATTAACAATTAGACAACGAGGCCGAGTTGGCTATGAGCGAATAGTCAACGAGGCGAAGCCGAGTTGACTATTCGCTCATAGCCAACGAGGCCGAGTTGTCTAATTGTTTTAGTATAAACTATAGCATTTATTGAGAACTAGGGAACACAATACAAAAGTAAACAAAAGTATTAATATTAATTTTAAACGTGAATTTTCCGCCATTGTTTTGAATTTTGCTACTAGTAGACTATCACTAATAGTCTACGAGTAGCGTAGCCAATCAGAACGCAGGAAAAGTGATAGTCTATTACTAAGTTTATACTAATAACAGTTAGTCCATCGCAATATAAAAGTCTCTTAGAACATGTCTTATACGTACGCAAAACATAATCAAACATCAAATTTTGCAAACGATTCGTAAAACCATCGAAAAAAGTCATCTTTTCAAATCGCTTCTAGATTACAAATTCCGCAGCCTATGCACTCTATCTACCACGTGACATAGAACAATAACATATTTTGACACGTGACCCGACCTTCCAAACCCTCTCACTCTATAACTATGTTCCAGACAACGCACCAAATTGATGACAAAATCTCTTCGATAACTTGAATTCACTGTTGCCAAATATTAACTATCGAATGCTTCAATTGCGGATTTTGTGAACAACAGGATGTCTATTTACTTCAGATTGACGTTCACAATACCTAGCTGAGACGGAACATGCTTAGATAATTCACCAAAAGAATCACAATTGACATTGAATGATTTTTTATTAACTGGAACTTGACCCGAGGTCAAACAACATTCGTTCCACTAGATTGTTTGTATTTCCGGCAACAGAAAGCGATCGAAAAAAGTCGATCGAGCTACAATTTGCTCTGAATGGAAATCAGCCTTTTGGTCGAAATGTCGGGAAGCTATTTCTCTTATCTTTTAGGCAAAATACAAACTTTACTTTTAATGTTTTGTTCGTATAAATAATATCACGTGATAATATGCAGAAGCAAAGTGCAGTACTTGATCACTATACTTGAGTAAAAATCAATACTTGATTTACAACGGTAATGGCACTGAGTGGAGTGCAATTTGGTTTGAAATCAAACGCGTGATTATCCAGAAATTTCTATTGTATGAATTAACCTTCCCCTCATGGTGATTTCGCGCCCTACTTTTAATAATGATTTTTTTACATTTTATATGTCTACACTTTGCTCATTGACCACGTATCCACTTTTGAGCGGATACGTGGATACGCAGCCGTTTGTAACTTAAGAACAAGGCATCATAATTATATAGTTAGACTTTAAGATATATGACGTAATATGTAGGTATATATTTTTAGTGGATACGCAGATACGTGGATACGCAGTCGTTTGTAATTTACTATCTTATGCTTCGTTCTTCAAGTTTCCAACGACTGCGTATCCGCGTATCCACTCACAAATATACCTACATTCATATTACGTCATATATTTTTAATGCCTTACTATCTTATGCTTCGTTCTTCAAATTACCAACGACCTTTTGCCTTATCGGGCCAAGTTCTAGTTAATGAAAAATCATTCAGTGTCAATTGTGATCTTTTTGGTGAATTACCTATGCATGTTCCGTCTCAGCTAGGTATTGTGAACGTCAATCTGAAATAAATAGACATCCTGTTGTTCACAAAATCCGCAATTGAAGCACGCTTATATAAAGACAGGTGTACGATTGTGCCGTTCAATAGTTCATATTTGGCAACAGCGAGTTCGCAGAAGAATAGGTCAAGTTATCGAAGAGATTTTGTCATCAATTTGGTGCGTTGTCTGGAAAAATGGCTAACAAGTCAAAAGTTGCCGTAGTTTTGTTGCTCTGTATCGTAGGGACTATCGAAGTACAAGCAAGGAGTGAAGAAATAGGCTCAGGGAATATTAAAAGCAGCGGTTGGTTTCGAAAGAAACGAGATTTCAAGTACCATGTACCCTCGATCGGATGCGGTGGCTGTTACCTTGAATGAGTACGATCAGAGTTCGAGCAGTCATAGCTTTGGCAGCGGGACTGGTGGAGCGACTGTCAGCTGGACATCCGGAGACCGAACAGCCAAGGTACATGCTTGTGTCAATGGAAAAGTTTGTGTGTGGAGTTGCAGTTCTAATCACATATCCTGGAAGGTTTATGCGCATTTTTAAGAAGATCCGGTTAAGTAAGAACGGTTTTGATGAACGATGTTTTTTTCTGGAATCGAAAATACAAAGGAAACTCAAACTGTCTAGTGTAGATTTAATCTGATTGATTTAGACTTTAGGCACTTAATGATCACAACATATCGATTAATGACATAGATTAATGAGTAATGATTATGCTTCAAATAAAAAAATGAAAAAAAATGTTTACTATTTTATTAATTTTTGTGGCAGTCTCTGCTGGCCTACTTGTACAAGTCGATCGCAATTAAGTCACAGAAACAGAACATTTACAATTTTCAGCAAAATTTTTGCAGAGAATTTTACATGTTCCTGGAGCTCTTATATATAACTTCAATTGTTCGTTGTTATTTTTGTTCGATATTTTTTCAAGTGTTCTTGTTAAAATTTAACCAAGGGTTAACGCTAATCGAGCTTTGAACAACCGGTCCCTAAACGCTTATTATTTTAGCGGATTGCGTAACTAGATTCTTCCTGTTTCTCTTCAATATGAGAGGAGCTAGCCTGGTTGGGTATAGCTTTGGGGTAATATAGAATAGTTAGACACTGTACGTCACTTTTTTTTTAGGAAAATAGAGAAATGCTTTATTTAACAGTAACATACAATATAGTTTGTGCGAAACTGAAGGATAGAGTTAGTCTATTCTAAAAATTCTACTTTTCGAGTTCTTTATACAAATCTTTACAATGAAGCATTGTCACAAGTCTTTATAAGTCTTAACATGAAGTATCGGGGTCAACTCTTTCAGTTATCTATGTCTTTGCATAAAGTATGGGATTTAAGTTCTTGATACTCGTCTTTACACAACGTGAGTGTGGAGATTAATTTTCTGAGAAAATGAAGCCGCTACTTGGAATAGGACAAAGCTTGGTAACCGTTCGCTATCATGCACGCAGGTGTATAAGTACTCGCATTGAAATGAATTATTTCGATAATATCAAGCTTAAATTAACTGCACTTTAGACGTGTCTGGCAAATGTTGAACAAGCATGAATTGAAAGAATGCGTACCTCTCCTCAGCGACAATGCGTCCCTCTCCTCAAAAACATGTATATAATATGATTTAACTAGCAAACCGTATATATTTAATACATAATTATATATATATATATATATATATATATAGTCAAATCTGCAGACATGCATGTTTCGCCGTTCAACGGCTCGTCAGTGCAGCTTATAATATATATATATATATATATATATATATATATATATATATATATACATACATATTTAACTTATATACAGATATGCATGAATGCATATACATTATGTATACTCATTGCATTTAAACTTATGACAATAGATAGGCTTTCATATATGTTTTAAAATTAGTTTTTGTTCTCGCTTTTTTATATCGAATGGAATTTTGTTCCATAAATTACATCCTTTAGTTTTTATTGTAAATTTTCCATAATCAATTCGGTATCTTTCCTTATGTATATAATGTGAGTACCACTGAGTTGAGCCTGTTTCACAACAGGTCGAGGTCACTGCTCAAATAACTCATGTAAGTTGAGATTCTCTCCTGTGCTTCGAGGGTTTTCCCCGGGTACTCCGGTTTCCTCCCTCTAATACTAACCCTTAGGAACTAACAATGGGGCCACAGTAATTGGCTGACGCTGTTGTGGACTCCCTGCCATTGAGGCGAAGTTGAATAAATAAATGTGAGTTTCTTGTTCTGTAATTGTGTACGTTTTTATTAAGAGCAAAGAAATTGTTAAAATATTCAGGCAAGGAATTGCTATAAAATTCAAACATAAATTGTCCAGTTCATAAATCGTTGATCTGGTAAATGTTCAGTAATTTTAATTTTTGAAACAAACGGGCAGACTTTGCATCATATGATGAATGTGTGATGTGGTATTTACATAGTCAAAGGCAACATCCACTTACACTTCTCTTAACAATAAGAATGCTAAAACTGTTGAACTTTTCTTCTATCTTAAACATTTCCAGAAGCCGTTACAATTAGATAACAGAAAGGGAGTACATTTCCAATTTTGTAGTTTCAAAAATCCATCAATTATTAGTTGCGTATATACTGTATGTTTGCTGTCAACTCGATTCCATATAAATGGCTGTAACCCGATACTCCGTATCTATGCCGAACAATAACAGTTAGTCCATCGCAATATAAAAGTCTCTTAAAACATGTCTTATACGTACGCAAAACATAATCAAACCTCAAAGTTTCCAAACGATTCGTAAAACCATCGAAAAAAGTCATCTTTTCAAATCGTTTCTAGATTACAAATTCCGCAGCCTATGCACTCTATCTACCACGTGACATAGAACAATAACATATTTTGACACGTGACCCGACCTTCCAAACCCTCTCACTCTATAACTATGTTCCAGACAAAGCACCAAATTGATGACAAATTCTCTTCGATAACTTGACCGATTCTTCTGCAAACTCACTGTTGCCAAATATGAACTATTGAATGCTTCAATTGCGGATTTTGTGAACAACAGGATGTCTATTTACTTCAGATTGACGTTCACAATACCTAGCTGAGACGGAACATGCTTAGGTAATTCACCAAAAGAATCACAATTGACATTGAATGATATTTATTAACTGGAACTTGGCCCGAGGTCAAACAACATTCGTTCCGCTTGAATGTTTGTATTTCCGGCAACAGAAAGCGATCGCAAAAAGTTGATCGCGCTACAATTTGCACTGAATGGAAATCAGCCTTTAGGTCGAAACTTCGGGAAGCTTTTTCTCTTATCTTTTAGGCAAAATACAAACTTTACTTTTAATGTTTTGTTCGTTAAATAATATCACGTGATAAAATGCAGAAGCAAAGTGCAGTACTTGATCACTACTTGAGTAAAAATCAATACTTGATTTACAACGGTAATTGCACTGAGTGGAGTGCAATTTGGTTTGAAATCAAACGCGTGATTATCCAGAAATTTCTATTGTATGAATTAACCTTCCCCTCATGGTGATTTCGCGCCCTACTTTTAATAATGATTTTTTTACATTTTATATGTCTGCACTTTGCTCATTGACCACGTATCCACTTTTGAGCGGATACGTGGATACGCAGTCGTTTGTAACTTAAGAACAAGGCATCATATATATAGTTAGACTTTAAGATATATGACGTAATATTTACGTATATTTTTTAGTGGATATACGCAGATACGTGGATACGCAGTCGTTTGTAATTTACTATCTTATGCTTCGTTCTTCAAGTTTCCAACGACTGCGTATCCGCGTATCCACTCACAAATATACCTACATTCATATTACGTCATATATTTTTAATGCCTTGCTATCTTATGCTTCGTTCTTCAAATTACAAACGACCTTTTGCCTCATCGGGCCAAGTTCTAGTTAATGAAAAATCATTCAGTGTCAATTGTGATCTTTTTGGTGAATTACCTATGCATGTTCCGTCTCAGCTAGGTATTGTGAACGTCAATCTGAAATAAATAGACATCCTGTTGTTCACAAAATCCGCAATTGAAGCACGCTTATATAAAGACAGGTGTACGATTGTGCCGTTCAATAGTTCGTATTTGGCAACAGCGAGTTCGCAGAAGAATAGGTCAAGTTATCGAAGAGATTTTGTCATCAATTTGGTGCGTTGTCTGGAAAAATGGCTAACAAGTCAAAAGTTGCCGTAGTTTTGTTGCTCTGTATCGTAGGGACTATCGAAGTACAAGCAAGGAGTGAAGAAATAGGCTCAGGGAATATTAAAAGCAGCGGTTGGTTTGGAAAGAAACGAGATTTCAAGTACCATGTACCCTCCGATGCGGTGGCTGTTACCTTGAATGAGTACGATCAGAGTTCGAGCAGTCATAGCTTTGGCAGCGGGACTGGTGGAGCGACTGTCAGCTGGACATCCGGAGACCGAACAGCCAAGGTACATGCTTGGGTCAATGGAAAAGTTTGTGTGTGGAGTTGCAGTTCTAATCACATATCGTGGAAGGTTTATGCGCATTTTTAAAAAGATCCGGTTAAGTAAGAACGGTTGATGGGCGATGTTTTTTTCTGGAATCGAAAATACAAAGGAAACTCAAACTATCTAGTGTAGGTTTAAGCTGATTGATTTAGACTTTAGGCACTTAATGATGGCAAGATATTGATTAATGACGTAGATTAATGAGTAATGATTATGCTTCAAATAAAAAAATTAAAAAAAATGTTTACTATTTTATTAATTTTTGTTGCAGTCTCTGCTGGCCTACTTGTACAAGTCGATCGCAATTAAGTCACAGAAACAAAACATTTACAATTTTCAGCAAAATTTTGGCAGAGAATTTTACATGTTCCTGGAGCTCTTATATATAACTTCAATTGTTCGTTGTTATTTTTGTTCGATATTTTTTCAAGTGTTCTTGTTAAAATTTAACCAAGGGTTAGCGCTAATCGAGCTTTGAACAACCGGTCCCTAAACGCTTGTTATTTTAGCGGATTGCGTAACTAGCTTCTTCCTGTTTCTCTTCAATATGAGAGGAGCTAGCCTGTTTGGGAGCTTTGGGGTAATATAGAATAGTTAGACACTGTACGTCACTTTTTTTTGAGGAAAATAGAGAAATGCTTTATTTAACGGTAGCATAGAATATAGTTTGTGCGAAACTGAAGGATAGAGTTAGTCTATTCTAAAAATTCTACTTTTCTAGTTCTTTATACAAATCTTTACAATGAAGCATTGTCACAAGTCTTTATAAGTCTTAACATGAAGTATCGGGGTCAACTCTTCCAGTTATCTATGTCTTTCATAAAGTATGGGATTTAAGTTCTTGATACTCGTCTTTACACAACGTGAGTGTGGAGATTAATTTTCTGAGAAAATGAAGCCGCTACTTGGGACAGGGCAAAGCTGGATAACCGTTCGCTATCATGCACGCAGGTGTATAAGTACTCGCATTGAAATTAATTATTTTGATAATATCAAGCTTAAATTAACTGCACTTTAGACGTGTCTGGCAAATGTTGAACAAGCATGAACTGAAAGAATGCGTACCTCTCCTCAGCGACAATGCGTACCTCTCCTCAAAAACATGCATATAATATGATTTAACTAGCAAACCGTATATATTTAATACATAATTATATATATATATATATATACATACATATTTAGCTTATATATAGATATGCATGAATGCATATACATTATGTATGCTCATTGCATTTAAACCTATGACAATAGATAGGCTTTCATATATGTTTTAAAATTAGTTTTTGTTCTCGCTTTTTTATATCGAATGGAATTTTGTTCCATAAATTACATCCTTTAGTTTTTATTGTAAATTTTCCATAATCAATTCGGTATCTTTCCTTATGTATATAATGTGAATTTCTTGTTCTGTAATTGTGTACGTTTTTATTAAGAGCAAAGAAATTGTTAAAATATTCAGGCAAGGAATTGCTATAAAATTCAAACATAAATTGTCCAGTTCATAAATCGTTGATCTGGTAAATGTTCAGTAATTTTAATTTTTGAAACGAACGGGCAGACTTTGCATCATATGATGAATGTGTGATGTGGTAATCTACATAGCCAAAGGCAACATCCACTTACACTTCTCTTAACAATAAGAATGCTAAAACTGTTGAACTTTTCTTCTATCTTAAACATTTCCAGAAGCCGTTACAATTAGATAACAGAAAGGGAGTACATTTCCAATTTTGTAGTTTCAAAAATCCATCAATTATTATAGTTGCGTATATACTGTATGTTTGCTGTCAACTCGATTCCATATAAATGGCTGTAACCCGATACTCCGTATCTATGCCGAACACTGATAACAGTTAGTCCATCGCAATATAAAAGTCTCTTAAAACATGTCTTATACGTACGCAAAACATAATCAAATCTCAAAGTTTCCAAACGATTCGTAAAACCATCGAAAAAAGTCATCTTTTCAAATCGTTTCTAGATTACAAATTCCGCAGCCTATGCACTCTATCTACCACGTGACATAGAACAATAACATATTTTGACACGTGACCCGACCTTCCAAACCCTCTCACTCTATAACTATGTTCCAGACAACGCACCAAATTGATGACAAAATCTCTTCGATAACTTGACCGATTCTTCTGCGAACTCGCTGTTGCCAAATATGAACTATTGAATGCTTCAATTGCGGATTTTGTGAACAACAGGATGTCTATTTACTTCAGATTGACGTTCACAATACCTAGCTGAGACGGAACATGCTTAGGTAATTCACCAAAATAATCACAATTGACATTGAATGATTTTCTATTAACTGGAACTTAGCCCGAGGTCAAACAACATTCGTTCCGCTTGAATGTTTGTATTTCCGGCAACAGAAAGCGATCGCAAAAAGTCGATCGCGCTACAATTTGCACTGAATGGAAATCAGCCTTTAGGTCGAAACGTCGGGAAGCTTTTTCTCTTATCTTTTAGGCAAAATACAAACTTTACTTTTATTGTTTTGTTCGTATAAATAATATCACGTGATAATATGCAGAAGCAAAGTGCAGTACTTGATCACTACTTGAGTAAAAATCAATACTTGATTTACAACGGTAATGGCACTGAGTGGAGTGCAATTTGGTTTGAAATCAAACGCGTGATTATCCAGAAATTTCTATTGTATGAATTAACCTTCCCTTCATGGTGATTTCGCGCCCTACTTTTAATAATGATTTTTTTACATTTTATATGTCTACACTTTGCTCATTGACCACGTATCCACTTTTGAGCGGATACGTGGATACGCAGCCGTTTGTAACTTAAGAACAAGGCATCATAATTATATAGTTAGACTTTAAGATATATGACGTAATATGTAGGTATATATTTTTAGTGGATACGCAGATACGTGGATACGCAGTCGTTTGTAATTTACTATCTTATGCTTCGTTCTTCAAGTTTCCAACGACTGCGTATCCGCGTATCCACTCACAAATATACCTACATTCATATTACGTCATATATTTTTAATGCCTTACTATCTTATGCTTCGTTCTTCAAATTACAAACGACCTTTTGCCTCATCGGGCCAAGTTCTAGTTAATGAAAAATCATTCAGTGTCAATTGTGATCTTTTTGGTGAATTAGCTATGCATGTTCCGTCTCAGCTAGGTATTGTGAACGTCAATCTGAAATAAATAGACATCCTGTTGTTCACAAAATCCGCAATTGAAGCACGCTTATATAAAGACAGGTGTACGATTGTGCCGTTCAATAGTTCATATTTGGCAACAGCGAGTTCGCAGAAGAATAGGTCAAGTTATCGAAGAGATTTTTTCATCAATTTGGTGCGTTGTCTGGAAAAATGGCTAACAAGTCAAAAGTTGCCGTAGTTTTGTTGCTCTGTATCGTAGGGACTATCGAAGTACAAGCAAGGAGTGAAGAAATAGGCTCAGGGAATATTAAAAGCAGCGGTTGGTTTGGAAAGAAAAGAGATTTCAAGTACCATGTACCCTCCGATGCGGTGGCTGTTACCTTGAATGAGTACGATCAGAGTTCGAGCAGTCATAGCTTTGGCAGCGGGACTGGTGGAGCGACTGTCAGCTGGACACCCGGAGACCGAACAGCCAAGGTACATGCTTGGGTCAATGGAAAAGTTTGTGTGTGGAGTTGCAGTTCTAATCACATATCCTGGAAGGTTTATGCGCATTTTTAAAAAGATCCGGTTATAAGTAAGAACGGTTTTGATGGACGATGTTTTTTTCTGGAATCGAAAATACAAAGGAAACTCAAACTATCTAATGTAGATTTAAGCTGATTGATTTAGACTTTAGGCACTTAATGATCACAATATATTGATTAATAACGTAGATTAATGAGTAATGATTATGCTTCAAATAAAAAAATGAAAAAAATGTTTACTATTTTATTAATTTTTGAGGCAGTCTTTGCTGGCCTACTTGTACAAGTCGATCGCAATTAAGTCACAGAAACAGAACATTTACAATTTTCAGCAAAATTTTGGCAGAGAATTTTACATGTTCCTGGAGCTCTTATATATAACTTCAATTGTTCGTTGTTATTTTTGTTCGATATTTTTTCAAGTGTTCTTGTTAAAATTTAACCAAGGGTTAGCGCTAATCGAGCTTTGAACAACCGGTCCCTAAACGCTTATTATTTTAGCGGATTGTGTAACTAGCTTCTTCCTGTTTCTCTTCAATATTAGAGGAGCTAGCCTGGTTGGGTATAGCTTTGGGGTAATATAGAATAGTTAGACACTGTACGTCAATTTTTTTTGAGGAAAATAGAGAAATGCTTTATTTAACAGTAACATACAATATAGTTTGTGCGAAACTGAAGGATAGAGTTAGTCTATTCTAAAAATTCTACTTTTCGAGTTCTTTAAAGAAATCTTTACAATGAAGCATTGTCACAAGTCTTTATAAGTCTTAACATGAAGTATCGGGGTCAACTCTTTCAGTTATCTATGTCTTTGCATAAAGTATGGGATTTAAGTTCTTGATACTCGTCTTTACACAACGTGAGTGTGGAGATTAATTTTCGGAGAAAATGAAGCCGCTACTTGGAATAGGGCAAAGCTTGATAACCGTTCGCTATCATGCACGCAGGTGTATAAGTACTCGCATTGAAATTACTTATTCAGATAATATCAAGCTTAAATTAACTGCACTTTAGACGTGTCTGGCAAATGTTGAGCAAGCATGAACTGAAAGAATGCGTACTCTCCCCAGCGAATAAGTATCACGCATTAATTATACATGCACTTACTACACGTTTTAGTTCTCTTCAGCCCGAGATAGAAATATCATAAAATATTCAAATCAATTTTTTTTTTACTTTTACACGCATCCATATTAAACCCAAAATTTGACCTATTTGCCATTGGCTTATGCATGCCCATTTGTGGGTCACTTTGCTATTGCACTATATCAAATACACACACACACACACACACAATCCAAGGTGGAAACATGTCTTGTATATTTGGATGCTACATGCACGATGTCGGGGATATATGCGTGCCCCCATACCCCCCTGGTGGCTTTATATCTTATAGCTCAATGCATGTGCATTCCTGCTAGTGGCATTGTGGCATAATTCCTCTTTTCAATTATGTCTCAGTATATAATTATAATTATAACGATTTTCGGTTAGTATAATTAATGAGTTGCCGCAAGGTGGGTTGTCATAACATGAGATGTTGCTGTGTTGAGAATTGTGTTAATATTAGTTAATTACAATCTATTTAGTTAATCAACTGTCAATCAATGCATGCGTCATAGGCTATGCGTAATATGTATAGTAGGATGTGCCATGCAAGTTAGTTGTGAGTGATCATGATAGTGATAGCGTGACTGGCGAGACTGTGATTTGGGGGTTGTGATGCTGTGATTCAAAGGTTATTTAAATATAACATAAAAACTACTGTGAGTGTGTTGGCTTAAACATACAGCCTCTAACGGCAATTCCCGACAGCATCTTTCGTAAATTTTGGCTTTTCTGAATTTCGATTAGGCTTGCCACATGTACGCATAGCGTACCTATTTTTTATTAGTTTAATTAAAAGATTGTAATCTCTTGATTTGTTTGCCGCAAACGGAATTGAATTTGGTCTGATGAAACGGATTATATAGCCTTCGAATGTTGTGATTTTTAAGGATCTGCCTCTGGGATTTGCGAAGCTAAAAATCCTTTATGTTGTAGCCGATGGGTACATGGTAGTTGAAATCTCGTTTCTTTCCAAACCAACCGCTGCTCTTTTTATTCCCTGAGCCTATTTCTTCACTCCTTGCTTGTACTTCGATAGTCCGCCCTACGATACAGAGCAACAAAACTACGGCAACTATTGACTTGTTAGCCATTTTTCCAGACATAGTTAATAATAGAGCGAGAGGGTTTGGAAGGCCGGCAAACTTCAAAGTGACACGTGAACTTTCTCTCTAGTATGTTGAAGAGTACATCACGTGACCCGATAAGGTGCACAAAACTCTGATTTTGTAATACTATTTACTAGAAGCGATTTGAAAAGATTTCTTTTTTCCATAGCCATTCGAGATTTGATTATGTTTTGTACAGGTTTAAGGCATTTTTTAAGCGATTTTTGAATAGCAAGGAACTAACTGTTATTGTTCGGCATAGATACGGAGTATCGGGTTACTGCTATTATGAAATTATCGTGTGTTTTTTGTTGTTGTTGTTTTTAAAGTTTCAGTATACTTTATTCAACTTCTTATAATACATTTCCATCATATTGATTGATACTGGGAGGACCAAATAAACCCTAGTGGGCTTTTACAAGTCAGTCCTCCATTTACAATTTAATTAAAATACACTTGATTTGGTATCATAGATAAGATTATAAAAAACATGCATATAATATGATTTAACTAGCAAACCGTATATATTTACATAATTATATATATATATATATATATATAGTCAAATCTGCAGACATGCATGTTTCGCCGTTCAACGGCTCGTCAGTGCAGCTTGTAACGCAGTCTAGATGCGAGTGACTTCGTATTTATACACCATACTCTTGCCCTCACCAAGCGCATGTGGTACAATACTCAGACACATGCGCATCCAGACATGCGTGAAGTGTCTTGGGGCCAGAGTGCTCAAACGACCACAAGGGAAGTGAGCTTTTTGCATTATAGCTTATAGCCACCAATTAACCTCACATAGTGCTCAACAACACAAGTGAAGGAGCATATATAGTCAAATCTGCAGACATGCATGTTTCGCCGTTCAACGGCTCGTCAGTGCAAGTGTAACGCAGTCTAGATGCGAGTGACTTCGTATTTATACACCATACTCTTGCCCTCACCAAGCGCATGTGGTACAATACTCAGACACATGCGCATCCAGACATGCGTGAAGTGTCTTGGGGCCAGAGTGCTCAAACGACCACAAGGGAAGTGAGCTTTTGCATTATAGCTTATAGCCACCAATTAACTTCACAGAGTGCTCAACAATTCAAGTGAAGGAGCATATATTGTCAAATCTGGAGACATGCATGTTTCGCCGTTCAACGGCTCGTCAGTGCAGCTTGCAACGCAGTCTAGATGCGAGTGACTTCGTATTTATACACCATACTCGGACACATGCGCATCCAGAGATGCGTGAAGTGTCTTGGGGCCAGAGTGCTCAAACGACCACAAGGGAAGTGAGCTTTTGCATTATCGCTTATAGCCACCAATTAACCTCACAGAGTGCTCAACAACACAAGTGAAGGAGCATATATAGTCAAATCTGCAGACATGCATGTTTCGCCGTTCAACGGCTCGTCAGTGCAGCTTGTAACGCAGTCTAGATGCGAGTGACTTCGTATTTATACACCATACTCTTGCCCTCACCAAGCGCATGTGGTACAATACTCAGACACATGCGCATCCAGACATGCGTGAAGTGTCTTGGGGCCAGAGTGCTCAAACGACCACAAGGGAAGTGAGCTTTTTGCATTATAGCTTATAGCCATAATATATATATACATATTTAACTTATATATAGACGTGCATGAATGCATATACATTATGTATACTCATTGCATTTAAACCTATGACAATAGATAGGCTTTCATATATGTTTTAAAATTAGTTTTTGTTCTCGCTTTTTTATATCGAATGGAATTTTGTTCCATAAATTACATCCTTTAGTTTTTATTGTAAATTTTCCATAATCAGTTCGGTATCTTTCCTTATGTATATAATGTGAGTTTCTTGTTCTGTAATTGTGTACGTTTTTATTAAGAGCAAAGAAATTATTAAAATATTCAGGCAAGGAATTGCTATAAAATTCAAACATAAATTGTCCAGTGCATAAATCGTTGATCTGGTAAATGTTCAGTAATTTTAATTTTTGAAACAAACGTGCAGACTTTGCATCATATGATGAATGTGTGATTATTTTTATTACTTTTTTTTGTAATTTATATATTTTATTTAATCTTGTTGGATAATTATTTGCCCAAACAATATTTCCATAATATAAGTATGGATATATTAACGTGTTATATAATGTTCTTAGTATATTGAAATTTAAGAAATAACGGGCTTTACAAATTATTCCTATTGATTTTGATATTTTATTTGTAATATAATTAATGTGTTGATTCCAATTTAAATGTTCGTCTATGATTACTCCTGAAAATTTTGTTTCCTTAACTTGAGATAACTGACAATTGTTAAGATATATGTTAATTGGTTTTAATATTTTCTTCTTTGTTGATTTAAAAACTATATAATTTGTTTTTTTAAATTCACTGTAAGCTGATTATCAATTAACCACTGACTTATTTTCTGCATTTCTTCATTGATTTTTTTATTTAATTGATCAACATTATCACCAGAATAGAATAGATTAGTATCATCTGCAAACACTATAAATGATGTAAGCTTACTGCTAACATGAATATCATTTATGTATATTAAGAAAAGTAATGGGCCCAATACTGATCCCTGCGGTATACCACAGGAAACCATCTTTGCCTCTGATATTGTATCGTTATATTTGACGTGCTGCATTCGACCAGATAAATAGCTTTCAAACCATTTATACACTACTCCTCTAATTCCATAGTGTTCTAGTTTTTTTAATAGAATTTGATGGTTAACTGTATCGAATGCTTTTGACAGGTCAAGGAATATTCCAATTGTTACTTTATTTTTATCAATCTCTTGTTTAATTTTTTCTGTCAGTTCCATTATTGCTAATGTTGTTGATCGATTTTTTCTAAAACCATATTGTTTTTCGTGTAAAATGTTATTTTTCTCAATATATTGTATTATTCGAGTATACATTACTTTTTCTAATATTTTTTAAAAGCAGCTAATAACTGATATTGGCCTATAATTACAAAAACTATCTTTCTTTTCACTTTTGTATATTGGTGTAACCAGTGAGACTTTTAGTTGATCAGGGATTATTCCTGTTGCAAATGTCAAATTAAAAATATGACACAATACATTGCCAATGTACATTCCCATATCTTTAAACACTTTAGGATGAATTCCGTCATAGCCACAGCTTTTTTGGGAACTTAACTCTCTTATGATTATATCGAGTTCACTCGTTTTTATTCTAGTGAGAAACAATGAACTTGGATAGTTTGAATTTAAATATTTGGCACAATTTCTAGTGTTGTTGTTGAATTTTCTTGCTAAGTTTTGTCCTATATTTGAAAAGAAATCATTAAATTCGTTTGCTATTTCACTTTCTTTTGATAAAGTTATATTATCCTTTTTGAATGATTCAGGATATGAAGATTTATATTTATTTTTATTTAATAAATTTTTAATTACATCCCATGTTTGTTTTATATTGCTTTTGCATTTTTCTATTTGTTCGTTATAATATCTTTTCTTTGCAATACGTATGATGTGGATTAACTTATTTTTACATGATTTATAGCTACTTCATGCAAGTTACCGTAGTTGATTGTTTTAAAAACTTCTTATATAATTTTTCTTTTGTGTGCGAGGATGATTTAATTCCCTCTGTAATCCATGGATTCATTTTTCTGTGTTTTTGTTTTATTTTAATAATTTTTATTGGAAAATGTTTATTATACTTTTCTTGAAATATATTAATAAATGTGTTAAATGATGTTTGCGAATTATTATCACCTGTGACCCTGCTCCAAGTTTGATCTCTTAGCCCTTCTTGAAATTTAGTAATTCTATCCTTGTTAATCATTCTTACTTTTCTCGTCTTGATGTATTTATTATTTGTTATCGGCTGTGTTTCTATTAGAAATATGGGCAGATGATCCGATATGTCATTAAAAAGTATCCCACTTGTTTGGATACTATTTTCTGTATTATATATTATCAATCAGTGTTCATGCCGTGTTTGTTATGCGTGTAGGTTTTCTTATTTTCGGGATTAGTGATGACGAAATCATCTGATTTACAAATCTATTTGAGTAGTCACAATTGTCATATTTAAGCAGGTCGATGTTAAAATCTCCCATTATATAATATTCTTTATGTTCTTCTGTAATTTTACTAAGCATAGCCTTAAGTTTATTATCATAGTCATTATATTTGTCATTTGGAGGTCTATAAATTACACCCATGATTTTATTTTTACCTTTATTGTTTTCAATTTCGATAAAAATGCTGTCAATATTTTCACTTAAATGTTTATTATTTAGGTCATCTCTTAGTTTAATATTTAGACATTCTTTAATATAAATGCAGACTCCACCTCCAGTTTTTGCTTTGCGATTAAATTCGTAAATCTTATAGCCTAGTCTATTTAAATCAGAGACATTACATGATTCATCAAGCCATGTTTCAGTAATAGCTATATGTCAAATGAGAAATTCAGTAAATTTAGGTAATTTGTTAATTTTTCGAATTTATTGCGTAAACTTCGAATGTTTAAACTCAAAATTGAAAAGGAATTTTCCTTTACTATGTCTATGTTATTTGTTTTAATCAGATCAATAAAATCATCTTCTCTTAACAATAAGAATGCTAAAACTGTTGAACTTTTCTTCTATCTTAAACATTTCCAGAAGCCGTTACAATTAGATAACAGAAAGGGAGTACATTTCCAATTTTGTAGTTTCAAAAATCCATCAATTATTATAGTTGCGTATATACTGTATGTTTGCTGTCAACTCGATTCCATATAAATGGCTGTAACCCGATACTCCGTATCTATGCCGAACACTGATAACAGTTAGTCCATCGCAATATAAAAGTCTCTTAAAACATGTCTTATACGTACGCAAAACATAATCAAATCTCAAAGTTTCCAAACGATTCGTAAAACCATCGAAAAAAGTCATCTTTTCAAATCGTTTCTAGATTACAAATTCCGCAGCCTATGCACTCTATCTACCACGTGACATAGAACAATAACATATTTTGACACGTGACCCGACCTTCCAAACCCTCTCACTCTATAACTATGTTCCAGACAACGCACCAAATTGATGACAAAATCTCTTCGATAACTTGACCGATTCTTCTGCGAACTCGCTGTTGCCAAATATGAACTATTGAATGCTTCAATTGCGGATTTTGTGAACAACAGGATGTCTATTTACTTCAGATTGACGTTCACAATACCTAGCTGAGACGGAACATGCTTAGGTAATTCACCAAAATAATCACAATTGACATTGAATGATTTTCTATTAACTGGAACTTAGCCCGAGGTCAAACAACATTCGTTCCGCTTGAATGTTTGTATTTGCATTATGAAAGCCGGCACAGGCGGCGATCGCAAAAGTCGATCGCAAAAAGTCAGCTACAATTTGCACCTACTTTGAATGGAAATCAGTCTTTAGGTCGAAACGTCGGGAAGCTTTTTCTCTTATCTTTTAGGCAAAATACAAACTTTACTTTTATTGTTTTGTTCGTATAAATAATATCATGTGATAATATGCAGAAGCAAAGTGCAGACATATAAAATGTAAAAAAATCACTACTTGATTTACAACGGTAATTGCACTGAGTGGAGTGCAATTTGGCTTGAAATCAAACGCGTGATTATCCAGAAATTTCTATTGTATGAATTAACCTTCCTCATGGTGATTTCATGCGCTACTTTTAATAATGATTTTTACATTTTATATGTCTGCACTTTGTTCATTGACCACGTATCCACTTTTTGAGCGGATATGGATATGCAGTCGTTTGTAATTTAAGAACAAGGCATCATATATATAGTTAGACTTTAAGATATATGACGTAATATTTAGGTATATTTTAGTGGATATACGCAGATACGTGGATACGCAGTCGTTTGTAATTTACTATCTTATGCTTCGTTTTTCGTGTTGCAAACGACTGCGTATCTCATGTATCCACTCACAAATATACCTGCATTCATATTACGTCATATATTTTTAATGCCTTACTATCTTATGCTTCTGCTCTTCAAATTACCAACGACCTTTTGCCTCATCGCCAAGTTCTGCTAATGAAAAATCATTCAGTGTCAATTGTGATCTTTTGGTGAATTACCTATGCATGTTCCGTCTCAGCTTAGGTATTGTGAACGTCAATCTGAAATAAATAGACATCCTGTTGTTCACAAAATCCGCAATTGAAACACGCTTATATAAAGACAGGTGTACGATTGTGCCGTTCAATAGTTCATATTTGGCAACAGCGAGTTCGCAGAAGAATAGGTCAAGTTATCGAAGAGATTTTGTCATCAATTTGGTGCGTTGTCTGGAAAAATGGCTAACAAGTCAAAGTTGCAGTAGTTTTGTTGCTCTGTATCGTAGGACTATCGAAGTACAAGCAAGGAGTGAAGAAATAGGCTCAGAATATTAAAAGCAGCGGTTGGTTTGGAAAGAAACGAGATTTCAATTACCACGCGTAACCCTCCGATGCGGTGGCTGTTACCTTTGAATGGAGTACGATCAGGAGTTCGAGCAGTCATAGCTTTGGCAGCAGGACTGGTGGAGCGACTGTCAGCTGACATCCGGAGACCGGAACAGCCAAGGTACATGCTTGGGTCAATGGAAAAGTTTGTGTGTGGGGTATTGCCAGTTTCTAATCCACATATCCTGGAAGGTTTATGCGCATTTTAAGAAGATCCGGTTAAGTAAGAACGGTTTTGATGGACGATGTTTTTTTCTGGAATCGAAAATACAAAGGAAACTCAAACTGTCTCCAGTGTAGGATTTAAGCTGATTGATTTAGACTTAGGCACTAATGATCACAACATATCGATTAATGACATAGATTAATGAGTAATGATTATGCTTCAAATAAAAAAATGAAAAAATGTTTTACTTATTTTATTAATTTTTGTGGCAGCCCTGGCTGCATGGCCTACTTATATAAGCAGTCGTGATCGCAATTGTCACATGGAAATAAGAACATTTACAATTTCTTCAGCAAAATTTTGGCAGAGAATTTCTACATGTTCCTGGAGCTCTTATATATAATCTTCAATTGTTCGTTGTTATTTCTTTTGTTCGATATTTTTTCAAGTGTTTCAGCAAAATTTAATTCAAGGGTTGATCGCTAATCGAGCTTTGAAACAACCGGTCCCTAAACGCTTATTATTTTAGCGGATTGCAGTAACTAGCTTCTTCCTGTTTCTTCTTCAATAATGAGAGGAGCTAGCCTAAGCAGTTGGGTATAGCTTTGGGGTAATATAGAATAGAAGTTAGACATACGTCACACTTTTTTGAGGAAAATAGAGAAATGCTTCTAAAATCTTACTTTTCTAGTATAGGAATATATATTGTTTGTGCTGAAACTGAAGGGATTTGGAGAAAATGTCTATTCTAAGAGATTCTACTTTCTAGGCTTACTTAAGTCTTAATCTATCTTTAATGAAACCGCACGCCATTGTCATGCACGTCTTCTAGTTATACACCTTGCAAATCTACAAGTGAACTCTACCCCGATGTCACAGTTTCATAAGTCTTAACATGAAGTATGGGATTTAAGTTCTTGATACTCGTCTTACACAACGTTTGACATCTGTGTCTTTGCAAATTTTCTGATTTAAGTTCTGATACCGTTTTCTATACTGACTACTGAGGTGGAGATTAATACTTGGAAAAGAGAAAATGAAGCTGCTACTTCGCCATCAGTTTCGCTATCTCAAAAGATGGTGTATAAGTACTCGCATTGAAATTAATTACCGCATTTCCCCGATATCAATATATTTAAATTAACTGCTTTAACTGCGTGTCTGGCTTACTGTCTGGCAAAAAAGTGCATTTGAACAAGCAAGCATGAACTGGCACGCGTACCTCCTCAGCGACAATCAGCGACAATATATATATCCTCAAAACATATGTACATGATTTAACTAGTAAACCGTATATATTTAATACATAATTATATATATATATATATATATATATACATATACATATTTAACTTATATATATATATGCATGAATGCATATACATTATGTATACTCATGCATTTAAAACAATAGATAGGCTTCATATATGTTTTAAAATTAGTTTTTGTTCTGCTTTTTTATATCGAATGGAATTTGTTCCACTAAATTACATCAGCATAAGTTTTATTATAAATTTTCCATAATCAATTCAGTATCCTTTCACCTTATGTATATAATGTGTGAGTACCACTGAGTTGAGCCTGTTTCACCAACAGGTCCAGAAGTCACTGCTCTCAAATAACTCATATGGTTGAGGATTCTCTCACACCAATACTTCGAGGGTTTTCCCCAAAGTACTCCAGTTTCCCTCCTCTAATATAACCCTTATTTGGAACTGCTGTGGGGCCTGATAATTGGCTGGCAACTATTTGTAGACTCCACTGCCATTGAGACAGAGATTGAATAAATAAATGTGTTTCTTGTTCTGCTGTAATTGTGTACATTTTATTGGAACCAAAAAGAAATTATTCAAAATATTCAGGCAAGAATTGCTATAAAATTCAAACATAAATTATCCACAGTTCATAAATCGTTGATCTGGTAAATGTTCAGTAATTTTAATTTTTTGAAACAAACAGGCAGACTTTCATCATATGATAGATAATAATGATGTGGTATTTACATAATAGTCAAAGGCAACATCCACTTACACTTCCTCTTAACAATAAGGAATGCACTAAAACTGTTCAGACTTCTTCTTCTATCTTAACATTTCCAGAAGCCATTACAATTGGAATAACACAGAAAGGGAGTACATTTCCAATTTGTAATTTTCAAAAATCCATCAATTATTAGTTTGCATTATATACTGTATGTTGCATATCCAGCACTCGATTCCATATAAGTAAAAACAACCCGATACTCACGTATCTATACCCGAAATTACTGAAATAACAGTTAATTAAATCCGCAATATAAAGTCTCTTAAAACATGTCTTATCGTGCGCAAAACATAATCAAACCTCAAGGATTTTCCGACGATTCACTTAAACCATCAAAAGTCATCTTTTCAAATCGTTTCTAGATACAAATTCCACCAGCCTAGCACTCTATCTACCACATGACATAGAACAATAACATATTTTACGACACGTGACCAGACCTTTAAACCCTCTAGCTCTATGTATAACATATTCCAGACAACGCACCAAATTGATAATAAAATCTCTTCGATAACTTGGCCGATTCACCTGCGAACTCACCAAATGTGAACTACTAATTAGATGCTTCAATTGCGGATTTTGTGAACAACAGGATGTCTACTTACTTCCAGATTGACGTTCACAGCAATGCCACCAGCTGAGACGGAACGTGTAGATATTTCACAAAGAATCACAATTGACATTTGAATGATATTTGTGCTGGGGGCTTGGCGAGGTCAAACAGCATTCGTTCCGCTTGAATGTTTGTATTTCGGCAACAGAAAGCGATCGCAAAAGTCAGTCGAGCTACAAATTTGCTGAATAAATCGGCCTTTGGGTCGAAACGTCAGGAAAGCTTTTTCTCTTATCTTTAGGCAAAATACAAAACTTTCAGCACCCCAATGTTTTGTTCATATACAAATAATATCATGTGATAATATGCAGAAACAAGTGCAGACATATAAAATGTAAAAATCACTACTTGATTTACAACGGTAATTGCACCTGAGTGGAGTGCAATTTGGTTTGAAATCAAACGCGTGATTATCCAGAAATTTCTATTGTATGAATTAACCTTCCCTCATGGTGATTTCGCGCGCTACTTTTAATAATGATTTTTTTACATTTTATATGTCTGCACTTTGCTCATTGACCACGTATCCACTTTTGAGCGGATACGTGGATACGCAGTCGTTTGTAACTTAAGAACAAGGCATCATATATATAGTTAGACTTTAAGATATATGACGTAATATTTAGGTATATTTTAGTGGATATACGCAGATACGTGGATACGCAGTCGTTTGTAATTTACTATCTTATGCTTCGTTCTTTCAAGTTGCAAACGACTGCGTATCCGCGTATCCACTCACAAATATACCTACATTCATATTACGTCATATATTTAATGCCTTACTATCTTATGCTTCGTTCTTCAAATTACCAACGACCTTTTGCCTCATCGGGCCAAGTTCTAGTTAATGAAAAATCATTCAGTGTCAATTGTGATCTTTTTGGTGAATTACCTATGCATGTTCCGTCTCAGCTAGGTATTGTGAACGTCAATCTGAAATAAATAGACATCCTGTTGTTCACAAAATCCGCAATTGAAACACGCTTATAAAGACAGGTGTACGATTGTGCCGTTCAATAGTTCATATTTGCAACAGCGAGTTCGCAGAAGAATAGGTCAAGTTATCGAAGAGATTTTGTCATCAATTTGGTGCGTTGTCTGGAAAATGGCTAACAAGTCAAAGTTGCAGTAGTTTTGTTGCTCTGTATCGTAGGGACTATCGAAGTACAAGCAAGGAGTGAAGAAATAGGCTCAGGAATATTAAAAGCAGCGGTTGGTTTGGAAAGAAACAGATTTCAATTACCATGTACCCTCCGATGCGGTGGCTGTTACCTTGAATGAGTACGATCAGAGTTCGAGCAGTCATAGCTTTGGCAGCAGGACTGGTGGAGCGACTGTCAGCTGGACATCCGGAGACCGAACAGCCAAGGTACATGCTTGGGTCAATGGAAAAGTTTGTGTGTGGGGTTGCAGTTCTAATCACATATCCTGGAAGGTTTATGCGCATTTTAAGAAGATCCGGTTAAGTAAGAACGGTTTTGATGGACGATGTTTTTTCTGGAATCGAAAATACAAAGAAACTCAAACTGTCTAGTGTAGATTTAAGCTGATTGATTTAGACTTTAGGCATAATGATCACAACATATCGATTAATGACATAGATTAATGAGTAATGATTATGCTTCAAATAAAAAAATGAAAAAAAATGTTTACTATTTTATTAATTTTTGTGGCAGTCTCTGCTGCATGGCCTACTTGTACAAGTCGATCGCAATTAAGTCACAGAAACAGAACATTTACAATTTTCAGCAAAATTTTGGCAGAGAATTTTCCATGTTCCTGAGCTCTTATATATAACTTCAATTGTTCGTTGTTATTTTTGTTCGATATTTTTTCAAGTGTTCTTGTTAAAATTTAACCAAGGGTTAACGCTAATCGAGCTTTGAACAACCGGTCCCTAAACGCTTATTATTTTAGCGGATTGCGTAACTAGCTTCTTCCTGTTTCTCTTCAATATGAGAGGAGCTAGCCTGGTTGGGTATAGCTTTGGGGTAATATAGAATAGTTAGACACTGTACGTCACTTTTTTTTGAGGAAAATAGAGAAATGCTTTATTTAACAGTAACATACAATATATTATTTTTTTGAGGTCCAATAACTCAGGTCCAACTAAAATAGAGCCTTTTGATTGGCTGAGTACGAGGTCCGTATCACACCAGTACGGACCTCTCGCAACTTTCGCGCCAAAACAAACAAAGGAGTGCAGAAATAAACACAGAAAGAAGATATGCAGTTATTTACCGTTCTGGTCGGTTTGCACTGGAAATATTTTCAGTTCCAGATCCAGTCTCAGAAGCGACCTTCGGTCTCAGGCCCTTCTGGAGACTTCGGGAAAATATTTTTCCAGTACGGACCTCCCAACTGGTAAATAACATATGTTTTTGAAACTGAAGGATAGAGTTAGTCTATTCTAAAAATTCTACTTTTCGAGTTCTTTAAACAAATCTTTACAATGAAGCATTGTCACAAGTCTTTATAAGTCTTAACATGAAGTATCGGGGTCAACTCTTTCAGTTATCTATGTCTTTGCATAAAGTATGGGATTTAAGTTCTTGATACTCGTCTTTACACAACGTGAGTGTGGAGATTAATTTTCTGAGGAAATGAAGCCGCTACCACTGTTGGAATTTTTGTTCCATAAATTACATCCTTTAGTTTTTATTGTAAATTTTCCATAATCAATTCGGTATCTTTCCTTATGTATATAATGTGAGTACCACTGAGTTGAGCCTGTTTCACAACAGGTCGAGGTCACTGCTCAAATAACTCATGTAAGTTGAGATTCTCTCCTGTGCTTCGAGGGTTTTCCCCGGGTACTCCGGTTTCCTCCCTCTAATACTAACCCTTAGGAACTAACAATGGGGCCACAGTAATTGGCTGACTGTTGTGTGACTCCCTGCCATTGAGGCGAAGTTGAATAAATAAATGTGAGTTTCTTGTTCTGTAATTGTGTACGTTTTTATTAAGAGCAAAGAAATTGTTAAAATATTCAGGCAAGGAATTGCTATAAAATTCAAACATAAATTGTCCAGTTCATAAATCGTTGATCTGGTAAATGTTCAGTAATTTTAATTTTTGAAACAAACGGGCAGACTTTGCATCATATGATGAATGTGTGATGTGGTATTTACATAGTCAAAGGCAACATCCACTTACACTTCTCTTAACAATAAGAATGCTAAAACTGTTGAACTTTTCTTCTATCTTAAACATTTCCAGAAGCCGTTACAATTAGATAACAGAAAGGGAGTACATTTCCAATTTTGTAATTTCAAAAATCCATCAATTATTAGTTGCGTATATACTGTATGTTTGCTGTCAACTCGATTCCATATAAATGGCTGTAACCCGATACTCCGTATCTATGCCGAACACTGATAACAGTTAGTCCATCGCAATATAAAAGTCTCTTAAAACATGTCTTATACGTACGCAAAACATAATCAAACCTCAAAGTTTCCAAACGATTCGTAAAACCATCGAAAAAAGTCATCTTTTCAAATCGTTTCTAGATTACAAATTCCGCAGCCTATGCACTCTATCTACCACGTGACATAGAACAATAACATATTTTGACACGTGACCCGACCTTCCAAACCCTCTAGCTCTATATATAACTATGTTCCAGACAACGCACCAAATTGATGACAAAATCTCTTCGATAACTTGACCGATTCTACTGCGAACTCACCAAATATGAACTACTAATTGAATGCTTCAATTGCGGATTTTGTGAACAACAGGATGTCTACTTACTTCAGATTGACGTTCACAATACCTAGCTGAGACGGAACATGCTTAGATATTTCACCAAAAGAATCACAATTGACATTGAATGATATTTATTAACTGGAACTTGGCCCGAGGTCAAACAACATTCGTTCCGCTTGAATGTTTGTATTTCCGGCAACAGAAAGCGATCGCAAAAAGTCGATCGAGCTACAATTTGCACTGAATGGAAATCAGCCTTTAGGTCGAAACGTCGGGAAGCTTTTTCTCTTATCTTTTAGGCAAAATACAAACTTTCCTTTTAATGTTTTGTTCGTATAAATAATATCATGTGATAATATGCAGAAGCAAAGTGCAGACATATAAAATGTAAAAAAATCACTACTTGATTTACAACGGTAATTGCACTGAGTGGAGTGCAATTTGGTTTGAAATCAAACGCGTGATTATCCAGAAATTTCTATTGTATGAATTAACCTTCCCCTCATGGTGATTTCGCGCCCTACTTTTAATAATGATTTTTTTACATTTTATATGTCTGCACTTTGCTCATTGACCACGTATCCACTTTTGAGCGGATACGTGGATACGCAGTCGTTTGTAACTTAAGAACAAGGCATCATATATATAGTTAGACTTTAAGATATATGACGTAATATTTAGGTATATTTTTTAGTGGATATACGCAGATACGTGGATACGCAGTCGTTTGTAATTTACTATGTTATGCTTCGTTCTTCAAGTTGCAAACGACTGCGTATCCGCGTATCCACTCACAAATATACCTACATTCATATTACGTCATATATTTTTAATGCCTTACTATCTTATGCTTCGTTCTTCAAATTACCAACGACCTTTTGCCTCATCGGGCCAAGTTCTAGTTAATGAAAAATCATTCAGTGTCAATTGTGATCTTTTTGGTGAATTACCTATGCATGTTCCGTCTCAGCTAGGTATTGTGAACGTCAATCTGAAATAAATAGACATCCTGTTGTTCACAAAATCCGCAATTGAAACACGCTTATATAAAGACAGGTGTACGATTGTGCCGTTCAATAGTTCATATTTGGCAACAGCGAGTTCGCAGAAGAATAGGTCAAGTTATCGAAGAGATTTTGTCATCAATTTGGTGCGTTGTCTGGAAAAATGGCTAACAAGTCAAAAGTTGCAGTAGTTTTGTTGCTCTGTATCGTAGGGACTATCGAAGTACAAGCAAGGAGTGAAGAAATAGGCTCAGGGAATATTAAAAGCAGCGGTTGGTTTGGAAAGAAACGAGATTTCAATTACCATGTACCCTCCGATGCGGTGGCTGTTACCTTGAATGAGTACGATCAGAGTTCGAGCAGTCATAGCTTTGGCAGCGGGACTGGTGGAGCGACTGTCAGCTGGACATCCGGAGACCGAACAGCCAAGGTACATGCTTGGGTCAATGGAAAAGTTTGTGTGTGGGGTTGCAGTTCTAATCACATATCCTGGAAGGTTTATGCGCATTTTTAAGAAGATCCGGTTAAGTAAGAACGGTTTTGATGGACGATGTTTTTTTCTGGAATCGAAAATACAAAGGAAACTCAAACTGTCTAGTGTAGATTTAAGCTGATTGATTTAGACTTTAGGCACTTAATGATCACAACATATCGATTAATGACATAGATTAATGAGTAATGATTATGCTTCAAATAAAAAAATGAAAAAAAATGTTTACTATTTTATTAATTTTTGTGGCAGTCTCTGCTGCATGGCCTACTTGTACAAGTCGATCGCAATTAAGTCACAGAAACAGAACATTTACAATTTTCAGCAAAATTTTGGCAGAGAATTTTACATGTTCCTGGAGCTCTTATATATAACTTCAATTGTTCGTTGTTATTTTTGTTCGATATTTTTTCAAGTGTTCTTGTTAAAATTTAACCAAGGGTTAACGCTAATCGAGCTTTGAACAACCGGTCCCTAAACGCTTATTATTTTAGCGGATTGCGTAACTAGCTTCTTCCTGTTTCTCTTCAATATGAGAGGAGCTAGCCTGGTTGGGTATAGCTTTGGGGTAATATAGAATAGTTAGACACTGTACGTCACTTTTTTTTGAGGAAAATAGAGAAATGCTTTATTTAACAGTAACATACAATATATTATTTTTTTGAGGTCCGTAACTCAGGTCCGTAACTAAAATAGAGCCTTTTGATTGGCTGAGTACGAGGTCCGTATCACACCAGTACGGACCTCTCGCAACTTTTCGCGCCAAAACAAACAAAGGAGTGCAGAAATAAACACGAAAAAATATACACGTTATTTACCGTTCTGGTCGGTCCGTACTGGAAAAATATTTTCCCTCAGTCTCAGAAGCGGCCCTCGACCTTCGGTCTCGGGCCGCTTCTGAGACTTCGGGAAAATATTTTTCCAGTACGGACCTCCCAGCCGGTAAATAACATATATGTTTTTGCGAAACTGAAGGATAGAGTTAGTCTATTCTAAAAATTCTACTTTTCGAGTTCTTTAAACAAATCTTTACAATGAAGCATTGTCACAAGTCTTTATAAGTCTTAACATGAAGTATCGGGGTCAACTCTTTCAGTTATCTATGTCTTTGCATAAAGTATGGGATTTAAGTTCTTGATACTCGTCTTTACACAACGTGAGTGTGGAGATTAATTTTCTGAGGAAATGAAGCCGCTACCGTTGGAATTTTGTTCCATAAATTACATCCTTTAGTTTTTATTGTAAATTTTCCATAATCAATTCGGTATCTTTCCTTATGTATATAATGTGAGTACCACTGAGTTGAGCCTGTTTCACAACAGGTCGAGGTCACTGCTCAAATAACTCATGTAAGTTGAGATTCTCTCCTGTGCTTCGAGGGTTTTCCCCGGGTACTCCGGTTTCCTCCCTCTAATACTAACCCTTAGGAACTAACAATGGGGCCACAGTAATTGGCTGACGCTGTTGTGGACTCCCTGCCATTGAGGCGAAGTTGAATAAATAAATGTGAGTTTCTTGTTCTGTAATTGTGTACGTTTTTATTAAGAGCAAAGAAATTGTTAAAATATTCAGGCAAGGAATTGCTATAAAATTCAAACATAAATTGTCCAGTTCATAAATCGTTGATCTGGTAAATGTTCAGTAATTTTAATTTTTGAAACAAACGGGCAGACTTTGCATCATATGATGAATGTGTGATGTGGTATTTACATAGTCAAAGGCAACATCCACTTACACTTCTCTTAACAATAAGAATGCTAAAACTGTTGAACTTTTCTTCTATCTTAAACATTTCCAGAAGCCGTTACAATTAGATAACAGAAAGGGAGTACATTTCCAATTTTGTAATTTCAAAAATCCATCAATTATTAGTTGCGTATATACTGTATGTTTGCTGTCAACTCGATTCCATATAAATGGCTGTAACCCGATACTCCGTATCTATGCCGAACACTGATAACAGTTAGTCCATCGCAATATAAAAGTCTCTTAAAACATGTCTTATACGTACGCAAAACATAATCAAACCTCAAAGTTTCCAAACGATTCGTAAAACCATCGAAAAAAGTCATCTTTTCAAATCGTTTCTAGATTACAAATTCCGCAGCCTATGCACTCTATCTACCACGTGACATAGAACAATAACATATTTTGACACGTGACCCGACCTTCCAAACCCTCTAGCTCTATATATAACTATGTTCCAGACAACGCACCAAATTGATGACAAAATCTCTTCGATAACTTGACCGATTCTACTGCGAACTCACCAAATATGAACTACTAATTGAATGCTTCAATTGCGGATTTTGTGAACAACAGGATGTCTACTTACTTCAGATTGACGTTCACAATACCTAGCTGAGACGGAACATGCTTAGATATTTCACCAAAAGAATCACAATTGACATTGAATGATATTTATTAACTGGAACTTGGCCCGAGGTCAAACAACATTCGTTCCGCTTGAATGTTTGTATTTCCGGCAACAGAAAGCGATCGCAAAAAGTCGATCGAGCTACAATTTGCACTGAATGGAAATCAGCCTTTAGGTCGAAACGTCGGGAAGCTTTTTCTCTTATCTTTTAGGCAAAATACAAACTTTCCTTTTAATGTTTTGTTCGTATAAATAATATCATGTGATAATATGCAGAAGCAAAGTGCAGACATATAAAATGTAAAAAAATCACTACTTGATTTACAACGGTAATTGCACTGAGTGGAGTGCAATTTGGTTTGAAATCAAACGCGTGATTATCCAGAAATTTCTATTGTATGAATTAACCTTCCCCTCATGGTGATTTCGCGCCCTACTTTTAATAATGATTTTTTTACATTTTATATGTCTGCACTTTGCTCATTGACCACGTATCCACTTTTGAGCGGATACGTGGATACGCAGTCGTTTGTAACTTAAGAACAAGGCATCATATATATAGTTAGACTTTAAGATATATGACGTAATATTTAGGTATATTTTTTAGTGGATATACGCAGATACGTGGATACGCAGTCGTTTGTAATTTACTATCTTATGCTTCGTTCTTCAAGTTGCAAACGACTGCGTATCCGCGTATTCACTCACAAATATACCTACATTCATATTACGTCATATATTTTTAATGCCTTACTATCTTATGCTTCGTTCTTCAAATTACCAACGACCTTTTGCCTCATCGGGTCAAGTTCTAGTTAATGAAAAATCATTCAGTGTCAATTGTGATCTTTTTGGTGAATTACCTATGCATGTTCCGTCTCAGCTAGGTATTGTGAACGTCAATCTGAAATAAATAGACATCCTGTTGTTCACAAAATCCGCAATTGAAACACGCTTATATAAAGACAGGTGTACGATTGTGCCGTTCAATAGTTCATATTTGGCAACAGCGAGTTCGCAGAAGAATAGGTCAAGTTATCGAAGAGATTTTGTCATCAATTTGGTGCGTTGTCTGGAAAAATGGCTAACAAGTCAAAAGTTGCAGTAGTTTTGTTGCTCTGTATCGTAGGGACTATCGAAGTACAAGCAAGGAGTGAAGAAATAGGCTCAGGGAATATTAAAAGCAGCGGTTGGTTTGGAAAGAAACGAGATTTCAATTACCATGTACCCTCCGATGCGGTGGCTGTTACCTTGAATGAGTACGATCAGAGTTCGAGCAGTCATAGCTTTGGCAGCGGGACTGGTGGAGCGACTGTCAGCTGGACATCCGGAGACCGAACAGCCAAGGTACATGCTTGGGTCAATGGAAAAGTTTGTGTGTGGGGTTGCAGTTCTAATCACATATCCTGGAAGGTTTATGCGCATTTTTAAGAAGATCCGGTTAAGTAAGAACGGTTTTGATGGACGATGTTTTTTTCTGGAATCGAAAATACAAAGGAAACTCAAACTGTCTAGTGTAGATTTAAGCTGATTGATTTAGACTTTAGGCATAATGATCACAACATATCGATTAATGACATAGATTAATGAGTAATGATTATGCTTCAAATAAAAAAATGAAAAAAAATGTTTACTATTTTATTAATTTTTGTGGCAGTCTCTGCTGCATGGCCTACTTGTACAAGTCGATCGCAATTAAGTCACAGAAACAGAACATTTACAATTTTCAGCAAAATTTTGGCAGAGAATTTTACATGTTCCTGGAGCTCTTATATATAACTTCAATTGTTCGTTGTTATTTTTGTTCGATATTTTTTCAAGTGTTCTTGTTAAAATTTAACCAAGGGTTAACGCTAATCGAGCTTTGAACAACCGGTCCCTAAACGCTTATTATTTTAGCGGATTGCGTAACTAGCTTCTTCCTGTTTCTCTTCAATATGAGAGGAGCTAGCCTGGTTGGGTATAGCTTTGGGGTAATATAGAATAGTTAGACACTGTACGTCACTTTTTTTTGAGGAAAATAGAAATGCTTTATTTAACAGTAACATACAATATATAGTTTGTGCGAAACTGAAGGATAGAGTTAGTCTATTCTAAAGAAATTCTACTTTTCGAGTTCTTTATCAAATCTTTACAATGACATTGTCACAGTCTTTATAAGCGTAACATGAAATCAAACAAAGAGTGCCAGAAATAAACTTTGAAAAAATATACACGTTATTATACTCGTTCTTGGTACAGCAGCGAGTATTTAAGGGCATTACTTCTCTGAAAATAACCCTCTGACGGACGGCCCTCGGACCTTCGGTCTCGCAGGTGTCTGAGACTCGAAAAAATACGATTATTCCAAGTCAAACTATCAACAAAATTAACTGTGTGCAATAAATAACATATCATGATGTATGAACAAGCATGAAGGACTGAAGAGAATGCGTACAGTCTATTCTAAATTCTACTTTTCAAAGTTCTTTTAAATAAATCTTTGCAACAATGAAGCATTGTCACAAGTCTTTATAAGTCTTAACATGAAATTATCAGGGAGTCTGACTCTTAGTTATCTGTTATATCTTTTATAAATGTGAGTTTAGTACTCGTCTTTGATATACCAATCGAGTTACACAGTTTTCATCAGTGTGGAAATGAAATTTTCTGCTAAATGTTACTTTTCGTTGGAATTTTTGTCTCCATAAATTACATCCTTTAGATTTTTTATTGTAAATTCTTTCCATAATCAGATTCCGGTATCTTTCCTTAGCATGTATATAATGTGAGTACTAATTTCGCATAGTGGTTGCTGGAGCTACTCGTTTCACAACAGGTCGAGAGTCACTGCTCAAATAACTCATGTAAGTTGAAGATTCTCTCACCAATGCTTCGAGGGTTTTCTGGGTACTCAGTTTCACTCCCTCTAATACTAACCCCGCGCCAGGAACTAACAATGGGGCCACAATGTGCAATTGGCTGACGCTGTTGTGGACTCCTATGCCATTAAGAGGCGAAGTTGAATAAATAAATGTGAGTTTCTTGTTCTGTAATTATGTACGTTTTATTAAGAACAAAGAAATTGTTAAAATATTCAGGCAAGGAATTGTAAATTCAAACAACTAAATTGTCTTAGTTCACATAAATCGTTGATCTGGTAAATGTTCAGGTAATTCTTAATTTTTGAAACAAACGGGGCAGACTTTGCATCATAGGCGATGAATGTGTGATGTGGTATTTACATATGATCAAAGGCAACATCCACTTACACTTCTCTTAACAATAAGAATACTAAAACTGTTTGAACTTTTCTTTATATCTTAAACATTTCCAGAAGCCGTTACAATTAGATAAACCAGAAAGGAGTACATTTCAATTCTTGTAATTCCAAAAATCCATCAATTATTAGTTATGCGTATATACCTGTAAGTGTTTGCTGTCAACTCGATTCCATATAAGTATGCAAACTGTAACCCGATACTCACGTATCTAAGTGCCGAACACTGATAACAGTTAGTCCATCGCAATATATAAAGTCTCTACCCAAAGACATATGTCTTATACGTACGCATAAGAGCATAATCAAAACCTCAAAGTTTCCAAACGATTGTCAAAACTATCGAAAAAAGTCATCTTTTCAAATCAGTTTCCTAGATTACAAATTCCGCAGCCTATGCACTCTATCTACCACGTGACATAGGGAACAATAACATATTTGCACGACACGTATTACGACCTTCCAAACCTCTAGCTCTGCATATATAACTTTATATTCTGGTGAACCAACGCACACCAAATTGATGACAAAATCTCTTCACTGGATAACTTGACCAAATTCTACTGCAAGTAGAACTCACCAAAATATGAACTACTAATTGAATGCTTCAATTGCGGATTTTGTGTGAACAACAGGGATGTCTACTTGCACTTCCAGATTGACGTTCACGCTACCTAGCTGAGACGGAACATGCTTGGATATTTCTACCAAAGAATCAAGAATCGATATTGAATGATATTTATTAACTGAACGAGGTCAACAATTCGTCTGAGCCTACTAAATGTTTCGGATTGAGGGAAATGGGAAATCACAGGTCAGAAAGTTCAAGCTTTGTTTTTCTTATCTTTTTGAAAAAAATACAAACTTTAATGTTTTGCTACATAATACATCATGGTAATATGCAGAAGTTATGGTATTAAAGAAACGATTTATAACGGTAATTGCACTGAGGAGTGTGCAATTTGGTTTGAAATCAACGCGTGTGATTATCCTGGAGCTTTAGGCATGTGAATTAATCCTTTCCCTCATGGTGATTTCTCATGCCCTACTGAAATAAATAGACATCCTGTTGTTCACAAAATCCGCAATTGAAGCACGCTTATATAAAGACAGGTGTACGATTGTGCCGTTCAATAGTTCATATTTGGCAACAGCGAGTTCGCAGAAGAATAGGTCAAGTTATCGAAGAGATTTTTTCATCAATTTGGTGCGTTGTCTGGAAAAATGGCTAACAAAGTCAAAGTTGCCGTCGTGTTGTTGCTCTGTATCGTAGGGACTATCGAAGTACGAGCAAGGAGTGAAGAAATAGGCTCAGGGAATATTAAAAGCAGCGGTTGGTTTGGAAAGAAACGAGATTTCAAGTACCATGTACCCTCCGATGCGGTGGCTGTTACCTTGAATGAGTACGATCAGAGTTCGAGCAGTCATAGCTTTGGCAGCGGGACTGGTGGAGCGACTGTCAGCTGGACACCCGGAGACCGAACAGCCAAGGTACATGCTTGGGTCAATGGAAAAGTTTGTGTGTGGAGTTGCAGTTCTAATCACTTATCCTGGAAGGTTTATGCGCATTTTTAAAAAGATCCGGTTATAAGTAAGAACGGTTTTGATGGACGATGTTTTTTTCTGGAATCGAAAATACAAAGGAAACTCAAACTATCTAGTGTAGACTTAAGCTGATTGATTTAGACTTTAGGCACTTAATGATCACAATATATTGATTAATGACGTAGATTAATGAGTAATGATTATGCTTCAAATAAAAAAAATGAAAAAAAATGTTTACTATTTTATTAATTTTTGTGGCAGCCTCTGCTGGCCTACTTGTACAAGTCGATCGCCATTAAGTCACAGAAACAGAACATTTACAATTTTCAGCAAAATTTTGGCAGATAATTTTACATGTTCCTGGAGCTCTTATATATAACTTCAATTGTTCGTTGTTATTTTTGTTCGATTTTTTGTGCTTTGAACAACCGGTCCCTAAACGCTTATTACTTTAGCGGATTGCGTAACTAGAAGAGCTAGCCTGGTTGGGTATAGCTTTGGGGTAATATAGAATAGTTGTTTTTGAGGAAAATAGAGAAATGCTTGATTTAACAGTAACATAGAATATAGTTTGTGCGAAACTGAAGGACTGATAGAGTTAGTCTATTGTAAAAATTGACATTGTCACAAGTCTTGTCACAAGTCTTTATAAATCTTAACATCAAGTATCGGGGTCAACTCTTTACAATTATGTCTCAGTATATAATTATAATTATAACGATTTTCGGTTAGTATAATTAATGAGTTGCCGCAAGGTGGGTTTTCCAAACATGAGTTGTTGTAGACTTACTCCAAGTTTGTCTCTTATAGGGGGAGTATATTAGGGCGCGCGAAAATGCGGGCGGGAGGCGGGCGGCGAGAAAATTTTATCGCGTCCCGCCTGCCCGCCGTCCGCCTTAATTTCCTCCCGCCCGCATTTTCGCACTCCCCAATAAAAAGTTATTTAAAAACCCCTATAAGAGACAGACTTGAAGCAAGTCTAGAGTTGTTGCTGTGTTGAGAATTGTGTTAATATTAGTTAATTACAATCTATTTAGTTAATCAACTGTCAATCAATGCATGCGTCATAGGCTATGCGTAATATGTATAGTAGGATGTGCCAAGTAAGTAGTGAGTGATCGTGATAGTGATAGCGTGACTGGCGAGACTGTGATTTGGGGGTTGTGATGCTGTGATTCAAAGGTGATTTAAATATAACATACAGCCTCTAACGGCAATTCCCGACAGTATCTTTCGTAAATTTTGGCTTTTCTGAATTTCTATTAGGCTTGCCACATGTACGCATAGCGTACCTTTTTTTATTAGCTTTTAATTAAAAGATTGTAATCTCTTGATTTGTTTGCCACAAACAGTGGCGTGCTGGCAGGGGGGGACGGGGGGCCATGGCCCCCCCAGCGAAGGTTTTTTAGGGGGCGCCAAAACATAAATGGGGCGCCGAAATTGCACAAATCACACAAAAGCGCACACAAAAGCGCACACAGAGGCGGACACAAAAAAAGCGCAAACAAAGCGCTAGTCCGAATTGGAATTTTGTCAGATCCGATGAGCCAACGAGAGAAAAAGAGTTTGAGATTGTTAATGATTGATACATTGTCGTTTATCTGATAAAACTTATCCGATAAATATTAGTGATTTCCGATATGCCAGGTTTTGGAAGTTCACCGTCTACTTCACGAATATTCGCGGTCTACTTTTCTTTGTTTAAGAAAAAAACTAAGTCCTCTATGAATGATATATTTATTCAAACTCCTGAATGAGTTGTTTCTTGCGCATTTTTATTTTATACGATGTTTTATAATTCTCAGAATTCCGTCAAATCGCCACCCAAAACGCACGAAATAGCATTTCAGGGATTCTAAATTTCAAAATTTTCCCGGGGGTGCATGCCCCCGGACCCCCTAGAGGTCTCGCGTCTACGAAGCTCAACCATACACATATTACAAGGGGGCGCAAAATTTCTAGCTGGCCTCCCCTGGCGAACACAAGCCAGCACGCCACTGGCCACAAACGGAATTGAATTTGGTCTGATGAAACGGATTATATAGCCTTCGAAAGTTGTGATTTTTAAGGATCTGCCTCTGGGATTTGCGAAGCTAAAAATCCTTTATGTTGTAGCCGATGGCTACATGGTAGTTGAAATCTCGTTTCTTTCCAAACCAACCGCTGCTTTTAATATTCCCTGAGCCTATTTCTTCACTCCTTGCTTGTACTTCGATAGTCCCTACGATACAGAGCAACAAAACTACGGCAACTATTGAATTGTTAGCCAACTATTGAATTGTTAGCCATTTTTCAAGACATAGTTAATAGAGCGAGAGGGTTTGGAAGGCCGGCAAACTTCAAAGTGATACGTGAACTTTCTCTCTAGTATGTGGAAGAGTACATCACGTGACCCGATAAGGTGTTCAAAACTCTGATTTTGTAATACAATTTACTAGAAGCGATTTGAAAAGATTTCTTTTTTTCATAGCTTACGAATCTTTTGGAAAATTCGAGGTTTGATTATATTTTGTACAGGTTTAAGGCATTTTTAAGCGATTTTTGAATAGCAAGGAACTAACTGTTATTGTTCGGCATAGATACGGAGTATCGGGTTACTGCCATTATGAAATTATCGTGTGTTTTTTGTTGTTGTTGTTTTTAAAGTTTCAGTATACTTTATTCAACTTCTTATAATACATTTCCATCATATTGATTGATACTGGGAGGACCAAATAAACCCTAGTGGTCTTTTACAAGTCAGTCTTCCATTTACAACTTAATTAAAATACACTTGATTTGGTATCATAGATAAGATTATAAAAAACATGCATATAATATGATTTAACTAGCAAACCGTATATATTTACATAATTATATAAATATATATATATATACATATTTAACTTATAGATAGATATGCATGAATGCATATACATTATGTATACTCATTGCATTTAAACCTATGACAATAGATAGGCTTTCATATATGTTTTAAAATTAGTTTTTGTTCTCGCTTTTTTATATCGAATGGAATTTTGTTCCATAAATTACATCCTTTAGTTTTTATTGTAAATTTTCCATAATCAGTTCAGTATATTTCCTTATGTATATAATGTGAGTTTCTTGTTCTGTAATTGTGTACGTTTTTATTAAGAGCAAAGAAATTATTAAAATATTCAGGCAAGGAATTGCTATAAAATTCAAACATAAATTGTCCAGTGCATAAATCGTTGATCTGGTAAATGTTCAGTAATTTTAATTTTTGAAACAAACGGGCAGACTTTGCTTCATATGATGAATGTGTGATTATTCTTATTACTTTTTTTTTGTAATTTATATATTTTATTTAATCTTGTTGGATAATTATTTGCCCAAACAATATTTCCATAATATAAGTATGGATATATTAACGTGTTATATAATGTATAAGAAATAACGGGCTTTACAAATTATTCCTATTGATTTTGATATTTTATTTGTAATATAATTAATGTGTTGATTCCAATTTAAATGTTCGTCTATGATTACTCCTAAAAAAGTTGTTTCCTTAACTTGAGATAACTGACAATTGTTAAGATATATGTTAATTGGTTTTAATATTTTCTTCTTTGTTGATTTAAAAACTATCTAATTTGTTTTTTTAAATTCAATGTAAGCTGATTATCAATTAACCACTGACTTATTTTCTGCATTTCTTCATTGATTTTTTTATTTAATTGATCAACATTATCACCAGAATAGAATAGATTAGTATCATCTGCAAACACTATAAATGATGTAAGCTTACTGCTAACATGAATATCATTTATGTATATTGAGAAAAGTAATGGGCCCAATACTGATCCCTGCGGTAAGCCACAGGAAACCATCTTTGCCTCTGATATTGTATTGTTATATTTGACGTGCTGCATACGACCAGATAAATAACTTTCAAACCATTTATATACTACTACTCCTCTAATTCCATATCGAATGCTTTTGACAGGTCAAGGAATATTCCAATTGTTGCTTTCTATTATAGATATCTTTTCTTATACCATGTTTTTCTGCACATACTTATTGTGTTTTACAAATTACAACTACATTATACTGAAATACTCTTGGAATTCCCCTCCGTGGTAAATACTAGAATATACAGTAGATTCATATAGCACTTTGTATTCGAGCAAGTTTAGTTTACTGAAATATGCAGCATAAGTCGTCTTCAAGCATCCTAGCCATGTCTATTTTGAAACAATACGGTGCCTTGGCCTTGTCTAGGCCTATTCAACTTGAAGTTTCAAAGAATAGATATAAGAATACTGTTTATATGGTTTAAATTGAATAAATATCCTTAAAGAACGAAGCAATTCTGAGCACTTTGGCATATATAAAACACGAATATTCGAATTATTTTAAACTGCATAATAATATAAGATATACTGCAGTTATTTAGCCTACTACATTCAAGTTTTACACTTATTTGAACTTTAATTCTAACTTGTCTGTACTTCAAGTATTATGCAAAGCAAATTAGAAGGAATTCAAAAAATATAACTGTCTCATGTGACTGTAACTATGTTTCTAGGGAAGTATAAACGTAGTACAAAAATCAGTATTTACATAGTCAAAGGCAACATCCACTTACACTTCTCTTAACAATAAGAATGCTAAAACTGTTGAACTTTTCTTCTATCTTAAACATTTCCAGAAGCCGTTACAATTAGTAACAAAAAGGGATTACATTTCCAGTTTTGTAGTTTCAAAAATCCATCAATTATTGCGTATATACTGTATGTTTGCTGTCAACTCGATTCCATATAAATGGCTGTAACCCGATACTCCGTATCTATACCGAACAATAACAGTTAGTCCTTCGCAATTCAAAAGTCTCTTGGAACATGTCTTATACGTACGCAAAACATAATCAAACCTAAAATTTTGCAAACGATTCGTAAAACCATCGAAAAAGTCATCTTTTCAAATCGTTTCTAGATTACAAATTCCGCAGCCTATGCACTCTATCTACCACGTGACATAGAATAATAACATAATTTGACACGTGACCCGACCTTCCAAACCCTCTCGCTCTATAACTATGTTCCAGACAACGCACCAAATTGATGACAAAATCTTTTCGATAACTTGACCGATTCTTCTGCGAACTCACTGTTGCCAAATATGAACTATTGAATTATGCTTCAATTGCGGATTTTGTGAACAACAGGATGTCTATTTACTTCAGATTGACGTTCACAATACCTAGCTGAGACGGAACATGCTTAGGTAATTCACCAAAAGAATCACAATTGACATTGAATGATTTTCTATTAACTGGAACTTAGCCCGAGGTCAAACAACATTCGTTCCGCTTGAATGTTTGTATTTCCGCAAAAAGTCGATCGCGCTACAATTTGCACTGAATGGAAATCAGCCTTTAGGTCGAAACGTCGAGAAGCTTTTTCTCTTATCTTTTAGGCAAAATACAAACTTTACTTTTATTGTTTTGTTCGTATAAATAATATCACGTGATAATATGCAGAAGCAAAGTGCAGTACTTGATCACCACTTGAGTAAAAATCAATACTTGATTTACAACGGTAATTGCACTGAGTGGAGTGCAATTTGGTTTGAAATCAAACGCGTGATTATCCAGAAATTTCTATTGTATGAATTAACCTTCCCCTCATGGTGATTTCGCGCCCTACTTTTAATAATGATTTTTTTACATTTTATATGTCTGCACTTTGCTCATTGACCACGTATCCACTTTTGAGCGGATACGTGGATACGCAGTCGTTTGTAACTTAAGAACAAGGCATCATAATTATATAGTTAGACTTTAAGATATATGACGTAATATGTAGGTATATTTTTAGTGGATACGCAGATACGTGGATACGCAGTCGTTTGTAATTTACTATCTTATGCTTCGTTCTTCAAGTTTCCAACGACTGCGTATCCGCGTATCCACTCACAAATATACCTACATTCATATTACTTCATATATTTTTAATGCCTTACTATCTTATGCTTCGTTCTTCAAATTACAAACGACCTTTTGCCTCATCGGGTCAAGTTCTAGTTAATGAAAAATCATTCAGTGTCAATTGTGATCTTTTTGGTGAATTACCTATGCATGTTCCGTCTCAGCTAGGTATTGTGAACGTCAATCTGAAATAAATAGACATCCTGTTGTTCACAAAATCCGCAATTGAAGCACGCTTATATAAAGACAGGTGTACGATTGTGCCGTTCAATAGTTCATATTTGGCAACAGCGAGTTCGCAGAAGAATAGGTCAAGTTATCGAAGAGATTTTGTCATCAATTTGGTGCGTTGTCTGGAGAATGGCTAACAAGTCAAAAGTTGCCGTAGTTTTGTTGCTCTGTATCGTAGGGACTATCGAAGTACAAGCAAGGAGTGAAGAAATAGGCTCAGGGAATATTAAAAGCAGCGGTTGGTTTGGAAAGAAACGAGATTTCAAGTACTATGTACCCTCCGATGCGGTGGCTGTTACCTTGAATGAGTACGATCAGAGTTCGAGCAGTCATAGCTTTGGCAGCGGGACTGGTGGAGCGACTGTCAGCTGGACATCCGGAGACCGAACAGCCAAGGTACATGCTTGGGTCAATGGAAAAGTTTGTGTGTGGACTTGCAGTTCTAATCACATATCCTGGAAGGTTTATGCGCATTTTTAAAAAGATCCGGTTAAGTAAGAACGGTTTTGATGGACGATGTTTTTTTCTGGAATCGAAAATACAAAGGAAACTCAAACTGTCTAGTGTAGATTTAAGCTGATTGATTTAGACTTTAGGCACTTAATGATCACAACATATCGATTAATGACATAGATTAATGAGTAATGATTATGCTTCAAATAAAAAAATGAGAAAAAATGTTTACTATTTTATTAATTTTTGTGGCAGTCTCTGCTGGCCTACTTGTACAAGTCGATCGCAATTAATTCACAGAAACAGAACATTTACAATTTTCAGCAAAATTTTGGCAGAGAATTTTACATGTTCCTGGAGCTCTTATATATAACTTCAATTGTTCGTTGTTATTTTTGTTCGATATTTTTTCAAGTGTTCTTGTTAAAATTTAACCAAGGGTTAGCGCTAATCGAGCTTTGAACAACCGGTCCCTAAACGCTTATTATTTTAGCGGATTGCGTAACTAGCTTCTTCCTGTTTCTCTTCAATATGAGAGGAGCTAGCCTGGTTGAGAGCTTTGGGGTAATATAGAATAGTTAGACACTGTACGTCACTCTTTTTTGAGGAAAATAGAGAAATGCTTTATTTACCAGTAGCATAGAATATAGTTTGTGCGAAACTGAAGGATAGAGTTAGTCTATTCTAAAAATTCTACTTTTCTAGTTTTTTATACAAATCTTTACAATGAAGCATTGTCACAAGTCTTTATAAGTCTTAACATGAAGTATCGGGGTCAACTCTTCCAGTTATCTATGTCTTTGCATAAAGTATGGGATTTAAGTTCTTGATACTCGTCTTTACACAACGTGAGTGTGGAGATTAATTTTCTGAGAAAATGAAGCCGCTACTTGGAATAGGGCAAAGCTTGATAACCGTTCGCTATCATGCACGCAGGTGTATAAGTACTCGCATTGAAATTAATTATTTCGATAATATCAAGCTTAAATTAACTGCACTTTAGACGTGTCTGGCAAATGTTGAACAAGCATGAACTGAAAGAATGCGTACCTCTCCTCAGCGACAATGCGTACCTCTCCTCAAAAACATGCATGTAATATGATTTAACTAGCAAACCGTATATATTTAATACATAATTATATATATATATATATATATACATACATATTTAACTTATATATATATATGCATGAATGCATATACATTATGTATACTCATTGCATTTAAACCTATGACAATAGATAGGCTTTCATATATGTTTTAAAATTAGTTTTGTTCTCCTTTTTATATCGAATGGAATTTTGTTCCATAAATTACATCCTTTAGTTTTTATTGTAAATTTTCCATAATCAATTCGGTATCTTTCCTTATGTATATAATGTGAGTTTCTTGTTCTGTAATTGTGTACGTTTTTATTAAGAGCAAAGAAATTGTTAAAATATTCAGGCAAGGAATTGCTATAAAATTCAAACATAAATTGTCCAGTTCATAAATCGTTGATCTGGTAAATGTTCAGTAATTTTAATTTTTGAAACAAACGGGCAGACTTTGCATCATATGATGAATGTGTGATGTGGTATTTACATAGTCAAAGGCAACATCCACTTACACTTCTCTTAACAATAAGAATGCTAAAACTGCTGAACTTTTCTTCTATCTTAAACATTTCCAGAAGCCGTTACAATTAGATAACAGAAAGGGAGTACATTTCCATTTTTGTAGTTTCAAAAATCCATCAATTATTATAGTTGCGTATATATAATAAAGTATAATAAAGTATAATATACTGTATGTTTGCTGTCAACTCGATTCCATATAAATGGCTGTAACCCGATACTCCGTATCTATGCCGAACACTGATAACAGTTAGTCCATCGCAATATAAAAGTCTCTTAAAACATGTCTTGTACGTACGCAAAACATAATCAAACCTCAAAGTTTCCAAACGATTCGTAAAACCATCGAAAAAAGTCATATTTTCAAATCGTTTCTAGATTACAAATTCCGCAGCCTATGCACTCTATCTACCACGTGACATAGAACAATAACATATTTTGACACGTGACCCGACCTTCCAAACCCTCTCGCTCTATAACTATGTTCCAGACAACGCACCAAATTGATGACAAAATCTCTTCGATAACTTGACCGATTCTACTGCGAACTCACTGTTGCCAAATATGAACTATTAATTGAATGCTTCAATTGCGGATTTTGTGAACAACAGGATGTCTATTTACTTCAGATTGACGTTTACAATACCTAGCTGAGACGGAACATGCTTAGGTAATTCACCAAAAGAATCACAATTGACATTGAATGATATTTATTAACTGGAACTTGACCCGAGGTCAAACAACATTCGTTCCGCTTGAATGTTTGTATTTCCGGCAACAGAAAGCGATCGCAAAAAGTCGATCGCGCTACAATTTGCACTGAATGGAAATCAGCCTTTAGGTCGAAACGTCGGGAAGCTTTTTCTCTTATCTTTTAGGCAAAATACAAACTTTACTTTTAATGTTTTGTTCGTATAAATAATATCACGTGATAATATGCAGAAGCAAAGTGCAGTACTTGATCACTACTTGAGTAAAAATCAATACTTGATGGATCAATTGAAGTTAACGACCCCCCTGCCCCAAGGGAGTCGTATACTTCAATGGCCATTGAAGTATACGACCCCCCAAAATAATAGCTTTTTATCATGATTCATGATTTTTATTCATGATTTTTATATCGAGAATTTCGTTTAGCTTCTTTTCATATATTTGGTGGTTTCTAAAGTTCTCTGGCTTGCGACGAGACCGTGTTGCTTCAGGAAATCTATCGTCACTTCCATGTTGTCGCCAAAGATTACTTCTCGCAGTTCGTCGTGGATAGACATTTCGTCGGTGGAATACTGTTGCAGTATGCTCGCCAAACATTTTAAGGCCTTTTATAACGCCTTTCCAGCAATGAGTCATCGAACAGATATTTACAAGATGCAGTTTGCGATCAAAACACGGAGGGGATATTATTGATCGTGTTCAAAGTCTTTTGAATTTGTTTCCTGGTCAAAAAATCAACGAACTGAGATATAGAGAAATAGAGAATAAAGAATAAAGGGAAGTCATAAAAATTCCTTTGAAACAGACACAAAAACCCGTAAATTTAACGATATAATACAAGGGGAATCGTATACTTCAATCCGAATATTTGTTATTGAAGTATACGACCCCATTGGCGTAGAGGGGTCGTTAACTTCAACTCCTACTTGATTTACAACGGTAATTGCACTGAGTGGAGTGCAATTTGGTTTGAAATCAAACACGTGATTATCCAGAAATTTCTATTGTATGAATTAACCTTCCCCTCATGGTGATTTCGCGCCCTACTTTTAATAATGATTTTTTTACATTTTATATGTCTGCACTTTGCTCATTGACCACGTATCCACTTTTGAGCGGATACGTGGATACGCAGCCGTTTGTAACTTAAGAACAAGGCATCATAATTATATAGTTAGACTTTAAGATATATGACGTAATATGTAGGTATATTTTTTAGTGGATACGCAGATACGTGGATGCGCAGTCGTTTGTAATTTACTATCTTATGCTTCGTTCTTCAAGTTTTCAACGACTGCGTATCCGCGTATCCACTCACAAATATACCTACATTCATATTACGTCATATATTTTTAATGCCTTACTATCTTATGCTTCGTTCTTCAAATTACAAACGACCTTTTGCCTCATCGGGCCAAGTTCTAGTTAATGAAAAATCATTCAGTGTCAATTGTGATCTTTTTGGTGAATTACCTATGCATGTTCCGTCTCAGCTAGGTATTGTGAACGTCAATCTGTTGTTCACAAAATCCGCAATTGAAGCACGCTTATATAAAGACAGGTGTGCGATTGTGCCGTTCAATAGTTCATATTTGGCAACAGCGAGTTCGCAGAAGAATAGGTCAAGTTATCGAAGAGATTTTGTCATCAATTTAGTGCGTTGTCTGGAAAAATGGCTAACAAGTCAAAAGTTGCCGTAGTTTTGTTGCTCTGTGTCGTAGGGACTATCGAAGTACAAGCAAGGAGTGAAGAAATAGGCTCAGGGAATATTAAAAGCAGCGGTTGGTTTGGAAAGAAACGAGATTTCAAGTACCATGTACCCTCCGATGCGGTGGCTGTTACCTTGAATGAGTACGATCAGAGTTCGAGCAGTCATAGCTTTGGCAGCGGGACTGGTGGAGCGACTGTCAGCTGGACACCCGGAGACCGAACAGCCAAGGTACATGCTTGGGTGAATGGAAAAGTTTGTGTGTGGAGTTGCAGTTCTAATCACATATCCTGGAAGGTTTATGCGCATTTTTAAAAAGATCCGGTTAAGTAAGAACGATTTTGATGGACGATGTTTTTTTCTGGAATCGAAAGTACAAAGGAAACTCAAACTGTCTATTGTAGATTTAAGCTGATTGATTTAGACTTTAGGCACTTAATGATCACAATATATTGATTAATAACGTAGATTAATGAGTAATGATTATGCTTCAAATAAAAAAATGAAAAAAATGTTTACTATTTTATTAATTTTTGTGGCAGTCTCTGCTGGCCTACTTGTACAAGTCGATCGCAATTAAGTCACAGAAACAGAACATTTACAATTTTCAGCAAAATTTTGGCAGAGAATTTTACATGTTCCTGGAGCTCTTATATATATAACTTCAATTGTTCGTTGTTATTTTTGTTCGATATTTTTTCAAGTGTTCTTGTTAAAATTTAACCAAGGGTTAGCGCTAATCGAGCTTTGAACAACCGGTCCCTAAACGCTTATTATTTTAGCGGATTGCGTAACTAGCTTCTTCCTGTTGATCTTCAATATGAGAGGAGCTAGCCTGGTTGGGAGCTTTGGGGTAATATAGAATAGTTAGACACTGTACGTCACTCTTTTTTGAGGAAAATAGAGAAATGCTTTATTTACCAGTAGCATAGAATATAGTTTGTGCGAAACTGAAGGATAGAGTTAGTCTATTCTAAAAATTCTACTTTTCTAGTTCTTTATACAAATCTTTACAATGAAGCATTGTCACAAGTCTTTAGAAGTCTTAACATGAAGTATCGGGGTCAACTCTTCCAGTTATCTATGTCTTTGCATAAAGTATGGGATTTAAGTTCTTGATACTCGTCTTTACACAACGTGAGTGTGGAGATTAATTTTCTGAGAAAATGAAGCCGCTACTTGGGACAGGGCAAAGCTTGATAACCGTTCGCTATCATGCACGCAGGTGTATAAGTACTCGCATTGAAATTAATTATTTCGATAATATCAAGCTTAAATTAACTGCACTTTAGACGTGTCTGGCAAATGTTGAACAAGCATGAACTGAAAGAATGCGTACCTCTCCTCAGCGACAATGCGTACCTCTCCTCAAAAACATGCATGTAATATGATTTAACTAGCAAACCGTATATATTTAATACATAATTATATATATATATATATATATACATACATATTTAACTTATATATATATATGCATGAATGCATATACATTATGTATACTCATTGCATTTAAACCTATGACAATAGATAGGCTTTCATATATGTTTTAAAATTAGTTTTTGTTCTCGCTTTTTTATATCGAATGGAATTTTGTTCCATAAATTACATCCTTTAGTTTTTATTGTAAATTTTCCATAATCAATTCGGTATCTTTCCTTATGTATATAATGTGAGTTTCTTGTTCTGTAATTGTGTACGTTTTTATTAAGAGCAAAGAAATTGTTAAAATATTCAGGCAAGGAATTGCTATAAAATTCAAACATAAATTGTCCAGTTCATAAATCGTTGATCTGGTAAATGTTCAGTAATTTTAATTTTTGAAACAAACGGGCAGACTTTGCATCATATGATGAATGTGTGATGTGGTATTTACATAGTCAAAGGCAACATCCACTTACACTTCTCTTAACAATAAGAATGCTAAAACTGCTGAACTTTTCTTCTATCTTAAACATTTCCAGAAGCCGTTACAATTAGATAACAGAAAGGGAGTACATTTCCATTTTTGTAGTTTCAAAAATCCATCAATTATTATAGTTGCGTATATATAATAAAGTATAATAAAGTATAATATACTGTATGTTTGCTGTCAACTCGATTCCATATAAATGGCTGTAACCCGATACTCCGTATCTATGCCGAACACTGATAACAGTTAGTCCATCGCAATATAAAAGTCTCTTAAAACATGTCTTGTACGTACGCAAAACATAATCAAACCTCAAAGTTTCCAAACGATTCGTAAAACCATCGAAAAAAGTCATCTTTTCAAATCGTTTCTAGATTACAAATTTCGCAGCCTATGCACTCTATCTACCACGTGACATAGAACAATAACATATTTTGACACGTGACCCGACCTTCCAAACCCTCTCACTCTATAACTATGTTCAAGGCAACGCACCAAATTGATGACAAAATCTCTTCGATAGCTTGAATTCACTGTTGCCAAATATTAACTATCGAATGCTTCAATTGCGGATTTTGTGAACAACAGGATGGCTATTTACTTCAGATTGACGTTCACAATACCTAGCTGAGACGGAACATGCTTAGGTAATTCACCAAAAGAATCACAATTGACATTGAATGATATTTATTAACTGGAACTTGGCCGGAGGTCAAACAACATTCCTTCCGCTTGAATGTTTGTATTTCCGGCAACAGAAAGCGATCGCAAAAAGTCGATCGAGCTACAATTTGCACTGAATGGAAATCAGCCTTTAGGCCGAAACGTCGAGAAGCTTTTTCTCTTATCTTTTAGGCAAGATACAAACTTTACTTTTAATGTTTTGTTCGTATATATAATATCACGTGATAATATGCAGAAGCAAAGTGCAGTACTTGATCACCACTTGAGTAAAAATCAATACTTGATTTACAACGGTAATTGCACTGAGTGGAGTGCAATTTGGTTTGAAATCAAACGCGTGATTATCCAGAAATTTCTATTGTATGAATTAACCTTCCCCTCATGGTGATTTCGCGCCCTACTTTTAATAATGATTTTTTTACATTTTATATGTCTGCACTTTGCTCATTGACCACGTATCCACTTTTGAGCGGATACGTGGATACGCAGTCGTTTGTAACTTAAGAACAAGGCATCATAATTATATAGTTAGACTTTAAGATATATGACGTAATATGTAGGTATATTTTTAGTGGATACGCAGATACGTGGATACGCAGTCGTTTGTAATTTACTATCTTATGCTTCGTTCTTCAAGTTTCCAACGACTGCGTATCCGCGTATCCACTCACAAATATACACCTACATTCATATTACGTCATATATTTTTAATGCCTTACTATCTTATGCTTCGTTCTTCAAATTACAAACGACCTTTTGCCTCATCGGGTCAAGTTTTAGTTAATGAAAAATCATTCAGTGTCAATTGTGATCTTTTTGGTGAATTACCTATGCATGTTCCGTCTGACCGTCTCAGCTAGGTATTGTGAACGTCAATCTGAAATAAATAGACATCCTGTTGTTCACAAAATCCGCAATTGAAGCACGCTTATATAAAGACAGGTGTACGATTGTGCCGTTCAATAGTTCATATTTGGCAACAGCGAGTTCGCAGAAGAATAGGTCAAGTTATCGAAGAGATTTTGTCATCAATTTGGTGCGTTGTCTGGAAAAATGGCTAACAAGTCAAAAGTTGCCGTAGTTTTGTTGCTCTGTATCGTAGGGACTATCGAAGTACAAGCAAGGAGTGAAGAAATAGGCTCAGGGAATATTAAAAGCAGCGGTTGGTTTGGAAAGAAACGAGATTTCAGGTACCACGTACCCTCCGATGCGGTGGCTGTTACCTTGAATGAGTACGATCAGAGTTCGAGCAGTCATAGCTTTGGCAGCGGGACTGGTTGAGCGACTGTCAGCTGGACATCCGGAGACCGAACAGCCAAGGTACATGCTTGGGTCAATGGAAAAGTTTGTGTGTGGAGTTGCAGTTCTAATCACATATCCTGGAAGGTTTATGCGCATTTTTAAGAAGATCCGGTTAAGTAAGAACGGTTTTGATGGACGATGTTTTTTTCTGGAATCGAAAATACAAAGGAAACTCAAACTGTCTAGTGTAGATTTAAGCTGATTGATTTAGACTTTAGGCACTTAATGATCACAACATATCGATTAATGACATAGATTAATGAGTAATGATTATGCTTCAAATAAAAAAATGAAAAAAAATGTTTACTATTTTATTAATTTTTGTGGCAGTCGCTGCTGGCCTACTTGTACAAGTCGATCGCAATTAATTCACAGAAACAGAACATTTACAATTTTCAGCAAAATTTTGGCAGAGAATTTTACATGTTCCTGGAGCTCTTATGTATAACTTCAATTGTTCGTTGTTATTTTTGTTCGATATTTTTTCAAGTGTTCTTGTTAGAATTTAACCAAGGGTTAGCGCTAATCGAGCTTTGAACAACCGGTCCCTAAACGCTTATTATTTTAGCGGATTGCGTAACTAGCTTCTTCCTGTTTCTCTTCAATATGAGAGGAGCTAGCCTGGTTGGGAGTTTTGGGGTAATATAGAATAGTTAGACACTGTACGTCACTCTTTTTTGAGGAAAATAGAGAAATGCTTTATTTAACAGTAGTATAGAATATAGTTTGTACGAAACTGAAGGATAGAGTTAGTCTATTCTAAAAAATTCTACTTTTCTAGTTCTTTATACAAATCTTTACAATGAAGCATTGTCACAAGTCTTTATAAGTCTTAACATGAAGTATCGGGGTTAACTCTTTGCATAAAGTATGGGATTTAAGTTCTTGATACTCGTCTTTACACAACGTGAGTGTGGAGATTAATTTTCTGAGAAAATGAAGCCGCTACTTGGGACAGGGCAAAGCTTGATAACCGTTCGCTATCATGCACGCAGGTGTATAAGTACTCGCATTGAAATTAATTATTTCGATAATATCAAGCTTAAATTAACTGCACTTTAGACGTGTCTGGCAAATGTTGAACAAGCATGAACTGAAAGAATGCGTACCTCTCCTCAGCGAATAGGGAGCTTAAGATGCACCAAATCTACGACGCGGATGCGACTAAAAACTGTCGCTATTCTCACAGTTTCACTTCACGGGTAAAAATTATGGATTGTTGTTGGTAAAGAAAGTCAGAGACACGAGAAAAACAAAGTAAAACTGATTTCCGATTATTAGCGACTGTTTTTTAGTCGCGTCCGCGTCGTAGATTTGGTGCATCTTAAGCTCTCTATAAGTCAAGTATCACGCATTAATTATACATGCACTTACTACACGTTTTAATAGTTCTCTTCAGTCCGAGCTAGAAATATCATACAATACTCAATTCAATTTTTGTTTAAATTTTACACGCATCCATATTAAACCCAAAATTTGACCGATTTGCCATTGGCTTATGCATGCCCATTTGTGGGTCACTTTGCTATCGCACTATCAAATACACTGAAACATGTCTTGTATATTTGGATGCTACATGCACGGGGTCGGGGATATATGCATGCGTGCTCCCATACGCCCCCTGGTGGCTTTATATCTTATATCTTATAGCTCAATACATGTGCATTCCTGCTAGTGGCATTGTGGCATAATTCCTCTTTACAATTATATGTCTCAGTATATAATTATGACGATTTTCGGTTAGTAGTTAATGAGTTGCCGCAAGGTGGGTTGTCATAACATGAGTTGCTGTAGCTTTCGTAAATATCAGGGCTCTCAGAACGGAATTCCAAATTTTCCTTAGATTCAGCGGTAAAAATTCCTTAAGTCGACAAAAATTTCCTTAGACTCGTCCTAGTGTCCAAGGAACACGGGGCCAGTGCCGCGCGATCATAGGCGCAATTGGCGCGAAAATACGTAAATAACTTTTTTACATCAGAAAATGGCGAATTCTGAATTTTCTGATTGTGAATTTAGCAATAAAACAGAGAGTCAGAGTCACTCAGAGACTTAAAGAACCAATTAAATTGAAGATGATCAGCGATTTCAGTAAAAACTACTGCCAAAAACGTTCATTAGGTCGATGGATATAACTTATAAGTATAACATACAGTGTAATAACTAATTATTGTTTGGAGTGTGTTTTTCAACTCAAAATCCTTTATGTTGTAGCGGATGTAAGAAAGTAAATATTATTGAAATCAGTAGCATAGGCGTAGAGTTTTGGTTTTGTCTTGGGGGGCTGAATCTTTAGACAAACGATTTCTTATTGCACTTGCGAAATCGAATTTTAGTGAGTACATACCGATTGCTTTATATAAGGTACAAGTAATTACTAATGAATATTTAGATTAATTGCTTAATTATTGTATGGTCAGACAGTGATCATTGATCAGATGGAAAAATGCAATGAACCTAAAGTTAAGACAAAAGTTGAAGTAGGAGATGTCTGATCGAAGAAAAAATATGGGCCCGTCACGGCGCTCTGTTCAAACAGAATACATTCATTTAAGCCTGTAAGCGGAAATCCAGCATTTCCTGGACATATAATTATAGGCGTACATGAAAGTTGTGGGAAAAGGACGAAAGTGGAATCATGTTAATTGTTTTTGCCTGTCGATACTATTTTAAGAAATGTTTTTATGTCTTTATGTTACTCGGAGTCGACCAGTGACGTATACGGAAAGTTAACATACACGCAACAGCCAAAGTTCTGCAAAACGTCTACAGGGGCTAAGCATCCCCAGTAAGATTTCTAGGGGGGCTGGAGCCCCAAAGCCCCCTCATACTCTACGCCTATGATCAGTAGAACGCGACATCCGTATTTTTTTCGTCGACCGCGCCCACGTTTTGCAGTCACCACGTGGTACACTCGAATGACTCGATCATACCTCGAAATCAACTTTTCTGTGCCGCGTGATCAGAAATTTCGAAGCCCCGAGTTCGATTATTATAACAATACCAGAATTTGTTTTTAATGCAAAGAAATGACTTTCCGTCGATGGATTCATGCACGTCGTGTGTTTCTTTACATTTTGAAATAATTTTTGTTTGTTTGTATTGTAGCCAATGACGTGTCAGGCGGGAATCGAATTCTTAGGATGAATATTAAAGCCCAACAAATTGTTTTCAAAAGAGCCATAACACAATTGTGAGAAAAATATATTTCTTATAAAAGTGACGTTTCGTCTTGACTCAAGACATCTTCAGACTGATTTAAATAGATTATGTTACAGTTCACTACAAATACTACCCTCGACACTCGACAAAAACCCAAACTCTCCCTGGATGGGTGGTAAAGTCCTACTAACAGCAAATATAGGGTTGTTAAAGTCGAGTTTGGGTTTGAACTATTTTCATAACTATTTTCATAACTATTTTTAGTTATGACCGCGGCCTTGTCAATTATTCAACAATTATAAAATCTAAGTTTAGTATCATTAATTTAACTTACTAATCAATATTTTTTGTTAATATTTACGAAAAGAAGTTCTGTAAATTGACAAAAGTATAGTTTTTAAAAGTTTTTACACCATTCAGCATTCTACTCAAATTCAACAGTACCAATGAAATCAATTTTTCGACCTTGACTTTCGACCCCCGACCTCGACTTTCGACCCTCGACCTCGACATTCGACCCTCGACCCCGACATTCGACCCTCGACCTCGACCCTCGACCTTCCACCCTCGACCTCTGACCCTCGACCGTCGACAAAAACCCAAACTCGTTAAAGTCACGTCGCAATAAATTGTATTCAACCATGATGATAGTGAAACGATTTAAAGCGTCTAAAGCGCAAATTTTTCTCTGACAAACAAAACTTCAAGTGGTTCTTATTACCGGTTCTAAAAACAAGTGTACTTTCACTTTCATTTTGATGAATTAAATTCTTAAATATTATGCATAAAGGATCAAACTCCAGAAACGTTTTTGACATCAAAAATTGCTTTACGTGGTTGCAGGTTTAAAGTACCTTACTTAGAAATGTATGAAACATATGTCACCTTTTCTTTTTGGTTAACTGTGGCTTCGGTTGTGACTTGTGAGAGAGATAATCGCCTATTTTACAACGAATTGAAATTGTACATTTTTACAACGAATTGAAATTGATACATTTTGACAAAAAAATGCCATGCAATAATGACTAAATGACCTTGTTCTTGGAATTCCTTCTTCTTGGAATTGACATTGTTACTTTTCGTTTCACTTTTAGAACCTTGATTAGTCAGGCGAAACATGAAACCATACACCACTCAAACATTGGACTCAATGTAAATAGTTATAAGTTCGCTGTTTGTCGCAGGAATGCAAGGCCCCACGATCTAGTACAAATGTTGAAGAGACCTCAATTGAAACGTAAAACAGATAATATTACACAGAATATATTACAATTTATTAACTTAATAATAAATAGACTGAAGGTCAGGACAACAGGACTATATATAATATATGATATGTTAAACGCAGTGTATGCCAGTAGAGAAAACATAATTGCATCGATTTTTGCAATATATAACAGTTTCCCTGACTGTTTAAGTCAGACACTTAAATCGGATTGCTTATAAGCATGGAACCAATCCTCTTGAAGGTCCACAGGACATAGTTGGTAGAAGCGAAACCCGGTAGTTACGATGTGTCGCCATCTTCCCCGCTGAAATTCCAATCGTCAGTTGTAACTGGAGGAAAAATAGAGAAAATCAGTTGAAAATACGCAATACATACATCGACATCAGTATATAGAGTTAGGATCTGGATCAGGATGAAAACTAGGATAATTAAAGCTAGTTTACATATAGAAATTGACCTGTATTATATACACATACCTGAACCTAAATACAAGCAAATATGACAGCCATGGTTCTCGTCCTTAGATTCCATGTTGATCAAATCGCGTTCTTTGGCGAATTTTTCCATCGCCGAGAGCACATTTTGGAACTCTTGAATCGATTCGGGTGTTGTGCCAACGAATTTTGGATGACTTGAATGGTAGACTATCTTGGTTATACAGCCTTCGAGTGGAACCTCTCCGTCGAGTGGATTATCTTTGATGTCTGTTTTACGAGACGGTCGTCTTCTAATGGTTCTAATGCCCGCCACTTCGTCTTCCAAATAACTACGGTAACGATATATCCTCGTACATTTTCTGCGTACGAACGTGGGTCTTTCTTCCATCTCCATTGCTTTGCAACATAATCACGACTTGGCCAGCTGGGAATGGCTTTCTTTCCGCTTTCATAAATTCGCAAGTAACTTTCAACGTCAACACAAACGGGAGCGTGAAATTTATCTCTTGTGGTTCTCTACGATCCGCGATGTATAGACAAAACGACACGACTGATCTATTTTAAAGCATGCTAATACGGATTTCCCCGTTTCGATGAGCTACTCAGTGTGTCTTCTCGTTTGTTATGCGACTAAATTCTGGATCGACACTTTCACCGCTTTTAGGTAAAATAATAAAGTGAGGTCTTGGAGTATAGACATCAAACGCAACAGCAAATGTAGCGTTGGTAAAGTCATCTCGCAATAAATTGTATTTGGCCATGATGATAGTGAAGCGTGGTTTGTAAAGCGTTTAGAGCGTATTAGGCCGTCAGCTAGTGCACCAAAAGATGGCTAGAAAACGAATTTCATAGGACACCTCGCTAAGCTAAAAGAAAATAACTTACTCTTATAGATAAAAACACGCTGAATCCAAATCTAAAAAGTTCTTGTCGATATACCCTGCAGTTGTTTTGTATTTTTCGATTGAAATCTTAAAAATTCACTGTCGCGTGATTATGTTTATTAGCAGTTTCGCGAAAATACATCTTTCAAAAATCATACTTCCTGTACGAACATGCGCCGATTATCTGCCGGTTTCTATTCGACTTACAGGCGACAGCTGTTTGAGGCATGCGTTTTATATTTTGTCAATGTGCGAGAAAGATCATAATTATTGCATATCTTCGGTTATTCTGCCTGTTTCACCTAAACTTCGAATTTCAGATGTGTTCCATTGTATTCCTACATTTAAGCGATAGTTTTAAGTTATGACAGGACAAAAGAATGCTTTTATGGCTGCTCAACAAGTAGACAACGCGAAGGAAGTTAGCTTTCAAGATACCAGCGCAAACGAAAAGCTTTAAACTAAAGAATGGTTCTGCTGCTCTTGAGGTCAAGAATAATGACAATATCTTACTGTTCTACCTTCATTTAAAGCCAGAGGAGGAATGGTGAGTATACCACAATGCATTGCATCTCATTAATATTCACATTGTTGAAATATGTTGCGATTTTTATCCCTAAAGATCTGATTTTTTGGAAGGTATGTTTAATTTAACAATTGTTTTGTTTAGGTATTTAATTTAGTTATTTTTGACTTGTTTGGTATAGATATTTCTTTTTAGTTATGTTAATTACGCATTGTATTTATGCTTGTTCCGGGTCAGAGGGCACGCCACAAAAGTGACCTTGAAACAATGCCGGAGCTAATTAGCTTTTTTAAACAGAAACGGGGAAAAAATCACGCCATCATATTCCGCAAGCTTCGTTCTTTATATTGGTACTTTAAAACCTTAAATAGCTCCACTAAATCGAGGAGTAATCGCGGTTTGAAAATGAGGTATTTTGCTGTATTCTAACGCAGATGGCGGGAAATAGGCCGCGTTGTGATCATTATGGCGCGAGGGAATCTTGTGCATGTATGATGCACTATTTTATATTTAGAAACATACGCTTATATGTTGCTATATATTTTGATTCTCCTGTTTAATACCTGCAATATATATTTAACTATACTGACTGAATTATAGAATTCGGGAAAAAATGGAATCTGACGACAGCGATGTTTATAATATTATATTTGACATTGTTGATGAGGAAAATGATATTGCCAAGAGGGCATATATTTCTAAAGGAGATACGCCGGGAAAACCTGTGAACAAGTCACGAAGAGTTGCACGTACGGAGAATTCATCATCCAGTTGAGCTTTGTTTCAGAGTCCTGGAATGTCACCAAAGGTAAAAATTATATACAAAGGTTTCATTTATAGCACTTGCTGTATATATACAGATAAATATAAATACAGTGTGTCAACTGTTGTTCAACTGAAAGCTATTTCGTATTTAATAATTGAATGTAGAATCGGTTTTATTTGTAGTTTCCTAGTAGAAAGATATCCAGAAAGAGAAAACTTACTCCTACAAATCCTAAAAAAACAGATCCAAAATATGGAAAAATGTCTGTTGGAGAGTGGCCAGCATTTGGTAAAAAGAACAGTTTCTGGGACGATGGTGCCAAACATATTAAATATGGTACTTCTTCTAACATTCTCTTATCAAGTAAGTTAATGCTACTGTTGGATGTCTAATTCATTAATATATATATATATATACAGGGATTTCAGAATTAGTTCAATATAGACTGTTAGCAGGCAGTAATGTGGATTTTAAGTTTCTGTTATTAAAATTTGACCAACAGGTCACAGTTGCCAGCGGTAAAGCTCAAAGTAACCCAGCGGCTACCGGCTTATTTTGAAAGCCCTTGGTATAAAAAGAGTAAGATCAAGGATGTTTTTTAAATATTATTCAATCATAGATATGATGTTACTTCATTCTTGTTTTCATGCCTTTCATATAGATTGCCGTCTGCGATCACGAGTAACTGTTGTGTACAGGAAAAGGTTTGCAACATTGGAAGATGCTGAAATCCATTATGGTTTGACATTATCGGACAGTTTAGCAGAACTAGTGATTGATAAGAGGCCACCACTACCCTCAGCACCCCCATCACTACCACCCTTGGCACCACCACCACCCTCAGCACTCCCACCACCCTCAGCACCACCACCATCCTCTGCACCACCACCAACAACAAGTGATGCCCAACCATTACTTACAGTGGAGAATGTATTGTGTTTAAACTTGCTAGTTGTCTACAAAATGGTGATTTAGAAAATTTTGTGATTGGTTGTTGTACTTGTGACGTCATAAAGACACATACGCATGTATTCACTTACAAGATCTAGATGTATTCGTTTTATATAACAAATTCTATTTGTTTGATATAATAAAAAGGGGAAAAAACGAATTAGACAGGTAAATAGTTCACTTTCATTTGCGAAATTGAGAACTTGAAATTTTACAAACATCATGGCATGCCCACATAATTTTCACAAAAAAGTAAATACTATTGGCCAGCTTAAATCATGTGACCAATTTTTATCAGCTTTTATAATCGTGACACAGTTCTTTGCGTCTGGGCTCTGATACTGTATATCACATCTCAACCAATGAAACAGTAGATATACATCGTAGACGGATTTCCTGGCCATGAGTGTGTACCCACAGAAATCCCCCCCCCCAAGAAATTTACAGGATTGATGTAATATGATTGAAATAAAATTTAATTCTGTTACACCTTCCTGAATTTTTTGCACACCCCAGAGCAAAATTGGAAAATCCATCTATGAGCAAAATATAGACAGGAATTGTTTTCAAATCAGTTATGACTTATGGATGTCGTCACTTCTCACATCCCCAATAAAACCCCCAGAGGCTCTGGCAGCCAGGTTGTTACTAATTAGGTAGACAATATAATAAATACACACAATCAATTGTTTATGAAAACAATTTACTTCTTTCATAAAATTCAAGTTACAAATCATATCATAATTACAGTAGACCTGAAATAAGAAATGCATAAAATGTTTAAGAAATGTTGCACCATTTTCATTCAACCAAAACACATGGGAAGAATTAGGTTGATTAAGAAAACGGTGCTTTTACTCTGCCTAGAGAAACCTACTGTCTATCACTTATTTAACTATACTATCTAGAGTCCCACTATGCCACAACAGCAGCTGTATCACAGCTGTAAACAAAAAAAAAAAAAAATAATCCAATCTACTGTACAGCTGTATATGTATGATGTTGTGTCAATTTTGTCATTTGATAGCACACACACTAACAGTACTAAGGAGTGTAAGGAGTAGCACAGCAGAAAATTACCTGACAAAATTCTCCAGTCTCCTTCCTTGTCTTCAAATGTTGCTTTAATCTAACTTTGTACAAAGGGTTCCTGCCTTTCACTTCTCACAAAAAGATAAAAACACAATAATTTACAATATTCTAGTAATCTATATCACTGTTATAATTGTTTCTTGGATCATCTCTGTCCCGTGGTCCACTTTTCACAATCAGCAATGCTGCACAGTAGAGTAATGTATTTTCCTTGGGAGCATATATTCTCTTTAAACTTTCGAGAGAAACTGATCGTACTTCGTTTCTATGCATAGCTCGCTTATATTAAGTTTAGGTATTTTGTTCACCGCACAATAACCAATAACATGCCACTTGTTGTGAAAAAAAATTTCAAAGCATTTTTGTCTTTAACATGGTCTGGTTCAGATTCCACATTAAATTGTAAATCAAGCTTTGCCGATCTCCTCCACATGCAGCTTGCAAGAGCACCTTGGTATCTTTGTTCATGCCAAGACCCAACAACAAATTTTTCAGCATATAAAATCTCCCTGTTATCATCATCATCACCATCAAGATCACCATCATTACCATCACCTGTACCAGCACCACCAAGATCACCAGCACCATCAAGATAACCAGCACCATCAAGATCACCAGCACCATCAAGATCACCAGCACCATCAAGATCACAATCATCACCATCCTCTTCATCAAGACCATCGTCGTCTTCCCTGGAATCATCAGTCTCCTCTGTTACAGAAGTGGAAGACCACATCCAAAGTTTGAGTTAATTCTCTGATTTCATCCATCTCTCTTTCTCTCATCACATCATCATCATCATCATCACATCATCATCACTGAAGCTTTATGGCCGCGAATTGGGCTTATAAAATCCGTCATATTTCTCACTCCTGTTGTGTTGATAGCGAAAGCCAAGCGAATAATGATCGCGCTCGTCCGAAAAATGAATAATATATAATTAACCGCAAAGCATCACGGTATAGTCACAATTCCTGCTCTGATTTAAAGCCATTGTGTACATTTGGCGCAAGTTTTTATCTTTATAATATTATACGCTTGCGCTTTGTCTAAACACTATGTCAATATATATTATTTATATTCCTCATTGTTCACTGCAATATACATACACAGTATTTATTAGTTCTAAATTATAGAGCATATTTGTTTTATGTATTTTTAAGATCCCAAAAGTCTTGCTATTATGTAGATTCATATTTGTATGTAGTTTAATTAAGATTGTACTGTACAGTAAACACTCCTGAAGTAAAATATAAAGAAAAGGAGATGGCATGCATTTGAGCATTGGATGTCAGGCCACTATTCCTCAAAGCACATTTAGTACATCTGTTCTGTCCAGACTGCAGAATTGGTCAATGCTGCACCTGAGATTTCTCAATGTAAAAGTTTTAGCACACCTGGGATGTGCTTTGATATAAACAATTTTTATACTCTAATATATCCCCTAAATTTCATTGTTTTTAATATCTATTTGGTCAATTTTGTGACCTTGACTGCCTCTTTACATGCCCTTGGAAACAGTTTTGCAGCCTTGCCCCTAGATTTGTAGCTTCTGCACCACCAAAACCTCATCAAGAACAGCCCTTGAACTCTCTAGCTGCAGGTGTATTGTACCCAGGTGTCTTGTACCATCAGATGCTACATTGTTGTGTGGCTGGGGCATATGATTGCTGTATTCAGAATTTTGAGGTGGCATAGCAAACCAAAGTGCCTAATTGCGAGGCAGATTTATTATATAACTTTATAATGGGTAGACTACCCCATCTATTATGCCTCCTGTTAACTTGTTAAGCATCAATAGTTAAGCAAACCTTAATTTTGGCAAGGCCTTCAATCAGTTAGCCACATATACATCAGTGAAAATACTGCAAAACATGCAATATAATGTATATTATTTGCACAGATATAGATCAGGGTTTACAGATCGAAAGCCTTGTTGAGAAAATAAATGTGGTATTTTACATAAACAAAAACAATGATAGGGTGTAATAATGTAACGTATTTTGTAAATAGTGATTATTAATTGTAAATAAAACAATTCCAATTGAAACAAAATTGCAATATTGTCTGGTACTGTTCATTTCTTGAGATAAGAACGTTCAAGGTACCAACACCTTGCACAAATCCCCTCTGTATTCAAAAGAGGAGACATATATATATATGTGACACGATTCACGTCTGTATTCTCACGTCCATATTCTGTTGGGCTATTCTGCCCTGTTGACATGCTTTCAACTGATGTTTCACTGGTGATATAAAACCTTATCAAACGCCGTGGCAGGTGGCAGATATCGAGTCTTCAGATTATTTATGGTATTCTTGTGCTTTGCCAAAACACAATTGCATCGTTTATTGAAGCAATGATATTTATTAAACTAGAAAATATATAAGCCAAGCTTCAGTCAATTCGTTATGTGTTCCCAAATTTTGATTTCGTGTGTTTTGTCAGACCTTGTAGATCTTGTTGTTGTTATAGGCCGTCCTTCGCAGACTTTGTCGCACAAACTACAAGGAAATAACTTCTCGCCGTCAATTTTTTTTAGCGCATCAGAAAATTGGGCAATAGCCATAGATACCTGAAAGTTAAACGGATCTTCGTATTCGAAGTAGGGCAAACGCTAATGTCAGGAAAGTATCCTCGTGTTGGCCTTCGTTTCACCGTCGAAAACTACATTATCCATTGTCAATATGCCTTACAAAGCCCTCGATATCTTCACGAAGCTCTACTGTTTCTATATTACGCTTCATCGCTGTCAAAAAAAAACATTCAAACGATCAGAAAAAAGGTTACTGTATTTTTATCGGAAACCTGATATGAATTAAATACGTAAATACGTAATATTTTGTTTACAAATGTTTTTATATCACTATTTTGTATATCTTAAAATGACCCGAGAGTGCTTATTTTTTAAAATGGAGGCATTATTTTTTAAAATGGAGGCATTATTTTTGAAAATGCAGGCATTATTTTTGATAAATGGAGGCATTATTTTTGAAAATGCAGACATTATTTTTAAAATGATGCTCTCAATTTATGGTTTATTTAATGAAAATGCTGGCACTAATTTGAAATTGCAACGTCGATTTTTCAAAATGGTAACTTTTTTATTCAGAGGAATACCTACCACCGGGGATTTATCCCCTGCTCCCGAGGACTGAGACTGTAAATTCAAAATGGCGCTAAATTCAGAGACTGGCTGCGGTGAATTAAAGAGATTAACTGTAATCAAGCTTGAACATATCCATTCTTCTTTGCAAAATAACAGTTTAGAAGTGAATGAAATTCTTGAGGAAGTAGAGCTTAGATTCGAAGCATTACATGCTTTGGATTCTAATGTAAGAATACCTCAAGACATTGTTCGTGATTTGCTGACCGCCAAAAGAATCCTAGAAAAACCCCGTCAAAACATGCTCACGAACCCTAAGGTATTCACTGGAACAGCTGGATGTCCTTCCTATGATATATCCAAAGAGCAACTTGAAGCTCTTTTGGATGTTGGGTTTAATGTTGGTCAAATTGCTGAGATGTTACAAGTTGGAAAGAGAACAATCGAACGTCGTATTTCTCAATTCGGTGTGTTAGCTCGATCCTTTAGTGATTTCTCCATGACGAATTGACTGGCACTTTCTTGCTGCTACTCCCAGGGGGTCAACAATAATAATGCATAATTTCAAAAATAATGCCTCCATTTTCAAAAATGCCTCCATTTTCAAAAATAAGCACTCTGAATTTTGGCGGTAACGGCACCTCATAGAGATATACCGGAGTTGTAAGCGGGATGCAGGCTATTGGTCCGATTCTTACAAAACGCTTTTTGAACGATGAGGTTTGCTCGGAATTGCTAATAAACGTAGTTCAAAACAATGAATTTTTAAGATTTCAATCGAGAAATACAAAACAACTGCAGGGTATCTCGACAAGAACTTTTTAGATTTGGATTCAGTGTGTTTTAATCTATAAGAATATGTAAATTTCTTTTAGCTTAGCGAGGTGTCCAATGAAACTAAACGTTTTGGTGCACTAAAGACTTTTCCAGATCTGATCTAGTCGGCCAATAAATTTAAAATGGCCGGGCCAGCAGGAATTTGAGCCATGCAGCAATACCACAGAATAAAGATGTATACAGAAGGGCCACTCAGCGAGTCAGCGGTGCAACGTGTCCTCGGTTTTTTATGCAAAAATATGCAGTTTACTGGCCAGAGAAATGGCGGATCAGCCAGTTCGGCGTGCTTATTGGCCAGAAAAAGCAATTGACTGGCCAGAGAAATGGCGGCCAACATGCGTAATGCGATATGCGCGACCCCCAAAAATTCAAAGGTTCCCAAGAGAGTGAACCCTCTATATAATATTTACTCTATGGTAATACCCTGGAGTTGCACTAACCTTTCATACAGTATAGCCCTCGTCGTCACGCTGCCGTCCCACATGGGATGCTTTACGTTATTTCACTGACTAGTGCTACTGAACACTTGTTTAAAAGAAAGATAAATCTTAACGAGAGGCAAACAGACTCTTAGTAATGCATGCTTTTGCTCCAATACAAGAATGTAAGTAATTTTGTTGCATGCCGTAGCCGTTCTAACTTGCCAAACTCCCTATATTCGCCCAAGGGGTGTATCACTCCAAAAAGATGTATAGGATCTTAGGAATCCCTTGAGATAATTTTTACCTTCAGGAGAAGATATCACAGAAAAAATGATTATTTTATTACATATTACATTGCATTGTTATCAAACCACTCCTTCGATAAACAACTACAATCTTTGCCATAATACTTTGGAACAATCTAGCTTCCGTGAAGAAATATAGTTATTGTAACATTTTTTAACGTAATTGCTCCCCCCCTCCCTCCCCCCACTTGTTTCAATGTTGCGCTCATGTCAGGAGATGTCTCGTTTGCGATGTATATTACTTTTTTGTGATACCAACATTGAACGGGGGGCGTGGGGGGAACTGGACATAAGATGCGTGATGGAATTTCAATATTTGTCCCATAGTTTCTGGCAAATATTGTATGTTACTCTGTCGCACGAAACAACAGTTCTCAAAGAATGGAGTAAGAAACAATTATAGAATCATAACAATAACAAACAACAAAATATTAGAAAACTTAATTATTTACCTATACTAAAGCTACAATAAGTGTGTTTTGCAGATAACTCAGCTATCTGTAGACTGTATAGGTTGCGTGATTGCCACATTTAATCATAAGCAAACAAGTTATAGAAGGTTTATAGAGATAGCACATAGGATAGGATGGCAGTCGTTTCAGTAAAATACTTCCACTTCTGTTGGAGTAAATCTAAAACTTCCTGCTAGTAGAGATCTGGCTTTAACACTTCCAGTAACATACCCTTTAGGCAGAGTGTAGGAATGACCAAAGTCAGAGAACGACATACCAGTGCTGTCAGCGTTGTCTGAAATAGACAGATCCCGATCAGTACGAGGATTGCCGATGCCGAATATCGCTCCAAATTCAGAATCTTGAAGAATGGGGTGTCCGCCTTTGCGAAGAATGGATTTGAACGGTGGAAGATTGTCGTTGTTTGAAAGAGAGAAAATAAATGATTTTCCAGACAAGTATTGCAACACTAAACGTTAAGTAAGATAAAAACGTTAAGAATATATAAACTACATTAAACATTTTCTGTAACGATTTGTTTGAGTAATTGATAAAAGAACAGAAAAAATGCAGAGTTATAATTAAACATAGCAAACTCTACTTATACCAGAATAGTAATAGTTTACTTATAGCTTTCAGGATGCCGTGCGCTTGTTTGCTCTTAGCCTTATGAGCCCTATTATATTTTGTCTATCGCCATGCATGCATGCGACTATAAGCTAAAACAAGTTTAATTTTTAGTCGTATCAAAACACACAATGTGAAAAAATTCTAAAATTCGTAGGTTTTCTCTGCGACGATTTTAGATTTTCGAGGTCATAAGGGAGCCAGGAGGCATGATGATCGAAACCTGAAAAATTCAAGCAAACGAATTCCGGAACCCGACAAATTTGCGTACACTTCGAACAAAACGTACAAAATCATTACTTTTATTAACGCTTTCTTCACTTATAGTGACGCAGAACCAGGTATGTAACTTTTTGTGGGCACCCATACCTAAAAGGGGGTACGTTGCTGCATATACAGTGTTAGTCAGGGAGGCAGAAGGAGTTTTGTTTACCTCGTCGAGGGGCAAATATATTTTACCACACAATTGTAGTTTAGTATGTGGTAAAGACGATTCCGGGATGCTGTTTGCCCCCAAAATTATTGTATGAGACGTACAACACGATTTCTTTCGTCTTCTGAGACATCGTGAAAACGCCATATTTTAATTGCGAAATTTTCAAGAAGTGAGCCCATGTTACTTTGGCCAGAACCAGGTGAAAAACTTCGTTTAAGCCATGCTATTTCCAAACAAAAGTTTTATGTGTATATTTTCAGTAACACATAGGCACGCGGATAGTCCAAATCTTTAACATGCACGCAATTAGAGTAAGGTCAATGTGTATCCTTTTATTTATGGCATATTATAACAACAAAGCAATATTGCTCGTTTGATTAAAGCCGTACACGTGACGCGCCTTATGCGTCAATGCGCCTAGCCAATCAAATTACAGCATTTGCAATAGTATACTAGTATGATTCTACTAAATACTCATAGTGAGTGTTAAAACTGGCTCGCCCGTTCCGTGCTTACACGGGAACGCTGAGAAAACGGCCTAAGCACATGGGCCGCGGAACGGAGGGGCGCTGGAGCATGTGTCCCCTACTTTCCTCCAAAATGAAAAATATGCCCCTTTTCTAACAATACCGAAGTGCCTTCTTTTCAGTTCGGTTTGAAAGTGATCTTTTCCAATCAATAATGGTGACTTGGATAACTTTTAGGTTAGGTATAAAATTTGCCTCAGAATGCAGAAAAAGGTAATGCAGAGAAATTAAAAAATAGAAATAACAAAATTTGCCGGAGGCTACCGTCTCACCTGCTTACAATATTTGTTACTTACATTGCACATTCAGGATATTTTTAAACCGCTACTCCCATCGAAAAAAGAAAAGATTGAAGTTGGCTGTGCCACTGCATGACAGGTGCCAAGTTTTTACTTTCCGACATAATTTCGAAAATTTCTAAATGTCTTTATCACAGCACGCGCAAGGAAAAAATATTTTGCGTTTAGATTTGCATACTTGAAGTTTCCACGGTTCCGCAGAACAAAATACCGTGGGCTCGATTCTTCGCGCCATTCCGAAATGCTCGAAGCTGACAGAAAAAGGTGTTGTATTCCTTCCTCAAGAAAATTTACGGAAAGTAACATTCGAAACCAACTTCTACGCGTCTAGAGCTACAATCCTACTATAAAATAAATTTGCCCCGCGAAAAGATAAGCCTGCACATGTTTTTAGTCGTCTGCCTCCCTGACTATAAAAAGTCTATATGTATTATATATGCAAGCGCTTGTTTTGGTGAATCTTGCAATTTGATTGGCTGCTGACGTGGCATTTGATTGGCTGCTGATGGGGCTTCGGTGGCGCAGTCGTCAGAACAAGCGCCTTTCACCTCTGAGTTGTGGGTTCGATTCTCGCTGGGGACTCTACTCATGTGAAAGTAAGTCAGCGCTCTACCGAAAGTCGTGGGTTTTCTCCGGGCACTCCGCTGTCCTCCCACAGGGAAAGCTGACTGGGTGGGTTAGGATATATAGATTAGGAAAGTAATATCACAATTGTTGTAAGAATATATAGTGTAGGCTACGTACGTAATATAGCTAAGCGAAATACTTGATGTAATCGGTCACTGAAAAGCCCCGACGGGGAGTGAGCTGAATAATATATGTATGTATTGTATGTATGCTGACGTGACTTCCCGTAATACCCGAGGGCATTACGGGATATTTAATGCCCTGCGACGAAATACCAATGCATAAGGGTTATTTTTGTTGGTGAGGGAGGAAAACCGGAGGACCAAACTCTACTATACTTATAAGTTTTTCAAGCACAGGAAAGTTATCCAACCTAATAAGTAAATCCCTGCCCTCGACCTGTAGTAGCAAGTTTAACGCAGATTGGTAAGGACTATGAGGCAGCGCGCTAACCGCATCTGCCATGTAATGTTTTAATCAGGTGGAATAATCTGGTCGGCATTTTCCGATTTCAAACCTAAACCAAAACATGACGTATTTTTTTAACTTATTAGTTTCAACTTCACATTGCACAAAACCAGTGTACTCACCGGGTAGAACTGACCAATTCATATCAGTAAATCCCCCAAAGATAAAATGACCAACTTGCACAAAAACCACAGTTGGTCCTTTGTTGTCACACTTTGAATGGAAGTCCTTTGCTTCCCACCCATCTGATGATGCTCTGTAACACAGACGCCACTGGAAATTGTATTCAGTCAACCACTCCATCATTTGAAATATGTATTCATCTTTACATTTCAAAATTTTAGAAGCTCCAGCCAAATTAGCATTTTCTGGTTGAAAACCTATATTGTAAGTATTAAAAACATTGAATAATCAACCACGTACAATACATTGGTCATTGGGTTCTAACTTCTAAATGTCTGGGACAGCCTAGCCCTGCAACTGCGATGTTTTCCATTGTTATTATTAAAGTGCATATGAAGCGAACATTTTTATTTTCTTTCACAAAGGAACTCTTAAAATTGTAAAGTAACTTAGTATATAATCGAACGAAATGATTTAAAACTTTGCATATTGCCACAGTTTATAAAACTAACATTACGGACGAGATACCAGTGACGCAACTTATAGCAGTCACGCAACTTGCAGGTAAATCTGCTAGCAGATCTTTAACAGTTGTTCTACGAACTCGAGTCGTATATGAGCTGATAGCCGACGAGGCGCGATAGCGCCGAGTCGGCTATCAGTCATATACGACGAGAACTGACGACTATCAGTCATATACGACGAAAAAGTACATTTTGGCGTGCTTTTTTCAACTAAAACTTGAATCTCCTCTTCATTTAATTGTCCAAATCTGCCAGTCATTTTTCTACTTTTCTCCACTAGCAGGATATGAGCTATTATTATACTCTCACATTCTTTCACATACAATTGACCAATCGTATGTCATTGATAGGCAGGGTTGCCAAGTTCGGGATTTTATCCCGAGATCTCGGGATTTTAAAAAGCAGTTGGGAACTTTTTGGGATTTTTGTTTTAAAAATTCATGCTCGGGATTTTTTTGGGATTTTTGAGAACAGAAAGTTCGAGAATTAAAAATTGATTTTTTTGTAAAATTATTAAAATAAACAATAATATAATAACAATTTTCAAAAAATCCAGCGTTCGTCTGCTGGCATCCTATTGAACTTTATGTTACAAATGTTATACTAGATCAGTTTATCCAACTGAAGTATGTTTCATTTATACAACATGAAGTATTACGCATATTTCGAGAAACCGGCGCGATCTCTAAATCTCTTTTTCAGAGTATGCCCGTTCGCAGGTTGGGGTCTTTGGGGACTGGGAACGAAGTGGGAACATTGGGATTTTTGGGGGAATCTCGGGATATTTGGGAAGCTTAGTTGGGAATTTCACACATTTACAGTTGGCAACCCTGTTGATAGGGTCACGTGCCTGTCCGACATTTTACGATGTAGGACAGGAGCATATTGGACAGAGTAATGATCAAAATTTTAATGGCACATTTAAACGAAGGAAAACACAGTGATTACGTCAAGGAAAACATGGCGATAGCCTTTGATTGCGTCGTGAAGAGGGGTGTGAGCCAAGGATCCAATTCTGTTTTCTAAGCCAAAAATTTGTTTTGAACGCAGATATCGACTCGCCTACCTTTGCATGGCAGATTTTGTGATAAAAAAAGATTAGTAATAGTAATGTTTTGGAATGTAGTGTCTGGCAATGTTCAGCTGGCGCGAGGGGTTACTGCAAGCATGTATTTCTAGTTTACACCCTGTATGTGATCGAAAACATAGCGGAATCCAAAGTGTTCGCCGCGATGCAATGGACGGTTTTCTACGGTCGAGAGAAACATACGGATAAACATTTAAGGATTTATGGATAAAGATTTTGTTTTTTAATTTATGCATCAAAAATGATTTTTGATACTCGGGCTATTGGAAAAACATGCGGATAAATAGTCTTCAAAATAAAATAACTCGGCAAAAGAAGAAGCAGTCGAATGGCTGAAAAAAGGACACGATTTTGAAGTTTTGAAGTGTTTTAAACGGGTGAGTGTCTATTTTGCATATTTTAGTTTGTGGATTTGCAAAAGCGTATGTCACTCTGTGAGTCTGTGAGGTTATTTATACATTATCGATTAAATTTAAAAGGTACTTGTTTAGCAAGTTTAAATTTGAATTTTGAAGAAACAACGTAATGTCAAAAACTTCGTTTTAAGTTAAACATAAATTTTAAAAATTACACTGTCAAAAAACAGTGAAGTTTTCTGAAATTTTTTGACGTTTTTGTGAAATGTCTAAGGTTGAATTTTACAGCAAACCAAAGCTAAAAGAGTACGTAATAACACATCTACTTTATATAGTGGGGCAATTCATAATTTTACAGTTAAAATTACAAATATTTATATCACTATTTTACTATTTTGTTCAAAAAGTAAAAACTTGCGTGTTGCTATGGTTACAGTGATTAACTGAATACTTCATGTTAGAATAAATTTTGGGAAGTATAACTGTAAATTCCTGAGTTCGAATAGGCGAGGGGATTCTGCATGAGTGTATTTCTAGTTATGTATTAAATTGGTTTCACTGCTTTTTTGAGAACTAATCAACTAAGCGTTGTTTTGTACAGCCAGGATTTAAACGGTTTACCATTGTTTGCCTATTTAAACCAATGAAAATGCAATGTATAATAAAACAGTTATGCACCTATCAATGTTAAGCCGGAGGGGGGGGCGGGCATGGGCAGGGGATTTGAATGTCAGATACGATTTTTTGTATCTAACTGCCCTTATTCGGGCACAGTTTTTAATTCAAATACCCCTCAGACTCAGTGAAATCATTTTGTGTGTTTAAAGATATTTAATATTCTTTAATATAAAAATTATGGACAATAACCAACAAAATGGTAAACAATATGTACATTTTCAATGCTAGCAGAAGTGATTTTGGTCTATTAAAACGATTTGTCATTTGTATTTGCCGAGATCTGACAATAGAATAGAAAGTTTTGGGCTCATGCCTTTATATATGTCCATATAGATTGCCCCCATGACCTCACGTCTAAGTAAAAACAATTTTCAAATTGTAACGTGATATTGAGGTCAAGGTGTCCAATTTATACGCACACAAATGATATTTGATCGACAGCCATGGTAATTTTCGCACATGCGCGACCAAAAAGGTTTCAGATCTTGGCAGAGATCTCTGTTAGCAGGACAGTTCAGTAGTTGTAAATATTCACCAAATTTCTCTACAGTTAACACAAAGCCATGTATCTGGTATTTGCCCTAAATTCACCCAACTTTATGTGTTTTATCTGCCATTTCCGATATGTTGAACCGCGTGGAAAAGCTAGTGGGTACCAGGCCTCTGGTCAAAACCCATCAAAATTTGGAAATTATATATGATCAAATATCCCGATACTCTGATCCCGACCCCAAGAATGCGATAGTCAAATGACCCTGTGGTCTGTCTACTTCATGTAAGCAAATTCCCCACTCTTGATAGGACTCCTGTTATCAAATCCCCTACCCATGCCTAGGGATGAGCCGATTAATAGGAAAATAATCGGCAAAGCCGATTAATTGGCCATTTTAAAATAATCGGTAATCGGCCGATTATTGTTTGACAATCGGCAAAATAATTGGTCATAAGACTTTTCGCACAGTTGCCAAGCACATGCTAAAATAATAAATACAAGCGAATAGATACATTGTTTTTCACATGTTTTTTTATGAACATATTGCAAAAGAACTCACAAAATTTAAAAGCTTCCATACAATGCGTTTCCGCTATGCCTATGTCCATCAAAGTTTCTGTGATCAAAGTCTTTGGTCAAATAACTTCAAAGCAACAACCGTCTTTGAAAGGTTTTTACACAGCCGTCTTGCTACTTACAATAATCGGCAGATACCGATTAATCGGCCGATAAGTTGAGATAATCGGCCTACAAATAATCGGCCTCAGTAATCGGCAATTTTCGTTATCGGCTCATCCCTACCCATGCCCCCCTCCCTCCCGCTTAACATTGATAGGTGCATTATTGAATTCGGTTTTTGTGATATCCGAAATTATGAAGGTCTCGGTAAGTGCTACTGTCTCACCTTTGGCTTGGCTGATAACACTTACCTCAACTTGATAATTCCAGATATCACAAAAACCTCATCCAATAATTTAATATGCAATACTGATATACACCCCCATTCATGCTTAACCACTGGAAAGAGCACCTCAAAATTTGACCGCAAAGATTACCACATTTAATGTGACAACTATGGTACAAATAGTGAGCTTTTACCAATTGCAAGAATAGCAATGAAATGTATGGAGTTTGGAAGTTGGGGAGGGGGCAACTCATGTTCCCTAATTTGTTGAAATGTTGGCACAGTTTAAGGTGCTTTTTCCAGTGGTTGAGTTCATTTCCTAATTTTGTTACCTTTTAACACTTGGTCGCAGTCTCTTCATAAACTTTGTAAATGAGTTGCCAGGGGGGTCAGATAAAATATACTTTTGATAATATAAAAGGATTTCCAAAGGGGGGAGAGGCCGGGTTACAGTGTTGCATTTCAAAAATAGGTGCCTCTACTCAAAATTTCCAAAGCAAACATAAATTTGGCAAATAGACAGCACAATATTTGGTTATGAAAGACATTTGTACTTACTCTTGTGCATAATACATTTCACAGAACCCAATTGCAGAAACCTTTGTAGCTGTTTATCATCAATGGGGTTCTTGAAATATACAATACTGCCAACATCGACCTTTGTTAGCTTTGCGTTTTCCTCCCTTTCTACACTTCCCAACCTCTCGGCGACCATTCCCGCTGACTCAATAACTTCCACATTGGTACCATTCTCTATAATATTCTTAGCCAAATCATGGGACACACTAACTTCATTCACAAATGACTGAATCTCATTCTGTTGTTTTGTGATTGCTTTTTGGGTTTCATTGTAAACCTTGTCAACTTCATCACATCTCTTCTTTGCATTCTCTTCCAAATGTTTCAAAAATGCATATTTCACTATTTCCTTTTCATGGTTGATTGACGCTTTAACCTTTTGTGTGTTGCTTTTGAAATTCTCTTCCACATCAGATATGGCTTGAAGAGCTTCGTTACCACGGACTAATTTATTTTCAAGTGTACTGATAGAGCTCACAATAGATTCCTTTCGCTTCTCAACGACATGCTCGGTTGGTGCACATTCATGATCAGGGCGGGTATGAATAAAATCCATACAATATCTACAGACAAATTCCTTACATGTCTCACAATAAAACTTCAATTTTTTGCCCTCATGTTTCTTGCAATGCAACACATTGTTGCCTTTGATTTTTGACTTGTTTTCAGGCTTTGTCAACTCTTCTATGCTTAATACGGAGCATGGGATTTTCTTAAAACCAGGCCAGTTTTCCCGTATCGAGTTATGTTCTGCCAAACATTCGTCACACAAGAACAGTTCGCATGTCAAACAACGGCAACTTGCTTGTTGTTTATTGCATTTCGAGCAATTGGCATGCTTCGCTTGGTGTTGTATTTGAACAGCTTCAAGCATATTTCGAATAAAATGACTGCAGGATAACTCTGCTACTTCCTGATTTGATTTCAAATGAAATACAGACCTGCATGTCGGACAATTGAAATCCTCAATCTTCGCTTTCTTGCGTGCATTTTGAACAATTCTTTCCAAACAAACCTTGCAAAATGAGTGAAAGCATGGCAATGTACGTGGATCATTCACTGTTTCTAAACACACTGTACATTCCAATAAACTTTCAACTTTATTCGCCATGCCAGCTTCGCCATGACCACACGAAGTGGCCATTTTGGTCTTGTGACTCTTGCATAACTCTTGCATAACTCTTGTTTACTCTTGTCGAATTCTTGGAATTCTTTGTCGGAATAAAAATTTTTCTAATTACTTTTAATCATTATAATTTATTACACGAATGCGAGTGTTCATTTGTAAATTCCATCTATCCAGGCCCGTAGCTGGCTCTCAATTTTTGGGGGGGCACTTTTCTATGTCAGTCCCCGTTTGTCAACCAATTTTTTCCCATTTCCGAAATAAATTCTTTCTTTTCTTGTCGACCGGGGGGGGGCATACTTTCCGCCTATAAATTAACTTTTTCAAAACAAAAATTACGTTACGGTTATCGTGGTTGGGGGGGGGGCACAATTTCAGTTGGAGGGGCACAATATTTCCAGTTGGGGGGCATTGACCCCCATCGAACCGACATGTAAACGTTTCAGTAGCCAGTACATTTCTAGAGAGCTGGACGATTACCATTTAACGAGTACATTGTATTCGATACAAGTGATACAACGCGAAAATCTCGTTCGATACTTGCACTCCTTTTTTCGACTTCCTCGTGTTGAGCCCGAGTCAAAACCACGCTAAAAAGATAGAGTATTAAGTGGTTTTTCGCTGAGGCCTGAGCCCTACATTTTCACAATTGTGGAAGGTATCGAAAATAATAAGTACTACTCATTTCTGGTATCGAAAATAGAAACTCTGCCCTTATTTTTGTATTGAAATAGGTACATTGGTATCGACCGACCGATACACAGGGACTCCAACTAAGAACTATGACGAGTAGGACTAAATATAGCGTAGTATATTCAAATTATTGGACTTATTGTATAAATCATAGAGCTTATATTATGCAGTGAATAGCTTCAAACATTGCTTCAATTCGAACAATCCCCTCGTGCAGAATCCCCTCGCCTATTCGAACTCTTATTCGCCTATTCCAACCCAAAATTTATTGTGACATAAAGTATTCAGTCAATCATTGCAACCATAGCAACACAATGTTTTACTTTTCGTACAAAATGATAAAATAGTAATATAAATATTTGTACTTTGTAGACTAGAGTTATTACGTACTCTTTTAGCTTTGGTTGCTGTAAATTTAACCGTATAGACATTTCGCAAAAACGTCAAAAATTTTCGGAAAACTTCAACTATTTTTTGACAGTATATTTCTTGAAATTTATCTTTAAAATGAAGTTTTTGACATTACGTTGTCTCTTCAAAATTCAAATTTAAACCTGCTAAAATACCTTTTAGGTTTAATCGATATTATAATAACCTCACAGAGTGACATACACTTTTGCAAATCACCACAAACTAAAATATGCAAAATAGACACTTACCCGTTCAAAACACTTCAAAAGTGTCCTTTTTTCAGCCATTCGACTCCTTCTCGTTTATCTTCTTTTGAAGACTCTATTTATCGGTATGTTTTTCCAATAGCACGAGTATTAAAAATAATTTTTGATGCATAAAAAATCTTTATCCGTAAATCTTTTTAAAAATGTTTATCCGTATGTTTCTCTCGAACTGAACTCGCGCATGCGTATAACATAGACGACTTTGGATTCCGCTATGTTTTCACATACCCGAGTGTAAATATCCGAGCGGAATTAGTACCCTCGCACGGTGCTTCGCGCCGGCTCGGGGATTACATGACGTTTCGAGCAAACAACAGCAAGGTTTGCGGGCGCTCGAGGGAAGGCGAGGGGCGAAAAGAAATAGAAAGGGATGAAACACCGATCACGTGAACGTTTCGTGTGCTCCATAAGTAGCCTGTTCTCTCAGAAAATTCCGATACTAGAATTTGTATTTATTCCGATACATATTTACCGATTCCAATGCATTCCATAGGCTTTTTTAAATCGAAGTGTACCCGTAATTGAAGTGCCCGTTTCGGCACTCCAAATAAACAATTTACGTCACGAGAACAGGCTACTTATGGAACACATCTCGCGAAAACGTCGGAGAATGCCCGCTGTTATATATAAATCCCGTAAAATAGTTTCATCAACTGTTTTTCGGTAATGACCATATGATTTGTTTATGCAATAGAACATCGTCTGAATCGTAAAAAAAAAACACAAAAAGAAGATCAAACGGCTACTTATGGAGCACACGAAACATTCACGTGATCGGTGTTTAACCCTTTCTATTTCTTTTCGCCCCTCGCCTTCCCTCAAGCGCCCGCAATCCTTGCTGTTGTTTGCTGGAAACGTCATGTAATAATTTCGTATTATTCAATAATTCGCCATGCAAATGATGCAATTTTTTCGTTTTGAATCATTGTTCGAATTGAAGCAATGTTTGAAGCTATTCACTGCATAATATAAGCTCTATGATTTATACAAGTAAGTCCAATAATTTGAATATACTACGCTATATTTACTCCTACTCGTCACAGTTTTTAGTTGGACTCACTGTGACCGATACGTATATGTTCAAGTGATCGGTACCGGTATCGAATTAGAAATCCTGGTATCAGGTATCACGCAGCATTACAGACACAATTCTCGTACCCAGAGCCCGTCTTACGCTCGGTGGTACAGACACTAGTCGTTAGCTAGTAATTGCCTTCCTGGGAAAACGGAGAAATTCATAGTGTGAACAGATATTACTTACTAATATGAGTGAAATCAACATTCGCCCGATAATAAGTGAAATATGACCTATAGTCATTGGTGATTTGGTGTACCTATAGTAGTACAAAAGGCTATCACTCAAACTGGCGTAACGGCCAACGGGATTCAACGGCGTTCTTCGGCAACTTTTCACGGGAGCACAAATAATATATATTGAGGGAGGCAAAATGAAAGGGAGAGTTGGCCGCTCTCAAGTTCAGCCCCTCTAAATATGGGTTGCTTTTCACCCTCCTCATTTCCTCACAACCCACCCGCCCTCTTTTCCTTGGCCTAGTACCGCTTAGAAAGCTAGGTTCTTCCAGCATTGTTCTTGCTGCTTTTAAATTATTACATTAACAGTGCCATGGCTCAAGGTGCGCGAAATGTTTTGATTTAGATACTAGCAAAATATTTTGATGACCCTAAACCATCAATTCAGACCCTGTTTCGGTAAATGCTATATACAGATATTGCGGCGCAAGATGATCAGCTTCAAAATATTTCAGATAACTATTACCCCCTCCCGTCCCCATTTTGAATCCAAACGAATCTTCTATCTACCCAACATTTTCTATTCCAAGAAATAAGAATTCTTCTACCCAAAAACATACGGAGGAGGCTAGCAGCCCCCTAAAATATTTCAACAACGATAGTTTCGATTGCGCTTTCTTTTGTTTGGGTGCAAGATTATTTATGGGAGGAAGATTCTTGAGTTCTATAATTTTGAGTGCAATAATTCTGATTTAACCGATAAATGGCTGAAGAAATAAAAAATCAGAGAATTTGCATTTTTTTCACTTGCCGGTGGAGGAGCTTGGCCATTGGTTGTCGATGTATATCCGTAAATTAAATTATGTTAAGAACGAACCAGAGCGAAATTATCCATGCAATGAACAACTTCATAACCTCGAACATTCAGTCCTAACGGTAAAATGTATTGAGCGCTTTATCGCTCACGTTTTTGTGAACATTATTTTGACGACATCGACATGGTCGTCCATTTGTACTACAGACGTCAGATAATATATTTACCCGCCCTATTCAGTTGATTTAATTACAAAAATTTATATTTTACAAGTTTGTTTACATGTATATAATATTCGTATATAAAATAGTAATCTGCTTAAAATATTTAGACAATCTATAAACAATTTCTGTTATTTATTGTCAATATAGTTATTTATTGTGCATCTTAACTACGGCACTTCGAAATGCAGGCTTGGTATAGTGACAAATATTTGATTACATCTCATACTCTCATTAATTAGCCATTCACAATGCTTAATATAGGTCACATGATACTTGAACACTGGTTAGTATATTTCATCAAGCGCTAAGATGAAGTTTTAACAAGTTCTAGGACTGTTGGAAATGAAGTAATATGAAGTATGAGATGTAATTTCGGAGCTCTCTCATCCGCAGAGGCTTACATGAAGTTTTAGCGAGGGAATAGTGAGAGCGCTATTTGTAAATACTTAAGATGGCTCTGCGGAGGAGTGAGATTTCGGAGTGGATTGGATTTTAACTCTTGCTTTAATTGGATTTAAATTGAGTTCAACTTGAAGATGGTCCCAGTCTAACTCATTGCTCGATCAACTCCACATTTCCGGATTTTCAATATTACTTAGGATGTTCAATTTGCCCACACATAAGAAACTGAACACAACATCATCATATAACTCTATTCTTCAGGTCTATACAAAAACAACACATCTTTAACGGCTCATCTACCTGCGTGGAACTACTGCAACACAGCACAGCGCAGCACAGCACAGCACAGCACAGCACAGCACAACACAACACAACACAACACAACACAACACAACACAACACAACACAACACAACACAACACAAACAGCTTCTTCTTTCTTAGCTCTTTGTCGTCAAGTGGGCCAGACTACTAATAGCAATTAGTTAATTTAAATATTGATTGATTTGGCGAGAATACAATACCTCGACCTAACGAGAACACACCATGTTTTTGCACAAAAGCGGAACAAACTTATAGGCTTTATTTGTAGGCGCATATATCACGCCTTCATGCATGTCAACAACATAGCTGATCTATGGATTTGCTGCTGCTGTATTTATTCTTATAAAAAACATTAAAGAAGAAACTTAAGGAGTTAACACAGCACAAACAACAGCTAAGACTTATACGCAACGACAATGGTCTCTAACAGTACATTCAATATTACATTGTCTGAAAAGAAATGCTTGGAGTTGATTCAAGCTGATTCATTTTAGGATGCTTCGTATCGTAAAGCCTGGTTTGACCAAGTCATGTTCGACGATGTGAAATACGCCACATCTATCTTGCCGTTTGTGTCCTCTATGCAAATCAGCCTTTAAAGACGCGGTATATCGGCATTCTTCCTGCTATTTTCTTGAGAGCTGTAAATATCAGTCGTTGGCCATAGAATATCGTGAAAACAAGCCTCCGTGCGAATTTGCAATGCTTTTATATTAACTTTAGAATGGAGCCTTTACCCGATGTTATTGCTCTTGGCAACCTGAGCGTAACTCAGAAATGGTCTTATATTACAATGATAATCAACTATATCATTCAAATTGCTTCTAAATTAATTGACACGCCCCCCTCCCCCTCTCAGTATCCGCCACTGACAAACGAACTGGGAAATACAGTCCATATATAACTATTATTGTTATATACCAAGTGATGTTCCGCGTAACCAATGGTAACGGGCAACAATGCATAAAATAACAAAACCGGAAGTAAATGGCGAAGGCCCATTTTTTACTCTTTTCTATATTTTAATCGAAATTTTAAGATTTAAATTTTTTGTCATTTGACACTTGGTATATAACAAATCACTTATTACTGAAGCCTCGTGAAAACAGTATGTTTTGTGGCCCCTCGACCGCTCGTTGTTGGGTGGTCTCGGGTCGACAAAACACACTGTTTCCCTCGGCGTCAGTAAATAAGTGTTAATTATATAATCTGTGATATTACACAACTACTGTAGTGTAAGATTATTTAGTTAATATAACACAACTAGTGTAAGATTATTTTCGTATATATATTGTATTACATTGTTAGTTTAACTCACGACTTTTTGCATTCAACAAACCGAACAGAAGCATGACTGGAACTCAACGGCTGTCTTGTCTTTAAGACATATTCATCTTTTCACAACAACTTTCAATGATTTTGGGTTTGAAGGACGTCCAGGATTCTCCTCTGATGGTCGGGGGAAGCAGGGTGGTGAAATATCTATTCAAAAAGACGAAAAAGTTCGCAGATTCATTAAGAATTCACGAAAACTTAGCCATACATACATACAACCAAGCAGAGCTGCCCAGAGGTGGGGGGGGGGGGGATTTGCCTGGGCCCCAAAATAAAAATTAATCGAAATACGCGTATTATATTACTGTCAAATAGTCTCCCAGAATGCAGGAATTTGACATTCTTGACCCCGCTACACTACTTAAACTGAATCCAGATTGTGATTTTGATTTAAATGCTAATTAGGCCCACAGGACTTACATTTATTATATAGTAGACAGTAAGATATATGGAAAATATGCCGTGACATATTTTCCATATCTTCACTAGTGAGGATATCGATCACGTGATCATTTCCCGCCAATGGCTTTGTGTTTTGAAGTTGTCAATTTCACGATGACTATATAATAAAAAGAACATTAGTCCACAGTGTCCCAAATGATTGTTCCTTCTTAAGCCCAGTTCGCATATATCGACGATGGACGCCGACGGTCGACGATGTTCGTGCGACGCAAAAATTCATTTCGGCAACGTGATTGATTAGCGAAAAAATTCGCCGCGAAAAACGTTTTCGCTAACTAACCACGTTGCCGAAATGATTCTTCGCTTCACGTCGCGCGAACAAATTCGCCTAGTGGAAAACGGGCTTAAAGGTATAGTCTAGGAGTCTAGCACCTGTATATAAGTTTGTGTGCATTTCATTTACGACAGATAATCTCAACTGTTTTAGGGTAAAATGACCATGACGGACAACATGGCATATGTGCCAAAACCCGAATCCGGTGCGAAATGCCCGAAAATGACCTCACCCAGAAACGGCACTGCCGACATAGCTCTTTCTCCTAAATCATCAAAGCTACAGACTTTCTGAAGTGCTTATAGTGTTTAGAATATTCAATTTCTGTCAGACGAATGTCAATGAAGCAGACAGAAATGAATATTTTGGCGGCACCTGAACATCACGTGAGTTGCTTGGAGTATATAGGGAGGTATAACACGTGTGTAGATTGTTAACATTAAGTAATACTTCAAGTTATATAGAGTAAATCGGTTCATATTGTTTAACATAAATTAAGGAAGCATGATGCTACAGTTAGTATATATAGTACATCGGACACGTGATCATATGGCGTGAGTTGAACGTTTTTATCACAGGAGGCCCAGGCTCTATTTGCCCGCGCCCGCCTGTGACTTCCTTATAACGAGGGAAGGAAGGAAACATTGAGCCCAAAATAGCCCAGACTTGGCATATGTTACACGAAACTATCCTCGATTTTTCGCCTTTAAATGCATTTCTTTCGAGATTAATCGATATCCCCTGCAAGAATGATACCGTACAACTCTCAAAACAACGATGCTTTAATCAAAAAGCTTAAATTCGCTCTAAAATCCGTGAGGGAATGACAAAATTTGGCAAAAATATATCCGCGTGCCTGGTTTGCTGTTAAAAAACCGGAAGTCGTTGAACAACTCAAAATACTCAAACCTGATTGGACAACTTTGAAATTTGAAATTTTTGTTGATATTCGTCGTCCAATCAGGTTTGAGTGTATTTTGAGTTGTTCAACGCTTCCGGTTTTTTAACAGCAAACCAGGCACGCGGATATATTTTTGCCAAATTTTGTCATTCCCTCACGGATTTTAGAGCGAATTTAAGCTTTTTGATTAAAGCATCGTTGTTTTGAGAGTTGTACGGTATCATTCTTGCAGGGGATATCGATTAATCTCGAAAGAAATGCATTTAAAGGCGAAAAATCGAGGATAGTTTCGTGTAACATATGCCAAGTCTGGGCTATTTTGGGCTCAATGTTTCCTTCCTTCCCTCGTTATAAGGAAGTCGTCACAGGCGGGCGCGGGCAAATAGAGCCTGGGCCTCCTGTGTTTTTATCCGCCATTATCAGTAGTTGTTGATTCGTCTCGAACGAAAACCTATATTTTGTAAACCTTTTTTGTTTCTTTTACCAAATAAACTGCATAATCTAACAGGTTATGGGCCCAGGAGCGTAAAAATGGACAGTCAAACGATAAAATGGCTAGTTTTCAATGGAAAAGTCGAGGATTATCCGGTATGGAGTACGAAGTTCATTGCGTATATGCAGACGAAAGGTTTATATAAAGCGCTTCTAGGGAAAGAAGTTTTACCAGAAGAAGTATCACCGTTAGCAGAAGATGCTACAAATGAAATAAAGGCCGCATGGGAGGCAAAAATACAAGAGAGAAATCAACAAATCGAAAAGATTGAAGAAAGAAATAATATGGTATGGTGTCATATTGCTTTAGCCCTCGATAAAAACAGTCTTTTATATATACGACATGATTGCCTATCATCAGATGGTGTTGGGGACGGAGCAAAAGCGTGGCGTTTACTACAACAGAGATATTCCAACGTCGAAAAGCCAACTATAGTAAGTCTAGTTCGTCAAATATCTAGATTACAGTTAGGTGAAAATGAAAAGTTATCCGAATATTTCATACGAGCACAAGAACTAATGTCCCGACTTACCGAAGCTGGTGAAAAGATATCAGAAACACTATTCAATGCTCTTGTTATAAACGGACTTCCAGAAAAGTATGAACACTTTGTGGTACAAGAAAGCTTCAATCCGGCAGCTAATTTCACCGAATTACGAACACGTTTACAAAACTATGAAGATAGTCGACTCCAAAGACATCAAGCAGAAGACGATAGTGCTACAGCAATGCATTCTAGGAATGCATCGGGTCGATATAAAGGTCCAACCAAACCGAAGGGAAATTGTTTTGTCTGTGGACTTCCCGGTCACTTTGCCAGGCAATGCAATAAAAGAAGTTCAGCTGTATGTTCAAAGTGCAAAAAGAGGGGTCATCTAGCAAAAGCGTGCAGAGGTCCAAGTAAACCTGAAGACCCTCCAACAAATGAATCGACTTCATTTTCATCGTACTCTCAATGTATGAACAGTGGTAGTGGAACAAGCAGTGGTACTGGAAAATTAAATCATCTCATCATTGATACTGGTTGTACAGATCATATTATTACCGAAAAGGAACTGTTCGAAAACTTACAGCCTTGCAATGTCAAAAACGTTAAGGATCCAAAAGGAAACCTTACACCTGTCGAAGGAATTGGCGATGTACCAATTAAGCTTCAATCAACAAATCGAAAAGAGGTAGAGATGGTCCTACGAAATGTTCTTTATGTACCAAATTATGAAGTAAACCTACTTTCTGTCAACCGATCTGTCAAATTTGGACACAAGTTCATATTTATCGAAAACAAAGCGAAGGTAATGTTGAATTGTGGCCCAGAGATTGATCTAACCGAAGACGCAGGTTTATTTCATCTGAAGGTTATCTTTGAAAGGTCCAGAGCATGTAATTCTACCACATGCAACCCAAATTCGACAACAAGTAAAGGAGATGCTAGTTTGTGGCATCAACGTCTCGGGCATCTGAACAAGGACGATGTCAAACGCACCATTGGCTGTGAAGATAATCTAAAGGAAGTATGTGAAACATGTGCACTTGGAAAGCAATCCAGTAAACCTGTACCAAAAGAAGCTAAGAACAAGTCCCAGAAACCTCTCGAACTTGTTTACTCAGATATTCTTGGTCCATTCGAAGTCCCTAGCCTCAATGGATCCAGGTATGCGATTACATTTGTGGACGAATATTCGAAATATTCAGTCGTAAAGTTTATGAGCAAGAAATCCCAAGCCTTTGAAAGATTCAAAGAGTATGTAGCAGAATCAGGATCACCTCGGAGACTACGAACCGACAACGGCGCAGAATATACATCGAAGCAATTTAAGGATTACTGCAGAGATTCAAAAATAAAGCAGGAATATACCGTGCCAGAAACCCCACAACAGAACGGAGTTGCGGAACGCTTTAATCGAACTCTTGTTGAAATGGGACGATGTCTATTGATCCAAGCAAAATTAGCAAAGCGCTATTGGGTAAGAGCATTATCTACAGCAGCTCATATAAGAAATCTTATCGTGAGTGATATGTTATGAAGAGAAAGGTCAACTTAAAGAAGTTGGATTCTAGATCTGTAAAGGCAAAATTTATCGGTTATGATGACAAGAGCACAGCATACATTCTGCAAGAATTTGATTCGAAGAAAGTCATCAAAGCGCGAAATGTTCTCTTCAAAGAAAATGAAATCCAATCATTTTCAGCAAAGGAAACAATAAATCCGGAAGAATCAATCCTTGTGAGTCCCAACATGGACCTCAACGATGATAGCTCAAATCACCAGGACACAACGGAACCGGTTCAAGGTAAAGTGGGGGAAAATAATGCACCGATACCTGTCGTAGAAGATCAGCACGAAGCTGAAGAAAACCCCGAGGAAGACGAAAACACACTTCCCAGAGCAAGCAGAAATCGGCGTCCACCTGAGAGATATGGATCACCCTACACTTTCAGCACAACTAAAGAAGAAAACGTACAAGAACCCAAGTCGTATAGTGAAGCAGTTAATTCACCGCAAGCAGAGAACTGGAGAAAAGCTATGAAAGCGGAGTATGATTCACTAATAGACAATGACACCTGGACAATAGTTGATGAACCAAAGGATAAACAAGTTTTACCAGGAAAATGGGTGTATAAAGTAAAGTACGGAGCAGATGGACGAGTAGATAAATTCAAAGCAAGATACGTAGCCAAAGGTTATGCTCAAATCGAAGGTTTAGACTTCTTCGATACGTACGCTCCAACTTGTAAACCCGAAACTTTCCGAATCCTACTAGCAACGGCAGCAAAAAGATTTGCATCTTGGACAAATGGACGTGAAATCAGCCTACCTTCACGCCAACATAGAAGAAGAAATTTACCTAGAGCAACCAAAAGGTTTTACCAAGAAAGCAAACTCGGGAGAAAAGCTGGTATGCAAACTAAACAAATCAATCTATGGTTTGAAACAGGCTGCAAAGAATTGGTATGAAGCACTGTCAAGTCGACTTCTCAAAGAAGGATTCAAACGAAGCTGTAATGACTACTGCTTATTTGTAAGAAAGGAGGAAGATGGAACATTCTCATACGTGTTAGTCTGGGTAGATGACATTATAGTAGCTGGAGCGAGCGAAGAAGCAGTTAACGAAATCAAGGCAGTGTTAAATGAGAATTTCAAGATGGACGATCGTGGCACATTACACTGGTTCTTAGGAATGCAGATTTTACGGTCGCACGATAAGATTACTATTGACCAAAGGAAATACATCGAGTCTGTTCTTGGACAATTCCACATGAGTGATTGCAAAGCAGCAGCAACACCTGGGGAAGTAAATCTGAAGTTAATTAAGAACAACGACGAACAGAAATTAGTAGATCCGAAGCTGTATAGAAGTTTAGTTGGTTCTCTTCTATTTATCGGAAAGCAAACCCGTCCAGACATACTGAACCTTGTCAATCAGCTGTCAAGATTCCTGGATAAACCTGACACATCACACTGGAAAGCTGCGAAACACGTACTAAGATACCTGAAAGGAACTATAGATTTACGATTAACATTTGCGAAGAATTCCAACCTCAACGTGATTGGCGACTCAGACGCAGATTGGAGCGGGGACCTCAACGATCGCAAATCGACAACGGGCTATTACTTCAAGTTTGAGGGAAATGGCGGCGCCATCAGTTGGGAGGTGAAGAAACAAGTAACGGTCGCACTTTCGACAGCGGAAGCGGAGTACCAAGCCATGGCGGCTGCAGTACAAGAAGCTGTCTATTTACGCGCGCTACTGAAAGATATTGGTTGTCAATGGAGAAACCGACTGACATCGGAGAAGACAATCAGTCCTGTATAAAAATGTGTCATAATCCTGTGATGCATAAACGGTCAAAACATATTGATACGAAAATGCACTTCATCCGAGAAAGAGTACAAAACAAAGAAGTGAAGATTCATTATGTTCCAACTGAAGAAATGACCGCGGACATTCTTACGAAGTCATTACCTCGAGTAAAAGTTGAAAAACATCGAACAGTATTATTAGGCAATTAAAGAACAAACCAGACTCATCGTAGTTACGGACAAGCTGAGTCTGAGTGGGGGTGTTAACATTAAGTAATACTTCAAGTTATATAGAGTAAATCGGTTCATATTGTTTAACATAAATTAAGGAAGCATGATGCTACAGTTAGTATATATAGTACATCGGACACGTGATCATATGGCGTGAGTTGAACGTTTTTATCCGCCATTATCAGTAGTTGTTGATTCGTCTCGAACGAAAACCTATATTTTGTAAACCTTTTTTGTTTCTTTTACCAAATAAACTGCATAATCTAACATAGATTATCTAAGCCAGACTTTAATATCAGGAACAACACTTTTGTTTGCTTTTTTTTTTGCTTGCTGTTCTCGGTTTCTTTTTCAGAGTGAACACAGCCCAGTGGTGATGCAGAAGAACAAGTCTTATGTATTAAGTGTTGGAAGGAAGAATGTGGCTTTTAACCTCCAGAAGCTTTGCTGCAGCATGGGATGGAGTGCACGTTCCAGATTTTTCCCACTGGGTTCCCTGTTTTTCGTGTCCCGCTGGCAAATTGGTGTTGTAATCTATGGAATTACAGGTGTTCTTCATCTTTGGTATGAATTGAGTATGAGAACTAAAAAAGGGGTCCATATTCCCCGAATATTGGAATTTCAATATGGTACATGTCAATATATGTATTCGACTGAGTATTTATTGAGAGTACGTAATTATATCTGTGGTATATAAAGTGCATTTGCAAGTTATTAAGTATACGAACATGAACGTTTTAGTTTTCAGAAAGATAACTTAGTACATCTGGGGAATGTACATTGAACAATTTAATTGATGTGGTTGAAGAGATACATATGATTAAGAGAATATCTTGTAAATAACTATTCTGCTAATTGCAGGGAGTACAGTGTGTTTCTACAGCAGGGTGCTGGCGAAATCCCAAATAAACAGAAGTTTGCTGGTTACATATTGTGTAATGAGTGAGTGCAGACAAAATTAGTTACTTTTAGGGGTGGTCATTGGAGAGTAAAATGGATTTAGGTACAATATTTTACAAGAAAATAACTATGCACCATCCCAGGTCAACTGCTAATTATACATCACACAACTTCACACACCTTAGAAAGGCTATATTTTCTTATTTCCTAAATATTTTTGTCATAGGATAAAAAACTATACTTATTTCAATATAATACTAATAGATTTAATGATTGTTGATATTGTTTTGTTGAGATATAATACAGTTCATTTCACTTTAATACCCGACGCCACAGCACGATTTCAGCCATAATTTGGAGTTTTATTTGCTTTTTATCACCGAGCCTCGCAAATATTATCCACAAGTTGTACTTGAACATAATGATAGTTGCCTAAAGAATAATCCAACCAGGTTTCGTCAGGTTTTGAAGTAGTGCAGTGTGTTTATCTTTGATATTTGTAGAATCGATGTTTTGCTCAATTATCGTGCCGGTGCAATGTCTCGCCGATTCTCTTCTCGATTTATCACATTTTTTCGTCTTCAAACGTATTTAGATTACAGTATCCAAAAATACTTGATTGTAGAAATGTTCCAATCGAAAAATTAAACACAGAGCTTCCAAACCGTTTGAGTTTACTACCCCAAACGTTTTATAAACATGAATCAATAACATAATGTTCAAAGTAATTTGAAAATCACGCGCAATCTTCACGAAAACACCGCGTGTGCTAGATAACAGGGGGAGATACAAAATTCTCACGAATAGTTGAAGCCTATAGTTGAAAGTTGAAACTATAATTTGAAGCATAGAAAACTTTTGAAATTTTGGTTCAAAAAGATTTTTCTACGTTTCTGGCTTCTGTTTAGCTTAAGAAAACCAGAACATACAATATTACGCAGGAACTTACAAAATCGTTTATCAAATCCAATTATAGTTTCAACTATTCGTGAGAAATTTCACCCCCCTGTCTAGATGCCCACGCGGTGTTTTCGTGAAGATTGCGCGCGATTTTCAAATAACTTCAAACATGTTTTTGATTCATGTTTATAAAACGTTTGGGCCTAGTAAACTCAAACGGTTTGGAAGCTCTGTGTTTAATTTTTCGATTGGAACCTTTGTACAATCAAGTATTTTTGGATACTGTAATCTAAATACGTTTGAAGACGAAAAAATGTGATAAATCGAGAACAGAAGCGGCGAGACATTGCACCGGAGCGATAATTGAGAAAAACATCGATTCTACAAATATCGAAGATAAACACACTGCACTACTTCAAAACCTGACGAAACTTGGTTGGATTATTCTTTAGTCAACTATCATTATGCTCAAGTACAACTTGTGGATAATATAACTCCAAATTATGGCTGAAATAAAACTCCAAATTATGGCTGAAATCGTGTTGTGGCGGGGGTTAAGTGAAATGAACTGTATATCTCAACAAAACAATATCAACCCTCATTAAACCTATTAGTATTATATTGAAATAAGTATAGTTTTTTATCCTACAACAAAAATATTCAGAAAATAAGAAAATATAGCCTTTCTAAGGTGTATGAAGTTATGTGATGTATAATTAGCAGTTGACCTGGGATGGTGCATAGTCATTTTCTTGTAAAATATTGTACCTAGACCCATACTCTGCAATGACCACCCCTAAAAGTAACCATTCTAAACACTATAAGCACTTCAAAAAGTCTGTAGCTTTGATGGTTTAGGAGATAGAGCTATGTCGGCAGTGCCGTTTCTGGGTGTGGTCATTTTCGGGCATTCGCACCGGATTCGGGTTTTGGCACATAAGCCATGTTGTCCGTCATGGTCATTTTACCCTAAAACAGTTGAGATTATCTGTCCTAAATGAAATGCACACAAACTTATATACAGGTCCTAGACTAGTACGAATGTTCCACGCGCGGGACGCGAGAATGACATTTGAATTTCGGGTTTCATGATCACATCATTCTAAACAAACCTCAACTCTACTTAATGAGTTCTCTATCTTATGACCAACATGCATGGTAAGATCACATACGGGATTACGGGTACTACATGTTCTTGAATGTGGGCTACACTTTAAGGTTGCCTAGCTACAATGCTACATTCAAGAACATAATTATACTTACTGTCTATGGCTATGTATGATGTAACCAATTCTATGACTATGCTTTCGTAAAACTGGAACAAAGAACGTGAGTTAATTGGGTAGCAACGTTATATCCCGCAAGATCTTTGATTTGGTTTAATGTGCCATCGTTCAGTTGACGGGGTGGTCGTTCAAAATGGAAGATTTGGTTTGGCTGTTGCCCACGTATGACTCCCTGAAAATATAACTGTTCAATGTAACTCTCTGACTCAACCAAACACCACAGTCACAGTCTCTTCAGGAACTTCCGTTTCTTCCTGTAGGAACATCGGACATGATCGATGGACCTTCGGCTTGTTCAGTTACACCGTTGTTTCCAAACACCCAGACGAAAATAATATAAACGACAGTCCACAGGTTGGATGAATGCCTGTAAGATGTTGAGGCCATGCAGTTAATTTTTATCTATGAGGACAAGTAATTTTCGTAACTAACTAATCTTCGTCATCAAGGTATTAGCAAAGGCAAGTGTTATCGGTCGAAGCCGAAGCTAAAATCGGTAACACTTATCAAGATCTTGACAATTCCAGATATCACAAAAACCAAATTTAGTAATTGTTTTATTACACATCGCACTATCACAAAACAACCTATATTCTCAAAGAATGGAGATTAGATTAAGAGCAATAATATAGAATTATGATTACTACAAAAACAAAATATTAGACACCTCATGCATTTACTTACTAAACTAAAGAGTAAAGTTAAGATAAAAATTTTAAGAAGTGTGTTTTGGCACAAAACCTTCAAAAAATATCGTTCATGATCAACATGTTAGTTTGTTAAGTACCGCGGTCTCAACCTACAGATATCGGAGTTATCTGCTAGCAGGACTGTGATTGTCATATTTAACTGTAAGCATGACTACAATATGTATAATAATATCCTAAAGCCAGGCGCACACGTAGTCGGCCGATTTATTATGCTTTAGTTTGCTTAACATGCATGTTAAAACGAGAAACAGTCAGCGGTATGATCTGTGGGCTCGATATTTTAGCTCCTCTGCAATGGCATAAATCGGGGGACTAAAATCATAGCGTGTTCGCCCCAGTGAGCTCCATATATATCTGGAGTGAGAACTTCTAGATGATGGCGGCAATTGACGTCCAAACTCATGAAGGTCATAAACAGTTTTCATACCATTTTTCCCAGTTAATTCCAGTTTTTAATTCCAGATCGTATCGCTAATCAAGTTATTAGTTCATAAAATCATAATATTATTGTTTAAATCTAAGTAAAAACATGAAATTTTAGCACACTCCTTGTCGGCTTGTGCAGACCGCGCAGACAAAAACAACAGAAAGGGATTGGCACTGGACGTCAATTTCCGCCATCTTTGGCTTAATTTTTTGGACGTGAGTTCTCACTCCAGATATATAAGGAGCTCAATGGTGCGCCCGGCTTTGATTGTGATATACTGAAGGCAATTTAACCTAGCAAACAAATTATGTCGATAGTCAAATAGCATTTAGGATAACATGGCAGTCGTTTCAGTAAAATACTTCCACTTCTGTTGGAGTAAAGTTAAAACGTCCTGCTAGTAGAGATCTTGCTTTATCACTTCCAGCAACATATCCTTCAGGCAGAGTGTAGGAATGACCAAAGTCAGAGAACGATGTACCATTGCTGTCAGCGTTGTTTGAAATAGACAGATCCCGAGCAATACCAGGACCGCCGCGGCCGAATATCGCTCCAAAAGAAGAATCTTGAAAAATGGGGCATTTGCCTTTGCGAAGAATGGATTTGAACGGTGGAAGATTGTCGTTTGAAAGAGAGAAAATAAATGACTTTCCAGAGTTTTTATATGACACTAAAAGTTAAGTAAGATAAAAAGCATATATAAACTACATTAAACATTTCCTGCAACGATGTGTTTGAGTAATTGATAAAAACAGGATACATGCAGAGAGCTACAATTAAACTAAGGTCATAGGCATAGCAATACTCTTCTAATACCAGAACAGTATTACCTAATAGTTATTATATTCTGCCTACTACAGCTAAAACGAGTTTGATTTTTACTCGGATCACAACACACAATGTGAAAAAAGTTAACGTTCTGCTTAAATTTGTAGGTTGTCTAGAATGTCTAATAACATACCTACATTAGGCCACTTAAAAAAATAGTTGGTGATCGTCCCCGCCCGCCCATAAAAAAGAGCCCGCTCAGGATATTTTTTAATTTTTTATTTAGGAAGACCAACTTTTGTCTACATTAAGATTTAAAAATTTTCGTGATTTTCCTATATAATGGAGCGTCACTGATTTGTACAGTCAGGACCATTTGGTTTTATGCAGTGTGTTTCTAAATCACAAATTCTATGAGAATATATATAGCACTTGCGAGTTAAGTTTTCGTTTAACATTGTGTTTTGTTTTGATTGAGCCAAATTGAGAAGGACAATTCTATTATATAGGATAGTTCATATTATAAAGGCAAGAGAAAAGGAACAGCGGGCGCTGCCTGGCTTTATATTTAAGACTTAAGGTATTATTTTAAAGTTGCGGTTTTGTTGTACCAGCGTTGTGAACTTGTTAAAATATATAAAGGATGCGGCTTGATCGTTTAATATATATAAGTCAAGAGAAGTTTGGCGTAAGAACTGCGGCCAGTCTATTTTTTTCCGATTCCTTTGACTAATATAGAATATACAGTACCTTGTGCATGTCATGTGTTTATTTGACCAGTTGTGCATAAATAAAGTTAAATGTTCAAGATAAATTATTAAATCTTTATATATATAAAAAATTTAAAAATCCGACCACCCGCCCGACTTTTGGCAAAAGTTAATCACCAACTATATTTTTTAAGTTGCCTTATATATTTCGCCAATTGATAAATCTAAAGAGGAAAAAGCGCCTCCCTCATCAAAAATTGGCGAACCCGGTTCTTTGTCACCACAGGTGAAGGACGTGTTAAAAAGGTTATGATTTTGTACGTACTGTACTTGCGCAGCTTTTAATGGAAATTGTGATTCTAAGTCACGTGCATGTAATCTTCTACTCTGTGAAATACTAGTTTCATTTACACAACTACACAGTGGCACAAATGTACAAAAATTAACATTACTTTCATTAACACTTTCTTCACTTATTGTGACACAAAACCTAGTATGCAACCTTTTTTGGAAGTAACCTTTTTGGCCACCCCTAAAGTATCCTTTGCATCTCACCAAACTTGCGAACGGGCATACTTTAAAATATCTATACTAGTAGTTACTATCACGGGGAAAAGACAGTAATATAACAACACAGGGGCCCAACAAAGGTTTATGCCTGTGAACAGTAAATCATAGCATAGTGATCATAGTTAACTATTAGTGCATGAGTAAATATACTGTACGAGAAAGAATAGAAATAATCTTTAATTTATATGAAATACTTCACACAACCGGAGGGAGTCAAAGAGAAAGAAATCATTCATTTGCTTTATTAAGGCCATCATATAGCCCTATAATATAAACATGACTGTCATCCACGGGTAGATTGTTTATATTTTGAGCTACCTCCACGGGTAGATTGTTTATATTTTGAGCTACCTCCACGGGTAGATTGTTTATATTTTTAGCTACCTACACGGGTAGATTGTTTATATTTTTAGCTACCTCCACGGATAGATTTATTCAATTCAATTCAATTCAATTACGTCTTTATTACAAATAGTGGAGTTGCAACAAACGTGCAACTTTACAATTGATATGTAATACAAAAGATTAAATTATTTACAAATTAAATTATTTATACCACTATTTGTCATCGTACTACATGTATTCGTACATGAATTATTAACAGTAACAATTGTTGGTAAGTTATCTATAGACAAAAATTCTACACCAGGGTCTAGGACTAATAGGCCATTATTCAGAGCTCTTAAGTACATCTTAATGAAATACAAAAGAACAGTAACTCCGAATAACATTTTGTTATTTTATTGAATCGACGTTTCGACTAGATTGTAGTCATCATCAGGATTAGTGCAAAATTACAAGTGCAAGTATTTGAGTCAGGCGAGAGTTCCATAAGGGATTTAATGTGTTGAAAATGCTCGCATGAGTGGATTTCCGAGCTTTCACGTGTGCTGTGTTCTTTTATTCGGGTGTTGTATACTGTTTCACCAATATAGGTGCTTCGACAACCAGGACACGAGAATTGGTAAACTACGGAGCTTTTATATTCATCCGGTGTTTTGTCTTTGCAGGACAGGAAACAATTGGAATTCGTACGGACCTTTCACTAAGCGGCGAGTTTTCTTGATGAATTTATTAGTGAGAATATTGCCATATTTGCCAATAAATGGCAATCTTATCCATATTTTGGGTACGTTCTCAGTGGTTGTGTTCTCTGAATGATGAACATGTTACTTATATTCAGTAACTGTAAAATAATTGATAGGTCAGACCACTGGTCTTTATTGTTATATAAAGAGTCTCTGGCCATACGCAGACGTAAACCAGAACTTAACCATGGCGCTAAAGCTTCTAAAGAACTTATCATATTTCAATGACACCAAGCTCCGCTTTCTTCACTATATAAATACTTGCACTTGTAATTTTTACACTAATCCTGATGATGACTACAATCTAGTCGAAACGTCGATTCAATAAAATAACAACATGTTATTCGGAGTTACTGTTCTTTTGTATTTCATTAAAACACTGAGTGGTTCCCGTAATAATTAAGTACATATTGTCTCCTTGTATTAAGACGCTGTTAAATGTTGTAAACGACCATGCGGACAATGGGATATTTCGGGCTGTAAGAAGCGCCGATAAACTCATAAAAGCACATTGCTTGCCTCTAGAATGAACGCTAAACAGTTCATCGCCTTGGTGGATATTAGCAGGAAGAAATAAAGCCATACTTACCTGGTTCTTCGGGAAGTGTTCGTATATTTTGCATCAAGTCAGATCCAGAATAAAAAGCTTGCAAATTTGCGCACGCAATTCAATATTTTTCTCTTACTCCCCCCGGAATTCTGACATCTTAAATATGGACAGACAGACGCGAGATTACATAACTCGGCCCGAAAGACTGGGTCGAGTGAACTCTGGAGAAACTTTAGCATGTCAAAATTAGGAGTGCTGCCTGCGGCAGCAAAAACAAATATGAGCTATCGCTAGAATCGTTTAGTAAGCGATTTTCCACTGTAGAATACTTCATGTTGGAAAAATATTTGGGAACTTTAGCTGTTTGGTTACGAAACGGCGAGGGGGTACGTTGCTGCATGTATTCTCAACTTTTATCATAAGACGACCGGCCAAGCTTGAAAAAAGTGTCTAGAAAACAGTGTCGATGACATTTTCGTTACAAGCATGAAATTACGCAAGATCCATCAAAATACGACCTTTCAAAAAAGAAGCGAAAACAATCTGTTTTTGTTGTGTTACAGGTACGACGGGATTTTTATTGCCCTGCCACGAAAAATCGAGTTAAAACTTTCATACCGAGGGTGAATTCGTTAGTTATTTTACATATGTCTAAGGGTTAGTTTTATTGGTAAGGGAGGAAATCCGGGGGGAAACCCTCAAAGCACAGGAGAGAACAAATCAAACTCTACATATATGAGCTTTTAAGCACAGGAAAGTTACCCAACCTAGCAGGCTTAACTCAGATTGGCAAGGGGCAGCGCGCTTACCGTATTTGCCATGTAATGTTTTAATCAGGTGGATTAATCTGGTCGGCATTTGCCAATACACCCTTCCAGAAAGCACTCTAAAGATAAAGGACTCTACTCTAAACCCATGAAAGCGAGGCTCTATAGATAAGGATAAGTACTTCCGGGAGGGTGTATTGCCGACCTGAATTCCGAGGCTGATATTCGAACCCTATCGTACCAAACCATGGCGGCCTTCTTTAAACTAAGCAGTGTTGAAAATATTACAGTCAGGTAGTTTCAACCTCACATGCGCAAAACTACTGTACTTACTGTGCGCAGTTGACCAATTATTATCAGTAAATCCCCCAAAGATAAAATTTCCAACTTGCACAAAAACCACAGTTGGTCCTTTGTTGTCACACTTTGAATGAAAGTCCTTTGCTTCCCACCCATCTGATGATGCTCTGTAACACAGACGCCACTGGAAATTGTGTTCAGTCAACCACTCAGTCATTTGAAGTATGTATTCAACTTTACCTTTCAAAATTTTAGAAGTTTCAGCCAAATTGACATATGCTGGTTGAAAACCTATAATGTAAGTATTAAAATATATGAGTGACGTAGAAAGGAAAGAGAGTACAGTAGCAGGACTAATTTTTAATATTCAGGGACCATACTAAAAGTATCTGCGGGAGCATGCTCCGGGGCCTGGGGAATTTTGAGACTTATATGCCTGAATGATTATTTCCAGCCGTTTGGAACATTTGCATGGAACAGTTAGAACAGTTGGGGTGGCCTAGCCCACAGGTCTACCCCATCTGAGAGGTTTCCAGTGTGTTCTTAACATTTGAAGAACAAATAGGGTATTCATAACGTATGTATTCAACTGTACCTCCCAAAATTTTTAAGGCTTTAGCCAAATTGACATATAGGGATTGTAAACCTATATTGTAAGTAACTATTGAAATCATTGAATAATCATCCACATACTTACAGTACATCGAAGTTCCAGGGGCAGCCTATACCCAACCGATATACTCTAGCTGCAAGGTTTTCCATGCAGTGTGATCTTAATGTGCATATAAAGCAAAAAAATTTATTCATTTTAATGAAGGACTCTTAGAACTACTAACTTCCTTTGAAGACTTTCGTTTCTATGCTTCCTTGTATCTTGTTTCCAGAAGCTCCTAAAAAGGCGAGGCAAAAAAAATATGAAGAGCCTCTGGTCAACTCCATTTCGAATCTCACTTGGTCACTTCCATACTTGATTAAGTTCAGATTCTGAACTTCTCATATGTCATTGGTTATTTGTTTAACATACCACAAACCATAGTCCCTATAACAGTGTCTGGAAACGCATCTAAAGCTTTTGTTCTATGTTTTTGTTCATGTTTGTGCACCTTCACGCTCAGTAAACACATTGTTCTCCTAGCATAATGAAGGAAGCAGCCAATAAACTCTGTGCAGCTGAATATTAACATTTGTAAAACAAAGAAAACGTGCACTCTCAGTACACCCTCAACATCAACCCACGGACATGGCTATAAACTTTCAAGTTTGCCGCGTTTCCAGACACTGTATTATAGGGACTATGCACAAACCAGTCATAAGCATGTATATACCATAGCTAATTATAGCCTGCAAATGTACATTCCTACACTTGGCTAATATATATTCTACTAATACTCAACCACAGGAAAGAGCACCTCAAAATTTGACCAAATGAGCACAAAGTTTGGACAAATATATGGTATGAACAGTATGATTTAATTTACATGTTGCAAGAATTACTACCTTTTCATATTTCTTGACCACAATATGTCCAATTGTCATCATGCACACTTAATTTACCAAATAATTTTGAAATTTGTTAGTTATTAACACTCTGTAACAATCTCTTCATCAACTTTGTAGAAGGGTTGGTGCTATCCAGGGGGTCATGTGGTAAAATATACTTCTGATTATCATAGTACAATGTACTAGGATATCCGAAGGGGGATTAACTTGTTATCTTGTTCATGGGGGAGGTGTGGTGAATCAATGTTTTCTGGAAATAGGCCCAATGGCCTATTTGTCCATCCAGAAAAGATATACCCACCCCACCTGTGGAGGAAAATTGTTGCTTTCTAGAGGGAGAGAGGCTGAGGGGGGAAATCAACTGGTGATAATCACTGGTGATAATAATGTACTAGGATATCTAAAGAGGGATTTACTTGCTATTTCTTCTATAGGGGAGGTGTGGATATTTTCTGGAATGGCCCAATAGCCTATTTGTCTTTCCAGAAAGGATATGGCGATATGCACCCCAAATTTGGGGGAAATTTGATACTTTATGTTGGGAGAAGGTTTAGGAAATCACCTCCATTGTGATGGCGGTCAGAATGTTTCCTGGAATAACCCAATATTTTGCAAGTGCATTGTTTGTTACTAGGTTAGAAGAAATATTGGCAAGCAGTTTCCCTTTGAGCAGTAAAAGCATCTGACATTTAATAAACATGCATAAACACTGTGAGATTGTGAGTTTTTGCAACAGTACTCGTCACTTATCCTTGGATTTGGCAATTACTTATTAACCATTCCAACTGCAATGCACCCCAATGTCCCCTACTTTTCTATTTTAGTTTGCTCTCATGGCAGATAATTTTACTTGTCAAGGAGAAAGTGTTGAGCAAGGGAAAGACTTATCCAAAACTCACAGATTGAACTAAATGATACATATTATATATAGCCACTGTGTACTTACTCTGGTCGCCAGTACATTTGAATTTCACATCACCCAATTCCAGAAACTTTTGTAGTTGTTTAACATCAATGGGGTTCTTGAGATATTCAATATCTCCAACATTGACATTTGTTAATATCTTTGCTTTTTCCTCTCTTTCAACACTTTCCAATCTCTCAGCAACCATTCTTTCTGATTCAATAATTTCCACATTTGTACCATTCTCTACAATATTCTTGGCCAAATCACAGGATACATTAACTTCATTCACAAATGACTGAATCTCATTTCGTTGCTTTGCAATAACTTCTTGGGTTCTTTTATAAACCTCATCAACTTCATCACATTTGTTTTGTGCATTCTCCTCCAAGTGTTGCATTTGTTGCAATAATATATCTTTCACTCTCTCTCTTTCATTGTTGATTGACTCTTTAACTTTCTGTGTGTTGCCTTTGAACTTCTCTTCCACATCAGATATGGCTTGAAGAGCTTCATTGCCACGGACTAATTTATTTTCAAGTTCACTGATAGAGCTCACAATAGATTCCTTTCGCTTCTCAACGACATGCTCGGTTGGTGCACATTCATGATCAGGGCGGGTATGAATAAAATCCATACAATATCTACAGATAAGTTCCTTACATGTCTCACAATAAAGCTTCAATTTTTTGCCTTCGTGTTTCTTGCAATGCAACACATTGTTGCCTTTGATTTTTGACTTGTTTTCAGGCTTTGTCAACTCTTCTATGCTTAATATTGAGCAAGACATTTTCTTAAACCCAGGCCAACTTTCCCGTACCGAATTATGTTCTGCCAAACACTCGTCACACAAGAACAATTCGCATGTCAAACAACGGCAACTTGCTTGTTGTTTATTGCATTTCGAGCAATTGGCATGCTTCGCTCGATGTTGTACTTGAACAGCTTCAAGCATATTTCGAATAAAATGACTGCAGGATAACTCTGCTACTTCCTGATTTGATTTCAAATGAAATACAGACCTGCATGTCGGACAATTGAAATCCTCAATCTTCGCTTTCTTGCGTGCATTTTGAACAATTCTTTCCAAACAAACCTTGCAAAATGAGTGAAAGCATGGCAATGTACGTGGATCATTCAGTGTTTCTAAACACACTGTACATTCCAATAAACTTTCAACTTTATTCGCCATGCCAGCTTCGCCATGACCACACGAAGTGGCCATTTTGGTCTTGTCGGATTCTTGGAATTCTTTCATTCTTTGTCGGAATAAAAATTATTCTAATTATTTTGTTAATTATTATAATTTATTACACGAAGGTGGGAGTGTTCATTTGTAAATTCCATCTATCTATGGTAAATTCCATTCAAATCGAACGCGAATGCTTTATCGTGCTCATAAGACATTTATATTTTACAGTTAACATTCATTTTTGTCAGCCATCTCAAAGACAAAGACAATGAGCTGCCTTTAATAGCTGAGAAAATCGAACCGACATGTAAACGTTTCAGTAGCTAGTACATTTCTAGAGAGCAGGACGATTACCATTTACCAAGTACATGGTATTCGATACCAGTGATACAACGCGCAAATCTCGTTCTATACTTGCACTCCCTTTTTTCGACTTCCTCGGGTTGAGCCCGACTCAAAACCACGCTAAAAAGATAGAGTAAGGTAGTGTTTTTCGCTGAGGCCTGAGCCCTACATTTTCACAATTGTGGAAGGTATCGAAAATAATAAGTACTACTCATTTCTGGTATCGAAAATAGAAACTCTGCTCTTATTTTGGTATTGAAATAGGTATCGGTATCGACCGACCGATACCTATGTTCAAGTGATCGGTACCGGTATCGAATTAGAAATCCTGGTATCAGGTATCACGCAGCATTACAGACACAATTCTCGTACCCAGAGCCCGTCTTACAGACACAATAAACTAAATTATCGTTAGTTAGTAATTGCCTTCCTGGAAAAACGGAAAAATTCATATTACTTACTAATATGAGTGACATCAACATTCGCCCGATAATATATAAGTGAAATATGACTTGTAGTCATTGGTGATTTGGTGTACCTATAGTAGTACAAAAGGCTATCACTCAAACTGACGTAACGACCAACGGGGTTCAACCACTGATCTAATAATATTAGATCAGTGGGTTCAACGGGGTTCTCCGTCAACTTTTCACGGGAGCGCAAATATATTGAGGGAGGCAAAATGAAAGGGAGAGTTGGCCCCCTTTAAATATGGGTTGCTTTTCACCCTCCTGATTTCCTCACACCCCACCCGCCCTCTTTTCAAGCCTAGTACCTCTTAGCAAGCTAGGTTCTTCCAGCATTGTTCAGGCTTGCTGCTTTATAATTATTACATTAACAGTGGGGCTTAAGGTGCGTGAAATGTTTTGATTTAGACACGCAAAATATTTTGATGACCCTAAATTAAACCATCAATTCAGACCCTGTTTCGGTAAATGCTATATACAGATGTTGCGACGTAAGGTGATCAGCTTAATATTTCAGATAACTATCAACCCACCCACCCCACACCTCCCCTCCCGTCCCCATTTTGAATCCACACGAATCTTCTACCCAACATTTTCCATTCCAAGAAATAAGAATTATTCTGAATAAAAACATACGGAGGAGGTCAGCAGCCGCCAAAAATATTTCAACAAAGATAGTTTCGATTGCGCTTTCCTTTGTTTGGGTGCAAGATTATTTATGGTGGAAGATTCTTGAGTTCTATAATTTTGAGTGCAATAATTCTGATTCAACCGATAAATGGCTTAAGAAATAAAAATTTTTGCATTTTTTTCACGTGCCGGTGGAGGAGCTTAGCCAATGGTTGTCGATATATTTCTAAAAATATCCGTAAATTAAATGATGATAAGAACGAACCAGATAGAAATTATCCATGCAATAAACAACTTCATAACCTCGAACATTCAGTCCTAACGGTAAAATGTATTGAGGGCTTTATCGCTCACATTTTTGTGAACATTATTTTGCCGACATGGTCGTCCAGTTGTACTACAGACGTCAGATAATATATGTACCCGCCCGGTTCAGTTGATTTAATTACAAAAACTATATATTTTACAAGTTTGTTTACATGTATATAATATTCGTAACGTATATCGTATATAAAATAGTAATCTGCTTAAAATATTTAGACAATCTATAAACAATTTCTGTTATTTATTGTCAATATAGTTATACATCTTAACTACGGCACTTCGAAATGCAGGCTTGATATAGTGACAAATGTTTGATTACATCTCATACTCTCATTAATTAGCCATTCACAATGCTTAATATAGGTCACATGATGATACTTGAAAACTGGTTAGTATATTTCATCAAGCGCTAAGATGAAGTTTTAACAAGTTCTAGGACTGCTGGAAATGAAGTAATATGAAGTATGAGATGTAATTTCGGAGCTCTCTCATCCCCAGAGCTTACATTAAGTTTTAGTGAGGGAATAGTGAGAGCGCTATTTGTAAATACTTAAGATGGCTCTGCGGAGGAATGAGATTTCGGAGTGGATTGGATTTTAACTCTTGCTTTAATTGCATTTAAATTGAGTTCAACTTGAAGATGGTCCCAGTCTAACTCATTGCTCGATCAACTCCACATTTTCTGATTTTAAATATTACTTAGGATGTTCAATTTGCTCACACATAAGAAACTGAACACAAAAGCAAAACCCAAAACAAAAACACAACAACATTATATAACTCTATTCTTCAGGTCTATACAAAAACAACACATCTTTAACGGCTCATCTACCTGCGTGGAACTACTGCAACACAACACAACACAACACAACACAACACAACACAACGCAACGCAACGCAACGCAACGCAACACAACACAGCACAGCACAGCACAACACAAGCTATACTAATTTAAATATTGATTGATTTGGCGAGAATACAATACCTCGACCTAACGAGGACAGACCATGTTTTTGCACAAAAGCTGGACAAACTTATAGGCTTTATTTGTAGGCGTATATATTACGCCTTCATGCATGTCAACAACATAGCTGATCCATGGATTTTGCTGCGGCTGTATTTATTCTTATAAAAAACATTAAAGAAGAAACTTAAGGAGTTAACACAGCACAAACAACAGCTAAGACTTATACGCAACGACAATGGTCTCTAACAGTACATTCAAGATTACATTTTCTGAAAAGAAATGCTTGGAGTTGATTCAAGCTGATTAATTTTAGGATGCTTCATATCGTAAAGCCTGGTTTGACTAAGTCATGTTCGACGATGTGAAATACGCCACATCTATCTATCTTGCCGTTTGTGTCCTCTATGTAAATCAGTCTTTAAAGACTGCAGAGCGGTATATCGGCATTCTATTACATCGGCCATCTTGATCTGTTCACAATCGTTACGAGTAAATGGAAACCAGGCTTAAGTGGCCTGAACAAATGTGGATCAAGCAATAGTGACAGATATTCAATTCGGAATCAAGCCAGTCTCAAAGTACCATAGAAGTCATGATTTATTTTCTCAGTTGCTTGTCTTCTGCCAGTGGCGGACATTTTGCAAAATATTGGGGGGTGGGCAGGGGAGGGGGGTGGCCAGGGGTAATTCCGAATGGTAACATGTTCCTGCTGTTTTCTTGAGAGCTGTAAATATCAGTCGTTGGCCATAGAATATCGTGAAAACAAGCCTCCGTGCGAAAATGTAATGCTTTTATATTAACTTTAGAATGGAGCCTTGACCCGATGTTATTGCTCTTGGCAACCTGAGCGTAACTCAGAAATGGTCTTATATTACAATGATAATCAACTATATCATTCAAATTGCTTCTAAATTTATTGACACCCCCCCCCCTCTCTCTCAGTATCCGCCACTGACAAACGAACTGGGAAATACAGTCCATATATAACTATTATTGTTATATACCAAGTGATGTTCCGCGTAACCAATGGTAACGGGCAACAATGCATAAAATAACAAAACCGGAAGTAAATGGCGAAGGCCCATTTTTTACTCTTTTCTATATTTTAATCGAAATTTTAAGATTTAAATTTTTTGTCATTTGACACTTGGTATATAACAAATCACTTATTACTGAAGCCTCGAAAAAACAGTATGTTTTGCGGCCCCTCGACCGCTCGTTGTTGCGGCGTTGTTCCCTCGGCGTCAGTAAATAAGTGTTAATTATATAATCTGTGATATTACACAACTACTGTAGTGTAAGATTATTTAGTTAATATAACACAACTAGTGTAAGATTATTTTAGTATATATATATATTGTATTACATTGTTAGTTTAACTCACGACTTTTTGCATTCAACAAACCGGACAGAAGCATGACTGGAACTCAACGGCTGTCTTGTCTTTAAGACATATTCATCTTTTCACAACAACTTTCAATGATTTTGGGTTTGAAGGACGTCCAGGATTCTCCTTTGATGGTCGGGGGAAGCAGGGTGGTGAAATATCTATTCAAAAAGACGAAAAAGTTCGCAGATTCATTAAGAATTCACGAAAACTTAGCCATACATAAAACCAACAAGAGCTGCCCAGAGGTGGGGGGCGGTGGAAATTTGCGCGGGCCCCAAAATAAAAATTAAGTGAAATATGCATATTATATTACTGTCAAATAGTCTCCCAGAATGCAGGAATTTGACATTCTTGACCCCGCTACACTACTTAAACTGAATCCTGATTGGGAATGTTATTTAAATGCTAAGGCCCACAGGACGTACGTTTATTATATGGTAGACAGTAAGATATATCGAAAATATGCCGTGACATATTTTCCATATCTTCACTAGTGAGGATATCGATCACGTGATCATTTTCCGCCAATGGCTTTGTGTTTTGAAGTTGTCAATTTCACGACGACTATATAATAAAAAGAACATTATAAACGGTGGCTTGAAGATATGAATTTTATCTTCTCGTGTTGAAAACAATATTTTACTCATTCGCTGCGCTCATTCATAAAATATTGTTTTCACCACTCGAAGATAAAATTCATATCTTCGCGCCGCCGTGTAATATCCTCTCTATATGCTCCTGGCCCACGAATGCATGTCTCTGGCCGCCCTGCAACTAAGCAAATGGAAAATTTAGCTTATCGTAGATACAGCTACAAGATCTGCAAGCTTTCTGATCCAAAATCTCAATCGATTACCTCTTCAGGAATGACAAAAACCCGGGGCCATCAAAAATTGTTATCATTTTTAAATAAGACAATCTCATGCATGTAGGCGTTTTAGCATCCCCAGCATTTGTTTGGAAATAGGAAAATTTGATTCGTAACTTCCAGTATGTCTCTTACATGAAGAGTAGAGCATGTTCACGCCCTGCTCCCATAATAAAGAATAGAAAGCAACAAAGGCAAAAGAACGTAACTGCGCCGTATATATTATATTTTCACTTGGACCCAAAAATAGGAAGAAAATTTCGCAAAGCTTAGAAAGGGAAGTCTTGATACTCACCATTGTTTGGCAATGCTATGACACACTTCCTTTTGCAGCTGATTCGGTATCTGAATGAGATAAACAATTGATAAGTTGGCTTATAAACGCGGCCTTATATAAACATATTTCATATAAACTTATTGCGACTAACAAAGGAAAGGAGGGAAATTAGACTCTAAAAGTGAGAGGAAATACGACTAGTATATGAAAATATCAAAATATAGATTCGGTTAAACAAACAATCAAATACTGTACGGGATTTTGACCAAAGGCTTGAGGTCAGAACCACGATCGAACATAATCTACAGTCACACTGCAGGGGTGGAAACATTATTCTATTTTCTGGGACCGCAGGGGAACAAGAAAATATTTTCTGTGAGTTATTGACAGTTCAATACTGCTGAGGTTGTGTGTACCTGCAGAAACTAAACAGTAAACCTATATATTGTAATGGTTAGGATTAATATGTGATGAAATTAGGCTGCAGAATAGGTACACTGTTAAGCAACTTGAACAAAGAGCCTAGCCCATTTGATGTTTTCTTTTGATTTTGAAAAAGTCCTATTTTCTTTCTGCTGACCAATCCCGTGGTCCGCTATTGTTTCCACCCTTGCTACAGTGTTTTGTTGGACACTCATTCCTCGAAGCGATGAGAAAATCCATTACAACTGCCAGAATGTTTTCCAGACGTGCAGTTATATAGGTTCGCCTGTTTGATTTAGTATAACATAGATGCATTTAGATGCATTCAGTAATGTCTAACTTAAATTTTGATATACGCCGTTCGCATTTTCATGCAATAGAATAAATATTTTTGCAAGTGCCGAAAATTAGCTAAAACGGGCCCATTAAACTAATTTGATAACCGCTAACATCTTATCGTAAGTATTCGTTTCAATGAAGTGAAGTTGACCATGCAGCCCATCGTCGTATAACATCTCGAGTATTATTTATCATTGCACATTCTAAATAAATCCAAACTTTTTGGTCCTTCGTTAAACGAGGCATATTTATAAAGAAACACGCAGAGCGCCGTTTCTTTCTTGCCATGCACATTAGAATTTGATTAATTCCAATGAACATAGAATACTTACTGTAGAAGAAAACGTTTAATCAAAATAGCCTTATAAGTTAATTTTCATGCATTCCCCAAGATCGTAAAACAAAAATAAAAGAACATATGCATTCAAGAAACATTTCTAACTTCAACTTCACTTCATTGAAACGAATACTTACGATATAATGGCGACGGTTATAAAATTAGTTTAATAGGCCGTTTTTAGCTAATTCTCGACTCTTCCAAAAATGTTTACTCAAGTTTAAACACAGCTATCTCGGTCAATATTGCATGAAAATGCACACGGCGTATATCAAAGTTTAAGTTAGACATTGCTGAATGCAAATAAACTTGTTTAAGTGTAATAGCTCTTTTAGTTTTTAAGTTATACTAAATAAAACAGGCGAACCTTTTTTGCGCCACCCGGTATGATCCGTCAAGGATATATAAACCATACCTTTACCGTTGGTCCGCCTTCCTCCGATACTTGCCGAGGATGTTGTACTCGTTTGACTTATGGATGAATCTGATCCTGAGTTCGCTCCATCCAACTTTCCCTCCTCTCTCTCCTTCACTTTATCCATTTTGTCTTTCTTCTCTTTCTTCTTTAAGATCTTTCGCCATGATTGAGTGCGTTTCAATTTGTTGCCGTCACCGAGCTGTTGAGACAGAGGTTAAAAACTGAGTTACATTGTTCATGCCTGTAGATTATATTTTTGTGAAGGTAGCCAATATTGGAATGGATCTAGGCTATCAACGACGGTGGCTGTACATTGTAGTAATCCAGTGCATCTAATTAAAATTGTGCATTACAAAATATAAATTTTGAGATACTGACTCACGCCAAATTTCCTCCTGATTAATGATGAATTTTGGAGTTAGCCAGTAACTCCAGGCTTAGATAACTAGCACAACATGATTTTTGGAGTTGTTAGCCAGTAACTGCAGGTTTAGATATAGCTAACCGCCTAGCCCCACTGCCTACACATGATTCTAGGTTTGGCCGTAACTGTAAAACTCTTAATTCAAGTTAGAGTTAGTCCCCTAGACTATGGAGGTAGCGTCACTCCATGCCTCCCAAACCTCTGCAGCCATGGTAATATTTTAGTAGAGTTAATCGAAAGTTATTATTGAAGTGGAGTTAATCTAAACACTACCTTCCTTAAGAGGAATTGTTAGATAATTAGCAAGGCCGAATTTGCCAATTGTTGGGTGGGGACTGCTTCTGGGATGAGCATCACTTGTTGCAGTACTAAGGACGCTATATTTTTAAATTTTTAAGGGCTTTGCTGTGCCTTTGATTTGGAAACACAGTACTGTACCTCTATATCGGCATTTATCGGACTGGATTGCGTTGTACTCATCAGCTTTGTATATTCTCTCTCCACTAATTGACATATCTACAAGCAAAACACAATAGACTCTTTCGATAATTACGTCATTTGGCCTGGGAGCCTCACTCCCACGAACAGTAGGCCAATCACGTTTCGTCTTGATGCACGAAAGCGAGGCTCCCAGGCCAAATAGGCGGATGTGACGTAATTATCGAAAGAGTGTATTGATTAAATCCTCCATAACTTGACTATACAGGTTATACAATCTTTGACAATATACTATGGGACAATCTACTTTTAACATGCATTCACATATATTATACTATATATTGTTCTAATATTTCCCCCCTCCCTCCCCCCACCTGTTTCAATGTTGAGGTCTAGTGAACAGACGTCCTATATTTTTGTGGGGTCAACATTGAACGAGGGGGGGGGGGGTACGGGTGGCGCTTGGCGTATGAAATGTTGCGAAATTACGGTAAATATCCCATAGTTTTTGGCAAAGATTGTAGGTAATCTGCCCATATTGACCTGCTGGTGCCATAATAACGTTTGATAGTACTTATACATGTAGAATGTGTTTTGAAGATGGAGGCTTTAGGCCTTCTGGCAGGAATCTACCCTGCGGTCCTGCGATTCCGGTGCAGCGCTCTAACCAACTGAGCTACAGAGTCCAGTTGCTGAGCATTAACCGGAAATTCGTGTATATATGATGGGAGTGATGCCAGTATAAGGTATGGGTAAATATCAAGATTTTTTCGGCATCTCGTTCGATAGTACAGACTTGTACCAATGCTGTTTCAACAACTTGTTATCAGGATTTGTTCGCACTGCTTGTTCCGAGCTTGGTGTCAACTTACGGCAAGGTTGTTGACTCAACAGACTTGTTACAAGTTGTTACAACTACTTGCTATTGCCTTGCAATTCAACATCTTGTTAACAAGTTTTTAAGTGACAACCTTGAAGCAACTTGATAAAATGACAAAATTGTTACAACTTGTTGACAAGCCTGCTACAAGTCTGTTACGAAAACAAGATGTTGTTGACAAGATGTGAGATATTTACGTGTGTACTTGCTGGGTTATCACACCTACCTTATTGTTCGAGGTCGGTACTTGCAAACACATTGCCAATGTAGAATGATTAAAATCTTGGTCAAGTATAAACAATGCGCCGTGAATCCCACTGAACTTTATATTATCCGCATACTCTCCCAAACCAACTGACGCAAGCCATTTTATTACACGACTATTGCTCCATACAAATACGTCTAAATACACACAAGAAACACAATTTTAGTTCATTTACACTTTTCCCACTTTGGCAAGGTTAACTTATTCACAACAAACGTAAAAACATAAAACTTGTTTGCCAAGATAGTTTAAAATTACATATTGGTAAAGTATAGAGATTTCCGTGCAGTAGAAAGGTGAAATAAAAACGTATCCTCACGGCGGACGATATTTTTCACATTATCGTATCAGCGTTTTGATTAGCCTGCATGTGCACAGTACAGGATACGTTTTGATTGGCTAATGTTTTCGCGCTCAAAATTGTAAACATGGCGCCCAGTTTTAGCGAAATCACCGAAGTGGGAGTTTTATTGCGTTTTTCGCTAATAAAGTGACTATATTACCATCAAGGAAAACACTCATAGCTAAAAATACTTAAGCTAAACCTCTTGGATTGGAATTTCAGCAAGAAATGAAGAAATAAGCTGTAAGAAAACTGTTTTTGAGGCTAGATTATAGATATACTTCGCTTGCCTCTGTTCACTGCGAGTCTGTCAGTGTCACATATTTATTTCTATACTTATATAATAAACGAATTACTTCATGGTTGGTTCGTTTGTACGATTTTTATTATTTACTCGTTGTGAAGGATCGCACTCACCAACTATGAAGTAATCTATATATCTTATTAGGCAGTTATACGAACTGAAATTTAACCCTATATAGGTATGTGAGCAATACTCCAAGTAACGATCCCACGTATGAAAGGCGTTTACTCTTCCAGTTATGTTACCGAGACATTTGTATGGCCATTGCCATTCTGAGAATATCATACAAGTTGATTCCCGTACCAAACCACCGGTGAGACAGCAGCTGAGTCACACATGTTGGTTGATTTACCATAATTATATAATTGTAGGTCATTACAGCCTATACAACGTTCTGTAATACGGTACATCACCTCCTCCTATTGCTCATTTTGTTTCTCGCGTCTTTCTGCCATGGTTTACCGGTTCAGCTTTTGTCAACTTTAACTATACTAATCAATTTGTTGTTTTCTTTTTACATTACCCATTTGCTGTTTTCTACTTTAATTTGTTCTTGCTTATTAAAGACCATGTAAAGTCCATTCTGCGCATATGCTATGGGGGGTCCCGCGATGTAAACAATGCCCAAATTTCGCGTTGTTTCGACTAAAATTCGACATGTTCTAAATCAGAAACTCGAATCTGTATTTATTTAAAGCATAGCGAACCTTTAGCGAACCAGAACACATCATAATTTTTTAAACATAGCGTGTTGAAAATGTAAACAAACGGACGTTGCCGGTTTGTTTACATCGGGACTTTACATCACCTTTAAATATTGCAAACTTGTCATTGCTCATTTGTTTTGTTGCTGCATATTTCAGTTATGCAAAATATTGCTCTCGTTTGCTAATATGCATGACACATGCTCTTCCCTAATTGCACGTCTTAAAGTATTAAGGACGAACAGTCACAGATGAAAACAATGCTCGAGCTAGCATACTATTTCATATTTATCAAAAACATTTGACCTCTACTACCCTCACGCCGATTGGCTGAATACGCTATAATTGAAAACTTCGAACGCTAGAAAATGTTTTGATATGTTACTGTTTACCCTCATACACACTGGGAATTTTTTCAAAATCCTTACTTTGGAACTAGTATGAATTCTAATTGGAAACATTGAACTAAATAGAACTGGAACGCCACCTCTATAGAAATCGTCTATGATTACTTGAAGCCAAATTTCACTGGAGGTCAAAACACGCGTGTTTACGTCAGACGATTCCCTCGCGAGACCACTGCAGGGGGCGAATCACGCCGTTTTTTGACGAGACGACAAGTCATGCATGGGCAGAATTTATGGGAATGTAAAACGAAAATTGTCGTTTATTATAATTGTCGTATATTTGGCTTCAAATTTCCGGTTGGAGGTAGCGTTCCAGTCCTATTCAGTTCAATGGTTGTACATTTCAAATTATCTCTGGTGGAGCATGCCCCCGGACCCTTAATTACTGACCAATGCCCCCGGGCCCCCAAATATCTCTCGGCGGCACTGAGTATAACTGAGATCATAACAAATACTGTACCTCTATTTTCGCTCTGACAGTCCTGCCTTCTTTTTTCAAGTATCTGTAAAAAAAAGAGAACCATTATTTTGCATTTGAGTCGAACCTTATTAAGTCTTAACATCGAAAAAGGAAAAAAAGCCCAGACTATATATAAGATAAGAGATGTTTACAACTACAATGAAACTTACCCTTCTATCAAACTTCAGACCAGCTAAAGATTTAATACCACATTGTATACTGCGTCTAAAAAGAAACAAAGCAATATTGATTCACACATAGGATTGAATTGTAAATACATTATCACTTAAGGCGACCTAATCCTAAGGTGATGCTTAAGGCGTATAGAGCTTTATGTCATACCGTGTCCATTACAGAAATCAATTTTTGATGAAAAGAAATGCATGCTTAATAAAAGTGTCTTAGATCCGTGCGATGAAGGATGTATTAAATATTACTATACAGGGTGTATCAAAAAAAAGGTAATCCAACTTTGGCGCGCTATTGTACGTGAACTACTCGGTGTATGAACGAAATTGTTTCATATGCGGAAAGATCAGGCTTTTAGCTGTTGAATGACGCGTTTTTAATACCAAATCGAGACAAAATGAGCAAATACGAGTCCGATAAAAAATGGTAGTCAGAATCGCATATTTTCACCTCTGTGCCTAATTAAAGCAGTACATAACAAAAGAAAAAACAATTAATCACGAATATGTCACAGCTTGCCTCATGTTTGCATTTATTCAATGACTGAGATTTATTCCTACTTAATATGCATATGCTGGTAGTTTATTCAGAAGCGAAATTCATCAATTACTGAAGTCCCAAAGGGAGTTATTTTTCAATGGTTTTAGTCCCAACTCTCAGAGGTGAAAATATGCGATTCTGACTACCATTTTTTATCGGACTCGTATTTGCTCATTTTTTCTCGATTTGGTATTAAAAACGCGTCACTCAACAGCTAAAAGCCTGATCTTTCCGCATATGAAAAAATTTCGTTCATACACCGAGTAGTTCACGTACAATAGCGCGCCAAAGTTGGATTACCTTTTTTTTGATACACCCTGTATAGAAAGGGTAGACCTCGGATGTATATATTTTTAAGGATGATGAGCTTCATACCTGGCAAAGTATATATTCATTGATGAAGATTACATTGCGCACGAATATGAGGCAAATTATGTGGGCGAAGATGGTTAATTTTACTCATTAGACAACCAACTTTCGTGCCCAACTTGCCTATTCAGCCTTGCAAGTGACGTCACAACTTGGGTGGCATATTCAAACTAATTAAAATGAAATCCAACATGGCTGCCATTAATACGTACGCCAACTTTTCTTAATAACTCGAGTTCTAGACATGCTAAAACAACAAACTATACACCAAAATACTTCTTGTTGTTCAAAGATTCTAGCGAGACATATCTTGTTCTATAACTCTCAGTATTTCGCAAGATATAAGCGATTAAATAAACTAAAAACATCACTGCATCGATCACCCCACTATTGTTCGAGGCTGGTTCGATAGCATTCTGTCAGGGGATACAGTTTTAAAGCTACACCATGAAACGAGAATTATAAATCAATATGATTGACGAGTTTCTGAATGATTTGTTAATGAGGTCGTGACTTACCTATGAAAACTATCCACTACTTTTAAATATTTCTGATATTCTTTCTTAGAAATATGTTCGAGCATTCGCGCATCGATTAAACATTCATGGAATGTACTCTAGAAACAGAGAAAAAAGAAAAGATTTTCAAAACGTTTATAGGAATTCTCGAAATATTCCAAGAATTAATAAGAATATATCTTAGAAATTATCCAGTAAACGTCTAGAGTTTTGTATCAAATTTTCTATTTAAATCAAATTTTCTATTTTCTAGTTAATATTTCGATGTTCACGTTATTTTTTTCTCATTTTTAAATGTTTTCCCATAAAACGTAAACAACACATTCAACACTTAAGTCCCGGTCAAACGAGAATGAGAGTTGCATGAGAGTTGACTGGATATTACCACGCGTACCGGTCAAACGATGGAAAACTCTCATCGAAATTTGAACCAGCTCAAAGTTGATGAAAGTTGATTAGAGTGCATGAGAGTCGATGAGAGTTGGCGATCAAACGCGAGCGAGAGTTGCAACTCCCATTGACTCTCATCAACTCTCGTTCTCGTTTGACAAGGGCTTCAATCCAACGAAAAACAGAAACAAAAGACTCTACCTTATATTGCGGCAATCCAATACCAGGAAGCCAACAATTTGCAACCCATTCGTGATTCATTTCACCTCGGACTAAAAGCTAAAAATATTACAATCGTAAAGGTTTATAGTTTTGATTCTGTACTAGGCATCTCAATAGGGGCTTTAAATTAAGGTAGCCGGCGACTACTGACTACAGACGGGAGCAGGTTGGAGAACTAGGTCGAGTCACAGGACTGCTTTAAACTCACTGTAGCGAAGCTGTGACAATGAGGTGGAAAGTTGTTTTTCGTATGGTTGACTACGGTCAAGATTTTCATCAAATTTTTAGCCACTGTAGTACGTTGAGAATTAAACTTTTTAATCACAAAGATGACATGGAAGATGTTTTGAGTAGCTTGCCTTTTCAGGTTTTGTACGTTGCGACGAAATGCGACTTCTAACTTTTACAACAAAGACCACAAATATTTTCTAAGCGTAGCTGTAGTCGTGTTGTTCTATCTTAAAGTTCCCGCGCGTAAGAGACGGCAACCGTACTCGACCCAGTCCATGCGCAAATTTTCAACCGTATTCTTTGGTCGGTCGGTTGATTTCAATCGTCATAGTATACGTACAGTACTCTTACGAAAGATTTCAAGATCGAAGAAATACGTGTTTTATCAATTGGACTCACCTCCTTGCTAGTCATAGGCTGTGATGGGCTTGTCAAAGCCACAATTTCTTGAATAGCAAGCCTTAATTTTAGTCTGTGAAGAGGATTGTTTATACCAATTTCATGTTGAATTTCCGTATCTGATAACGCCTATAATACAAAGATTATCGAGGGTGTTGAAACATTTCTAGTATCTCATGTCTTGGATGTATATCACGAAATTTGACTGTTTACTCTAACAGCTCTGATGGGATAATAATATGTTGTGGACCGACCATAGGCATAGGGAGCAACTTCAAGTTGGAGGGGCACTTTGTCGTAACGGCTGCAACTCTTCTATTACAAAAGAGCGCTTTTCCCATTGCTTTAGCTGGAGAAAAGGGCACTTTCCTATGCCACTGGGACCGGCAACAAAGTATAACATTTTTCGCGTTACGAGCGACATTTGCACCGACTTTGACTGACCTAAAGAAGCCCGTTCTCCACTAGGCCAATTTGTTCGCGCGAAGCGTTTTTCTCCTTTGTCGGCATCGCTTTTGCTTGCGCGATAAGCGACAAAGGAAAAAGCCGCTTCACGTGAACGAATTCTTCTAATGGAAAACGGGTTCTAAGTCCATGTTACGCACACACTAGGGTTAGGGTTAGGGTTAGGGATTGGGTCGGGATTAGGGTCAAGATCAAAGAGAAATATTCGTGACTCGTAACATGGCGTTATAACCGGAAAACGGGCTAATTAATTATGCGTTGTGCTGTATATAAACTATAGTAGTTCAAGAATAAAACAGTTCACGTCATACAAGTGTTTTTCTTTCTCATTGATACTTGGTATGAAAATAATACACTTATTTACTGTGACCTCGGGAATGTAATAGGTTTTATGTTCTCTCAATGAGCATCAGTGGTCTCGGGATCACAAAACATAACAAAATGAGGTCCCTCCTAGTAAACAAGTGTTAAATATTTCCATAATACATATCGTATACCGTGTTTCGGCAGTACAGACTTACCGACATTATGGCGCCACTTTTTACATTTGCCCGACAAGCAGCCACGTACCAAGCAGGCATTCCCACCCATAACTATATATTAAAGAAAATGAGAAATTAGGTGTTTATATGAGCGCGGTTATAGCCGGGACTGTTAGCCGGGCTGAGATGTTAACAAGCGGGGAAAACTTGTTTACGAGTTAGTAAGGCAGGTCACGAAAGTCAAATTCATGCTTTATTGGACAGATTTTCGACTTAAAACTACATAAGTAACAGGAACAACTTAAGAAATATAATGTTATCCAGAAAAAACTGCATTTGGATATAAATATCGTTGTGTTATACGAGGTATTAGGGACTTTAAGATAGCCGACTACGGACCACAGAATATGGTTTAGAATTTGTCCATGGACTGGGTCGAGTACGGTTGCCGTCTCCTGCGCGCGGGAATTTTAAGATAGAACAACACGACTACAGCTACGGTTGGGAACGCTTTCTATTCCTTGTTGTACAAGTTAGGAGTCACATTTTGTCCCAATGTACAAACCCTGAAGAGTCAAGCAATTTCAAAATATCTTCCATGTCGTCTTTGTGATTAAAACGTTTCATTCTTAACTTACTAGCTAAAAAATGGATGAAAATCTTGACCGTAGTCAGTACTACGAAAATCAACTTTCCAACTCACCGTCGCAGCTTGGCTACGGTCAGTTGAAAGCAGTCGTGTGACTCGACCCAGTTCTCCAGCATGCTCCGTCCGTAGTGTGTAGTCCGTGGTCGGCTATCTTAAGCCCGTTCTCCACTAGGCGAATTTGTTCGCGCGACGCGACGCGAAAATTAATTTCGGCAACCTGATTGGTTGGCGAAAAAACTTTTCGCGGAGGATTTTTTAACTAACCAATCACGTTGCCGAAATTCGGTTTTCGCTTCGCATCGCGCAAACAAATTCGCCTAGTGGAGAACGGGCTTTAAAGACCCTATTATTGCTAGCCCGGTTACCCGAGCTGGTGACTTTACATGGACAAATATCACCCATTTGACTCAAGTGAGATCCCAGCTAAACGGGCGGATGACCCTGTTTTCACGCATGTAAACGGTGAAATTGTTTTGTAATATATAGTTCTATGTAACGAATCAAAAATCAATCTCACACAAAACAGAACCTCCCCCTAAAAAACTTATCTAAATTATTTGACAATATGAGGGGAAATTACAATTCACACTGTGCTGTCTATCTAAATTTAATGATTTAAAATACACTGAACTTACCTCCAGCCAAGCGACCACAGTATGCGCATTCCACATTGCAAATGGCGTTTTCGCGGTCAGTGCATCTCCCAGTAATATCGAGCCTCGCTTAATCCGTCGATCAAGTTCCCTCTTTCCCATATTCGAGGAGTAGGAGTCGACAGATGCCGTATCACTGTCTGATTCGGACCCAGTACTTCCTGCACTGTCTCGATATTTTGACCGTGATTTCGAGCCGAATATTTTGCCAAAGGATCCTCGTAGACCGCGTTTTCTAAGTGTGTTGTTAGGAGACCTGCTGCCAGTGGGACTGCCTAAACCAGGAGGACCATCTGACACTGGCGACGCCAAGTTGTGATGACTACAATGAAAAGATAGAAACAAATTCTATTATAATATAACATTTATAGTACGCGCGTGCTGATTGGTCGAGAAGCGTGTTTCTATAACTGTATAGAAACATGGAAATTCTCCCGCCAAAATTTAAAATCATAAAAAAAACAAATGTAGTGCGAATTATAAAACTTTGAATACTATTTAAAAACAATTTTAATGCTTTTACACATTTTTGACTGTTAATTTTCAAACAGAGTTGTTTTCTTGCAGCGAAATTGACGAGCAAAGGTCAGCATGCGTACGTAATGAGAATTTGTAAATTAATCGAGTTTAAAAATATCTTTTGAGTTATATTATAAAAGAAATAGACAACATTTTTTCCAGTGTTTCTATACACTTATAGAAACACGCGTGGGAGTTTGGGAGAACTCGAAACAACGTGGAAAAACTCGCCCTACGGGCTCGTTTTCCCACTGATTATTTCTCGTTCTCCCAAACTCCCACGCGTGTTTCTATAAGTGTATAGAAACACGGAAAATGTTTTCTATTTCTTAAATGCGTTATACTCGTCTGTTAAAAGCGAGTTAAAGGCAAGATTGTTACGAAATACTGCGGTTAAGTTGTATCAATCTACCTGAAATACACAACAAGAACTTCGACTTTTCAAGCGAAGGCCCTTCGTCTGGAAGTTAGTAGCGTGAGTCGGAAAAACAGAACTATGTATGAGATGAGATAAGATGAGATGTAGAATATCTGCTGATGGTGATCTCATGCATAGTTCTGTCTTTTCGCTTTTCTTTACATGTTAATAGATTTTGTGATGTGATTTCCATATTTTGTTTATAGTTTGTTTTGATTAAATCCATCTGATTGGTTTATTTTTATCACGTGATCGTTTTTGTATTCATTATATATAAAAGCACATGTTTTTCCCCGACCCACGCTACTAGAGAACTTAAGCATGTAGGACGGCAACGCGACGACGACGGCCAAAACAAAGTTCTTCAAACAAATGATAGTAATGAAAACTTGTCGTGTATTATGAAACGTATGAATTTAATACAGTTTAAGGAGTTGAAGACATGGGCTTTATGGTTGAGAAGAGTTCTACTGAACCAATTTGAAGTAGCGCTTATTGCTCCTTGAAATGCAGGCGTTGTATGCAAGACGTGAAAATCTGTGATTTGCCGTTGTAAGGACCACGTCTAGACCACGTCTAAAACTCCTGTGGGATCTTTAATTATTCATTTCTTTCATCGACTCATTGTATATTAATAGCTGTCGTCATCGCGTTGCTGTCCTACATGCTTAAGTTCAATACTAACTTCCAGACGAAGGGCCTTCGCTCGAAACGTCGAAGTTCTTATTGTATTTTTCAGGTAGATTGCATCATCCAACATAACGGCAGTATCTACACTGGCACCACACGTTCAAGATTGTTGCGAGCCTTCTCAACTAAGTGGTATCTTAAACTGACATGCTTCGGACAATTAGTAAGATCACACCACCTGAAAAATACAACAAGAACTTCGATATTTCGAGCGAAGGCCCTTCATCTGGAAGTTAGACGAAGGGCCTTCACTCAAAACGTGAAAATTCTTGTTGTATTTTTCAGGTAGTTTGATCTTACTAATCGTCCGAAGCATATCGTTATCTCTACCTACACTGGCAGAGGTGGAAAAAGTATCGGATCCTGGGAATCTAGTTCCCAGAAATATTTTTGGATCTGAACTTTTGCAGAAACTTTTTCACAGAAATTTCTAACGTTAATAATTAACTGATGAGCAATAACAAAACTAGAGTACGCCCTAGTCCAGACTAGTAATTGTAATGCATTTTGTATTCACTATATCAAATTGGACACCACTGAATATCAAGAAACAATACTCCAATCAGTCCAATGTCAAAATCAATCAATGACCATTGAACCTCCTTAATTATTAACTTTGAGTCTAAAACCCAGGTTCCCGGAAAGAAAAAAAATATTTCCACCTCAGTACACTGGTACCACGCATTCAGTATCTCAAACTGATCAGATAAGCAATCAGATACTCTACAATATTTAAGCTTCCGACGGAAAGGTTAGGCCGTATAAGGTTGCTATGTGTTTTAGCTTCTCACGATACTTACAGTAGTTGATATATTAGTCATTAGTGTACAGTAGCTAATACAGTAGTTCTGACGCTAAACTGGTATACCGTAATAAGGGTTCTGTCCAGGACCAAGTGAGTGGTAGGCCAGGTAACTGCTGACCCAAAAGCATGCTTCCTCTGGCAACTTTTCAAATTGCTTTTTACCAAATTACTGGTAGCCAATATTGCATGAACAAAAATCCACTGTTATGGTCTTCCTATCACATCGCCTTATCTTACGCCTTCAAGAGTTTTTACTACCCTGTCTTAGATTGTTACCGTCTTTCTTCACACCCCCCCCCCCCCCCTTCCCCTCTAGATTGGCGAAGAAATAGATCAATTCGAATTGTCGACTGCGCATTAGCATGCTAGCAGGTGTTTATTCGGGTTAGGGAGGCTTGATGCGCATCCAAATGACGCGTTCTGCGTCGGGATAATAGTGCAGCTGAATCATAACATGTACGTGAGACTGCAAGTTCTAAAATATGCATATCGAAGTATTACTGATTATGCAAAACGTTGCTCAAAGAACAATTAGTTTCCCACGGTTGACTCACTTCAAAGTTCACAAAAATTTCCCTTCAGTGCACCTTCCTAAATTTCACTTTACACAGAGGACAAAGTACAATATGTTAGTGCAAAATGGCAGTCAACGAATGTTTGATCATTTGATTACTTTACATTGCATATGTTAGTAAAACTTCTAGTCTTATCTACATGTTATGGTTCAAGTGCAATTTTATTCCAACAAAGAACGCGTCATTTGGATTTGCAGTCGACACAACAAACTGGTCTATTCACCCTATTGGAGTAGGGCAAATTAAAGTACAGTAATCCATTTGGTAACAAAATACAAGACTTGTCAATTTTAAACAGTGCCTAAACAGTACATATACTATATATGCAGCTTACCGTTTTATCACTGGAGGTGTATCAGGACTTGTGAGACCCGATGGAGATAAATTGGAGAGATTTTCTGCGATAGGACCGCGAGCCAGGGGATCTGTGTCCGAGGATGCTGATTGTGAACGAGGAGATAAAATTTCTTTACTCATCTGAAATAAAATAAGCATTAAATATCCATGTGTTAATGCTTATGGAGTCAATGCAACCAGTTACGCTATCAGGATCGTTTTCTCGTTAATCTGGTTTGGAAAAATGAACGCAATTGTTTATGTTCCGCACTCAGGAGTCACTCTAGGAGGCACAGGGTCGAGACAGGCACCACCAAAGCCACAGCAACGAGCACCTTACATTGTTGAAATACCAGCACATTTACAAGTGTATATACAATCTTTGCCAGAAACTGTGGGACAAATATTGAAATTCCATCACACATCTTACGTTCAGTTCCCCTCGCGCCCCCCGTTTAATGTTGGTATCACAAAAAAGTAATACATCGCAAACGAGACATCTCCTGACATCAGCGCAATATTGAAACGGGTGGGGGGTGGGGGGGGGGGAGTAATTGCGTTAAAAAAGTTACAATAACTATATTTCTTCATTGAAGCTATATTGTCCCAAACTATTATGGCAAATATTGTAGATTACAAGCAACAGCGCTATATGACTTTATTTGGATTACAATCATCAAGTGATCGCTGTTATCACTATAAAAAGACACGTGTTGTATTTTCGCGTCTCGCGCTACTAACTTCCATACGAAGGGCCCCCCGAAAGAAACGTAAATTTCCTTTGAATCTTTCCCAAGCGGTTCCATTCAAAGAACTCCTAGAAACTTAAACTCGCTTAAGCAGCACCTCTGTTGACACGTCTACCCTTGATTATGACATTTTCTGAATTAGTTTACGCCCGCTAATATCGCACTCTCATTGCAGAATACAAACACGATGACATAGCAGATATAATGCTATTATATTAAGTGGTTCTCGCCGATAACATAAGTTTCTGAAGCAGAGTTCGTCAATAATATTTATTTTCATTAGTAATATTTATTTTTCATTATTTGTCTGCCGACTAAAATAGCGGTTCTGCCGACTGAATCTTCGAATAAAATTAGTGGGGGGTGTCACAACCCCCCCCCCGTACCGCCGGGCCTGAGCGGAGACCACGGGGAGGTCCCGAAGGTGTCCGCTTAATAGGGGTTCGACTGTATATCCATAGTATGAAAATTACAATTAGTAAGAAGTTAGTATAATTCCTTAATGATTGCCATTTTCATATATTTTCCAACTAAGTTCCATACTGTTCTCATAGTAAGGATTTTGAAAAATATTTCCAGTGATAGTCGCTATCACACTCACTGGTATACAAGTATCTCAGTTCCACTATACCGTACACTTACCCGCAATGGCTGCGTATCCATCGGATCGTATTGAGGGAAAGGGAACATCGAGGGAGGAGATATGAAGCTGTCCTAAAAGCAAAATTATAACGTAACAAAAGCCTGGAAATGTATGTAAAACGTCGTTTGTTCAATTTAATATATAAACCTTACAACAAGATAATGAAAACAATGTCTATGAAAAAAGGGCATAATCAAAGTTTTCTTTAAAGTTGGTGTCAACATACGCGTAATTTATATACTTGGGAAAGGTTTTTTTACTATTAATACTTTGCAGAGAGGCACGGCTAAGTTAAAATATACATAATGCATGCAGCGTAATCTACTAGCGTACTTTATAGTTTACGAAGGTTCTTAATGAAAGTGCTATTTGATGAAAGTCTGCCCTTCTTGTTCTTTTATTCTTCCAGTTTCCCAGAAAATGTTATTGAGAACGAGCCCGTCGATGCGTGGTGCATGATAAGTGAAAGAGCTGCCTATTCGAAGACGGTTTAATGAGAGGGAGGGGCGCACCTAGTAGGCTGGTACGTCTCCAAGGGCAGCCTATTGAATTTCGACTTGAAAGGTAGCGCGTATTGGAGAGAGCTACGGTGCTTGATGAACGATTAAGATACGAGACCATAGATTTACTGTATATACATGTACAGTTGCTTGTGTTTGCAATGTAGAAGTCATTATACCTTTTCTGAAGAGAACAACTCTTCAATGGAATTTCTTTTGCTGCGATTTGATAGAGAACTTTCAGCAGATTGTGTAGCTGGTGAGTTAGTACTGGATGATCTTAAAGCTCGAATCTCAGATAAAGAATCAACACTTTGTGTATCTGAACCATATTCACTTTCGAGATTTCTTTCCAGTTCAGCAAGTAGAGCATTGTCGTCCATTTCTGGATCTTCCTTCAGTAAACTAGAAAAGTAAAGTCTATTTTAGACTCATGACTAAGATCGACCAAAATTCGTTGTCTCATGCGGTTTTCGAGCTCAGATTTGAATTTAATTGAGAAGAGTACTAGTTTCGGCTTCGACTTGGAGCGAGTCTACGTTCGACCCAATTTAAGTGAACAAAATCACCAATGGAACTCCTTCGCTTTTATTCACACTGTATATGAATTGTGCGCGGTTTATACTTTGTGGCAAATACGAAACTCATCTTGTGATTGGCTTATTCCTAAACTAAATGCGATCACTGCAGTTCATTGATCGTTCTTTGGAAAGTTTATACCATAGTTTTTTTGTGTTTATTGTCATAATCAACCAATCACAAAACATCTTCGTATGTATAGGTTCTGGGAGACCCGCATTTTTACCATTCTGCTTGAACAAACACCTTTCAACAACACGATAGTTTGCTTCCTGGATTGCGTTATCTGGACTACGTTTATTCATAAATACAACTTATATTTTTGTGAAATGGTCGGAATTGTCCGCGGAGAAACTTTGACATTTTAAAGGAGCTTTAGTACAAAGTTGCAAAACGTTTCCCAACCTTCCTCGTAATAACTGGAAACTTTCTAAGATGCAGGCTTTTGCCTGGGTATAGGTTGGCCAAGTAGCCATACCAGTACTGCTAGTTTGACTATACCATGTTACAGCAATTACTCCTTCGTCTTTTGCCAGGCTTTGCAATATTTTATTCAGTGTTTCACTTTCAACCCTCCTTAATGCCATCGGGTGGTACCACACACCCGCAATTTTTTTAAACTCTGCTTAGTATGATCTTAACACAGTACTGCCAAGAAATAACTTATCAAAGACCGCGTCTAGCCCGTGGGAATCTTGCGTCCACCGTGCGTCCGTCCTGCGGGCACAGTGCGTCCGGCGTGCGTTCTACTGGAGGCGGGCGCTCTGGAGGCAGGGCGCGGACAATTGCAGTGTAAAGTTATTTCTTGGCAGTACAGTGGATTAAAAAGACACTCCGAATAGTAACATTTTCTACACTCAAGATACGAGTTGTTGAAATGCAAGACATATACTTGAAGATGATACTTTGACTCTATTTCAAAGCCATTGACAAACCTACATATAACTGGTTTTCCAATGACTTCGAATGTGAGGTTTGACAATGACTTTGAAATAAAGTCGAAAATAATATCATCTCCTTATATTTCTTTAAATTTCCTGTTGGCTAAGAATTCAGTACCTTAACTCTCGATTAATGGACTCTATTTGATCCTGGATCATAACCGCAAGTTCCTCAGCTCCATCACTGAGTTTATTTGCCTTACACTCCTCAACACAACCGCTGTCCTCGTCTTCAGCAGTGGCGGCGTCGGCGTCGTTTTCACTACCATTCTCTATCAACCCCCCGCCATCGAAAGCTTTCGAAACACTTTCTAAGACAGTCGCTTGCTGTAATTTATGCCAGTCTTTCTCATTAATAGTCAGAACACGATCTGGGTCGTTGATGTTCTCTCGTCCCTTCTTTTCTCGGACCGCAATCATGCTGGGAACTTCAAGTAAATTGCTAAAGGAAAGAGAAATAAAATTCGCTATTAAAGTCCTACTAACCGCAAAAAATATTTTTTATTTGTGTAATATTTGTATCATTCTGAGAAGAATTGCGATATATCCTCAACTTGATAAACTTTTTCACTGTCAAAGTTACCGGATATGACGTCATTAGGTGAATTGTAAATTAGTTTTCCTAATGACATCATATCCGGAAACTTTGACAGTGAAAAAGTTGATCAAGATCAGGATTTTATATATTCCATTTCGTATCAGAATTATCCAAATATTACACAAACCAAAAATCATATTTGGGTTAGTAGCACATTAAAGTGCTGCTAATCCCCCAAATTATTTTTGTATATGTGTAATATGTATATCATTATTCTGAGAAGGAATGTAATATATCTTTATAGTAAAAAATCCTCAACTTTATCAACTTTTTCACTGTCAAAGTTACCGGATATGATGTCATTAGGTGAAATGTAAATTAGTTTTCCTTTGTTTTTTTTTATGCTAAAACTCATCTAAGGATATCATATCCGGAAACTTTGACGGTGAAAAAGTTGGTGAAGATGAGGATTTTTAATATAAAGATATATTACATTTCTTCTCAGAATGATACAAATATTACACATATACAAAAATAATTTTGGGGTTATTAGCACTTTAACTACTGTAGCAAGTCAACACGATCGGAAATTGCGGGCGCAAATTGACACTTTAGGTGAGTCAACTCAATGAATATTAATGAGGTGAAACACTGAATTATTTCAAGATATAATCGGCAAAGTTTTTAATTAATTGATAGAAATTTGAGGTAAAGAGAAGGCTTAACGCCCCAAAACAATATTACATTACTCAAGCATAATTAAACACTTTAAACCTACAATTTTGGCCTTATTTTGCTAAAAAAAAGCGCAAAAATTCCTGACTGAGCCCACGATGCCATGCAATGAATGCTCAGCGACATTGCCATCCGGTCGTGTCTCGTCCGCAAATATATTTTAAGGGCTTCGGGTTGTGCAGTCATCGGAGACCGAAAGACATGTTTCATTCTGGATGTGTCGAATTCAATTGTCTGAATTATGTGGATGCAAAATTAGACGCAGTGAAGCAATGATAAAGTCCGACTTTTTTAATTGCGCTGAAGCGAAATATTGATCGACCGCTTCGGTCGCATAATGCAAGGCAAGTGCGAAGGAGGTGCGATGTGATTTCAAACTTCAAATTTTGTATGAGTCGAATTCAATTAGCCTTTCTCACGTCATGCGACCAGGCCTTGACCACAATTTTGTGGTCAAACCCTACGGGGACAGTAAGCGAAGGAGTGGATGTGGTGACGTGAAAACCAGTTCTATTGTTTACAAGTGCTGTCTACTTCACTAAATCACCTTTTCGCTTCTTGTCATCGTTTGTTGTTGCGCAGTTTGCTATCCAAAAATGGTGGACAAAGCCTGGTCGTATGGCATCGAGTGAGAAAGGCTACAGTAATCCGGGCGTGCTCGGGGAAAGCAGTCTGGTACAAAGTAAATTTGGATATGATACATGCAAATTTCAAGGTTCATGTGGAACTTAAATGTAGTTTCTTCGAATCTCATGTGAACTGAATTCCCCCTAGAAATAAATCTCTTGACTATTGAAAGTTAATCTTAAACTATTAAATTCTGGAGGAAATGTTCGATTTTTCGATCGAGGAATATTTCAGTCAGATTGAAAAATGTACAGGTAATCTTTAGTACTAATAGTAGAGTGCAGCTGACTCATTTCCAGTGCAAATCAGTAGGTCAGTTATTTAATTTGATTTAAAAGTAAATACAAACCTCTTTGTCAAATCCACGTTATTCTAACAAGAAAAATAAAAACATACTGTTATAGAACTAACTACTGTAGTTATACTTCTGAAATTACAAAAGAGAGGGGCTCGGATAATTTTGCAAAAGCGGGTTAGAGAAGAACGTAGTCAAGAATTGTTTAGAAAATTAGCATGGAAGCCATTAACTGATCGATGGGATTTTCATAAATGTAGGAGGCGGTCTTTAAATCTCTTAAGCGTTTCTATCCTATAAATCTTAGGAATCTATTTGTTCTTAATTCTGATATACATAATTATAATACCCGTACTCGATCACATATTCACCTGTCAAAATTTCATCTAAGTCAGGGTGTAGATCATTTTTGTATTCAGCTGCTAAGCTATATAATAGCCTTAACCCTATCGTGAAGAACTCTATTACTATTAGCGACTTCACTATAATAAGTACTGGTCATATAAGTCGTAGAATCTTAGTCCTTAATCTTAGTGTGTCAACTTTTTTAATTTTGTGCTTAATAAAGTTTACTATTATTATTATTATTATTATATACTTAGACCACCCAGGGTATTTTGCGTGTGTGAGAACGTATATACCGGCTTAAGTCGTAATACGACATTAGAATTAAATATCACAATGCGCACAACCTACCTTAACCTGCATTCTCTCTAACTGAACAGTTAATTTTTCCAATTTTATTTCCAATAATTCCTATAATACAAAATAGTGTATGCATTATTAAAGTCCCAACACATGTTGAGCTTAAATAAAAGATCCTATGCTTATAAGAATGTTCCAAAATTATTTCGGTCCAAATATTAAAGGGTAAGGAGAAATTGCTTGCCAAAGTTAAAGATTTTTTCAAATTTGGTATACTTGTTCTGAATACAAGTATATCCGTGGGTATGTTAAATTCAGCGCAATTTATATTTACTGATACAGTGACAGTAAAACTATAAATTCCCCAACATCATCCCATGAATAGCCTGCGCAGCTGGCGGGTTTAAGGGGTTGGGGGGGTTTAGGCGAGGGCAGTTCAGACGCGGGCAGAGAAAAATTAGGGAGGTGAGAGAAAGGAGGAAATGGGGGCGAGAAAATCGCCCGCACTTCCTCTTTTCCCTCGCCTGGCCTCCCTAATTTTTATCTGCCCGCGCCTCAACTGCCCTCGACTAAACTGCCTCCGCCTCAATCCCCAACCCCTTAAAACCGCCAGCTACGCGGGCTACCCATGAACTGCTTGTATGTACACAACAAGCGTGCGTTTATGTATATTTTGTGCTGGCACCCACTTGTGTTGAGTTGCGTTGCGTATTAAATTGGTACTCTAAAGCCGTACTAAAGGCAAATAGACGGGGAAAAATTTTAATCCAAGCATATTAATTGAAACCCTTGGTTTTCTGTTATAAAACAATTTGGTTGGTGTTTACATTATTTACATTATTGTATACAGATTGTAACAACTAGCAGACACTATCATGATATCGTATATCGTAATATTTGCAATGCCTGTCACACGATAATACAACGCGCAATCTAGTTGTTCTTTATTAATCTTCGCTTAACGCACGAGTTACATGTCTACTCGTTGTATTCTATGACAAATTGTATATTGTATTGTATAAGTAAAACTATACTGAATTATTGATACGTGGGATTGTGGGTATTCTGGTAAAGACCTATGCTCGCGTCAAGTGCCTATATTAATCGCGAAGCAACGATGCCAATTTAATAATACAATTTCAGCACAAGAAAATTCAATTCACAAGTATAAACAGCAAATTAAAACGATTTACTAGTCAATAGTATCCAGTAAAATGACCTGCAGATCCTCGATGTTCGACATAATTATGTCCTATGCCTCCGCGTGTTTTGGACGCCAGCAACCATGATCTGACTCGCAGTTTAATTTATCCACAGTCAGAGGTTCGGTAATGTTAAAATTGAACCCTTTCGACTTCGACGGTCTGCAAAATGCCACTGTAAAATTTGTCTTGAAGAATTAGAACGGTTTAAAAACGACAAATTGTCCACATTCATGTTTAATCACCATTCAAACTCAGAAGCGCGCAATGACGTCAAAAGGCGAGGGCCCTGACAAATCCGCGTCTGCACGGAAAACAACAAAATGGCGCCCAAATTTTAAAAAAATCTTCAACTTTGGCAAGCAATTCTTCATAATACAATACACAGTACATATATATTCCACTATCATATGGATATAAAGTATACCTTTTCTCTTCGTAAATCTTCTAATTCTAATTTTCTACATTCTAATTCTTGAGACAGGAAGGTCTGAAAGATATACGTACACACATGTGTTTCTTAATTACACGGCTAAATTCACAATAGGAATGCAGTAATGTTTTCAACTAACGATACAACGTGAATATACACAGTAATTATTACAGACCCACTGCACTCATAGGCATGGCTGCTGCCAAGTTGGAATTATGTCTATCGTAATACGTGAACAATACTGTACATATATTAATAAACTTATTTTTACTCACCTTCTCTTCCAACGCAGTCATTCTTTCCTTCAGATGTTGTTGTAATCGTTCATTCGATTCTGCCAGTAATTTATCTACAGTTGTTGATAGCCGATGTGAATGTTCTTCGTTCATTTTCTCTCGCTGCTTTGACTATAAGTACGAACGAAGTGTTACAATACAGTTTTAACTTTCTTAGTTTAAAAAGTTAATATGATTTGTTTGTTTTGCATGTACAAAGCTCAGGAAAATCCTCGAGTTCCTCATTGCTAGCCTGACGCTTTTTCCGTTGAACTAATGACAAGCAGAGATACATATTAGAGGTATATTTTCTGGGACCGCAAGGAAACATGAAAACATTTTCTGTGAGTTATCGACAGTTCAGTACCAGGGCTCGCAAAATCGCCTGCCAGACGTCACGGGGCAGCTAAAATTTCTGTCGGGCAACCAAAATCTCTTGACTTATGTCTCGACGGGCAACCAGAAATTAGGCTAAGACCACGATTAAAAACATACTTTTACAAGTCTTGTCATTTCGTCTATGCATTAAACAAAGCCGTGTGAAAAGTTGATTTGTCAAATGTATTGAAATTGAACAAACAATTGTTGATATCAAAGGGTTTAATTGATGGGCGATAAAACAAATTTCCCGTACGCTATTTGACATATTTCTTTTGTTTTTATTCAGCTTCGCCAACTAGGGCAGGGTCACCACAACAGCATATGCCAATTACTGTGGGCCCTTTTACCTAACCCACCCTGTCAACTTTCCCTGTGGGAGGAAACCGGAGTACCCGGAGAAAACCCACGACTTTCGGCAGAGCGTTGACTTTACTCTTTTCACTTGAGGACTGGGTTCGAGTCGCATTGAGAAAGTTCTCACTGAGACTTGAACCCGCGACCTTAGAGGTGAAAGGCAAGTGCGCTAACCACTTCGCAACCGAAGCCCCATTTCAGTGAGCGTGTGTTAATCGCGAGGAGTAAATTCAATCCATCACGCAATTCGCCAGATAAAACATGACCGCAGCTTCCAGATCGCCATGCATACATTGTTGTGGTTCATTTTTCACTTAATTGAGGTGGGCAAGCCAGAAATAGCTTTGGGCAACCAAATTTTTGGTGTGACCTGCCCAAGGGCAATCACTTTTTCTAAAATTTTGCGAGCCCTGTTCAGTACAGCTGTAGTTGTGTGTACCTGCAGAAACTAAACAGTAAACCTATATATTGGAATGGTTAGGGTTAATATTTGATGAAATTAGATTCAATGGGTACACTGTTGAGCCATTTGAACAAGGAGCCTAACCCAAGGGTATACTCTCTATCTGTTAAACTGTATAGTTCATTTAATATTTTCTTTTGATTTTGAAAAATTCCTATTCTCTTTCGGCTGGCTTAGAAATATCTATATTTAGGTACCGTAAATTTGAGTATTTAAGTCGTTCTCTGGGGGGAATTGATGATATATGTGCCTGTTTAAATTCAATCAATATGGATAATATACAGTAAATTTAGCGATCATAATTCCACAGTTACTAAAATGAATGAGAAGATACAAGATAGCATGGACTGACCCTGTTTAGTTCCGCTTGAATATCTTCAATTTGTTGATGTAAGTTCGATATCCTCTCACTCGCTGAAAAACTTTTCTCTTCCGCCTACAAAACAAATAAGTATGCAGACGATGTATACAGATAATAAATATATACAGACGACAACTTCAAAGCGCCGAGTAATGATTTATACCACATACAAAACGCGATTTATCCAAAATCCACCTTGATCAGTAATGCTGCAGTATTTGTGGCCGCGCTGTCTCATTTGCAGTAACTACATGCAGCACTGAATGTTTTGATTGCAATAACTCTTGACTTATGTAAAAGTAACGGATGCTATTTCAGACTCTGATGTACATACCTGGTTCAAAGCAGCCAAGCGAACAGCCAACTCTTCTTCAACAACAGGCAATGCCTCAGCTTTCCTCAGTGACTGCTGCAGTTTTTGTTCAGCTAGTTCAAGTTTCTCCTGAAGATTCCGACATTTTTCTTCAGCCTGAAACAGAGAAACGACTTGTGTCCTCTACCATTCTCACTTTCATCAGGCTTGGTTTTAAGTTGCCCAGAGGGTTCGCGACCATGTCAAGGTTGACGAGAAAAACGCGAGAAGTCGAGAGAAACGCAAAAGGTCAACGACAAAGCAGGAGAGTGGCAAATAAAACTATTATATTAGTATTGTAACGTGAGATATTGGAGTGTTTGCGATTTTTTAACAACTCATGTCAAGTCTACATAATGCTACGCCTATAATGCGGAATTCTTCTCCTACAATTCTCAAACGTATCTGCTGGTAAACGTTTTCAGAACAGTGTAGCTGTAGAACAAGAACTTCCGCGTTTCGACGAAGTTCTTGTTCTTCAGGTATAGGTACACGGTCTAGCTTCAAGACGAAGGGCTTTCGCTCGAGACGTCGAAGTTCTTGTTACATTTTTCAGGTCGTTTGATCCTGTCATCTCTCAAGTACTGTATATGGTTAATCGCTACCTGCACTGAAACCACACATTCAAGATATTACCTGTAGAATATTGGATTCTTTACTGTTCAATTCATTCTCAAGTCTTTCATTGTCATCTTTAGCTGAAAGCAAATCACGTTGTACTTGTTGATATTTCTTTTCTAAAATGGACACTCTGTCTTCAAGATCATATTTCTGGGCTAAAGTCTAGAAAACAAAACAATTGTTGATGAAATCCTTAATACTAAGTAAGTAAGTAAGTAAGTAAGTAAGTAAGTAAGTAAGTAAGTAAGTAAGTAAGTAAGTAAGTAAGGAGGTGTAGGTGTGTTGATGAAATCCTTAATACTAAGTAAGTAAGCAAGCAAGTAAGTGGCAAGTAAGTGTAAAGTAAGTAAGGCAAGTAAAGTAGTAAGTAAGTATATAAGAGGAGGAGAGGTGGAGTGAGTGGAGTGAGGGAGGAGGAGTGGAGGAGTGAGTGAGTGAGTGAGTGAGTGAGTGAGTGAGTGAGTGAGTGAGTGAGTGAGTGAGTGTGTGCTAATCATCCTTACTTGCAGCTGAGAGCTGAGCTGAATTATGAAGGGAGCAGATCGACTTGATCGAGTCGAAGGCTTATTAAAGGCGCCTCTGGCAGTCACCGTATGACTCATGTCTGATCAGGGAGAACAGCTCCGATGGAAGGGTTAGTTTGGGGCTAATCCAAACCCGGAGTACCCGGAGAAAACCCGCGACTTTCGGTAGAGCGTTGACTGACTCTTTTCACATAAGTGTCGAGTCCCAAGCGAGAATCGAACCCACGATCTCAGAGGTGAAAGGTGCTTGCTCTGACGACTGCGCCACCGAAGCCCCACTATAAGCCCAGGGCTTACTGTATTCGTTCATAGAAATAGCATCATTCTTGTTCAATTATAAGCATACATGAGTGGGCTCATATTCGGAATGGCCTTAACGTTAGTGAATATGGTGGGTTTATACACGGGGGGGGGGGGCTTATGTCCGGGGGGGATATAGTCAGAGGCTTACGGTATATACTCTATACTACAGGTCGTGTCCACATCATGCAATATAATTAACGGATATGAAATCTTCTTCCTCAAAAGAAGTATGTTTGCATTTAGGAATGTTCGGTATGAAAAATGTCACTATCGGTATACTGGAAATTTTTTTTACTGATATTACATGTTTTTGGCCCTTAAATCGAAATTTGAAGATTTCGAATTTAAAAAGTGGAAACACTCTCTGCGATAATTTCGAAAGAATCTCCACATGAGCGTAGACAGACATTGTTCTTAACACGAAATATCTACTTCTTTGTATTGTAGTACAACAATATCGATGATTGCGAGATATCGGAAATTTCGGTATAACTGAAAAACCGATATACCGATACTGGATTCAATATGTTGGAGAAAGACTAAATATGGAAATTTTCATACGTTTAATAACTAAGTACTAGTCTAGATGATTGACATTTTAGGAGTATAAACAAGATAGGTAATATAACGTGTCTAGACGAGCGTGTAGAGGGAGAGAAACCGTGAACGAAAATATTTTTTTAATAAATCTCAGTGAACAGTTTAGCGTGAATAACGGCTTGGTAGTGCATTCAGACAAATACTAGTATTCTCGGTATACCGAATCGCCCTAGAATGTATGGGCTTATTTTTACTAGAATCGCACTATTCGTCAAGACATACATGCAAACACAAGATCAACTATCCAGGCGAACTACTGTAGCTAGAAGCGTAGTCTACTCTACACTAGCTGCAAACGTTTTCGGAAGAAAGTATGCGTGATACTTTCCCGTTAGTTCGTACTTCGTAGGTGGATCAACCGTCAAGACGAAATACAACACACAGAAGTTCATCTGAGTAAAGGAATTACAGTACGACGTCTGAATAGACGAACGAGACACATTGTTTGTCTTGATCGATTGACGATCCGTCTTTTGTCGCGTTTATACAGACGAACTGTATTAATTCTTATCATTAAAACTATATTTATCCACGCTAACCCCTTCAACTAATAATTGATTTCCAAGGGGGGGGGGGGCGTGACAACAGCTTAAAAACTATATACAGCATGAAATTGTAACAAAAAACTAGAAATATCAAGAATATAAACAATATGAAGAAGAATGAATATTAGGATAGGCTAGTGTCAGAAATTAACGCATTAAAATAATTTATTGAAGCAGAAATTCTAAGCTCGCGTGGTAGGCCATTCCAAAGTTTTGCTCCACTATAAGCAATGCTTTTTTTCATATACTCAGTTCTAGGTTTTGGCAAATATAGCTTAAGATCTGAGTTGCGTAAATTGTAGTTATGTTGAGAAGTAGGACGATTTTCAAAGATTTCGGTTAGAATAATTGGTGCTTGCCCATGAGTAATTTTATACACGAGTCTGGCCTTCATAACTAATCTGCGTTCCTTTAAGGTTTTCCAATGAAGCGCATTCAAGTCTGCTTCTGATTGGCCAGGTTTTTTCTTTCAGTTTCGTCCAGACGGATCAGCTCTCTCTAGTATTGCGGTTATTCAAAACATTATAATGTATATTATTATTCATTGTACCCTGTTCTCGTTTTGTTTTCTCTTAATTCTAGGTGTTTCCAGGTACCCGCGCTATTTTTCAGCCGAAACAGATATCTGTGGGGGTCATTGGACGGAGCCCGAGATATTCCTGCGGTATTTTATGTAGCCCTACACGAGTTAGGGACCGTTCATTTTTTACCAGGGAGGGTGAGCTGGTGCAATTGGTTATGCCTTCATAAAACTTTAGCATGGCCCACCCCTGCACCAACTCAATTATTTCCAGTGACCCACCTTCAAAGAATGAATTTTTTTCCAAGTGACCCCCCCCCCATAAATAAAATTGAAAAATACGTGTGATTGTTGAACTTTAAAGATTTCATATATATTTTAATACGATTTATAGGTTTTTGTGTCTGCATATATTAAAATAGGTTGGTTATAGGCATAGAGATTATTAAAAACTTGCAGTGTATAAAAGCTATTTTAGTGTAAATTTCATATAAAGCTGTACATGCCCACCCTCCCTGATAATATAGGGCTACAAAAACGCGGGAATTTTTTTTGATCAATTTTCGTTTGTTTTCAATTTTGTTTGTTTCAGTCGTTAGTGTCACAGAATGAGTACTACTGCACAACAATGATTGGATTCGGCTTCGACAGATACCATTGACATCTGTCCGAACAATTCTCGCTCAACCTCATCCAATAATTGTTAATTATATGTACCGGCGTAATGTGACTGTACACTGCGGTACACTGTGCAATATAATATACATTATTAAACAAACCTCGTCTGCATGCGATTTAAACTTTTCAGATTTCGACTGCGATCTGTCCAAATCACTTGTTAAAAGTATTAACTTGCTGTCCATTGAACTGATCCGCTCTTTCAAATACGCGTTTTCTTTCAATGTCTACAAGAATATTGAGTATCAATGTAAGCTTTTATTTAAAATAAGCATTCTAATACAAATAAATACACAGGCGTCATTAAAACTGCCCTACGCGGCGGAAGATTGGTTTGATTGCCGGGATAGACAACTCTGGGGGTGGCCCGGAGGATGCATGCTCCCCCGGACAATTTTTAAATCTGGATCTTTGAAATGGCATTTCCTGGGTTCTGGGGAAGATTTTACATGGAGAAACCAAGGTGATTTTGCATTTAAGGCATGGAAGAATCTGACACCTTTGTATTAAGTTCCCATGCTAAATTCGGGGGAAGGCGGGAGGGGGGTTTGCCCCACTTATAATTCTGTATATATACCTCCCAGCCCCCTGTTCCGCCTCCCTGACACGAAATACACTATTCTCTGCAATTGCGCTGTTTCAAGATTCAGCCAGTTTCGGAAATAGTGCAGTGTATAATGTTAAATTCATCTTGCTCTAAATTCGTCCTAGTTTGGCGTTAGTCAATTCAGTCTAGCTAACGGTCGACTTCAGACTGGTCTGAATAATCTCTCAACTCGGTCTCATGTATAAACAGCGACAAGAGAACACTGTGATCGAAAAGAAATCGTCATGCTCTAACTTCGTTTGCTTATCTCTTTTGCATTAAATTTCCATCATAAAACTCAATGGTCGTCTTCCAGCCTTTAGAACCAAGGTGGGGCAATCAATGGGCATTGCCGAATTCAAACCTCAAATCTGAGTCCTGTCAACGAGGATAGGGAACTTTACCAATAACAACTGCCCTCACTACATATGCATACCGATTATCCTTTGAAATAGTCATCGATCGATTGAGCCGAATAAATTATCAGTATTACAACTGTCCTACATGAAGTGTACAACTTAGCAAACCTTTTCAAGCTCTTTCTTCTTTTTGTCCAGTTTAAATTGTAGTTCATTGATAGCATCAAGATCATGACCATCATCATCATGCGGCAGAGGTCCGTTGGACATCTAAAAAAATAAAACATGTTACAAAGTTTAATAGAATCTCGTTCGTAAGGAACCCCGTGCTATCACACCTCCACCCCTCTCCCTTATGTGGAACCAACACAGCTTAGATATTTGAGCGAATAGTCTTATTATGGGCCTGTTCATATAGTATAAGCCCCGTTGGCAGGGAACTCACCTAAGTGGGATGAATTATGTTTTTATCTCATCTAAAATCCCGCCTCGGTGAGACGAAATTACGAAAACTGTACGTTGTATTACGATTTTTAATAATGGTGTTTGCCTAGGTCTATTAAATAATTTCTTGTTTATATTTCCCAACTAGGCCGCTCAATAATAGGTCAATTTTGGAGAAAAATGTCCATCCTGGTCAAGTGGGATGAAGCATTCATATGGAGAATTTTATGGCTACTAACTTCCAGACGAAGGGCCTTCGCTCGATACGTCGAAGTTCTTATTGTATTTTTCAGGTACAGTAGTTTTATCCTACTCCACCGCCTAATCTTTGTTAGACTCTACCTAATCTTTGTTAGACTCTACCTAATCTTTGTTAGACTCTACCTAATCTTTGTTAGACTCTACCTAATCTTTGTTAGACTCTACCTAATCTTTGTCAGACTCTACCTAATCTTTGTTAGACTCTACCTAATCTTTGTTAGACTCTACCTAATCTTCGTTAGACTCTACCTAATCTTTGTTAGACTCTACCTAATCTTTGTTAGACTCTACCTAATCTTTGTTAGACTCTACCTAATCTTTGTCAGACTCTACCTAATCTTTGTTAGACTCTACCTAATCTTCGTTAGACTCTACCTAATCTTTGTTAGACTCTACCTAATCTTTGTTAGACTCTACCTAATCTTTGTCAGACTCTACCTAATCTTTGTTAGACTCTACCTAATCTTTGTTAGACTCTACCTAATCTTTGTTAGACTCTACCTAATCTTTGTCAGACTCTACGTAATCTTTGTTAGACTCTACCTAATCTTCGTTAGACTCTACCTAATCTTCGTTAGACTCTACCTAATCTTTGTTAGACTCTACCTAATCTTTGTTAGACTCTACCTAATCTTTGTCAGACTCTACCTAATCTTTGTTAGACTCTACCTAATCTTTGTTAGACTCTACCTAATCTTTGTTAGACTCTACCTAATCTTTGTTAGACTCTACCTAATCCTTGTTAGACTCTACCTAATCTTTGTCAGACTCTACCTAATCTTTGTTAGACTCTACCTAATCTTTGTCAGACTCTACCTAATCTTTGTCAGACTCTACCTAATCTTTGTTAGACTCTACCTAATCTTTGTCAGACTCTACCTAATCTTTGTTAGACTCTACCTAATCTTTGTTAGACTCTACCTAATCTTCGTTAGACTCTACCTAATCTTCGTTAGACTCTACCTAATCTTTGTTAGACTCTACCTAATCTTTGTTAGACTCTACCTAATCTTTGTTAGACTCTACCTAATCTTTGTTAGACTCTACCCAATCTTTGTCAGACTCTACCTAATCTTTGTTAGACTCTACCTAATCTTTGTTAGACTCTACCTAATCTTTGTTAGACTCTACCTAATCTTTGTCAGACTCTACCTAATCTTTGTTAGACTCTACCTAATCTTTGTTAGACTCTACCTAATCTTTGTTAGACTCTACCTAATCTTTGTCAGACTCTACCTAATCTTTGTTAGACTCTACCTAATCTTCGTTAGACTCTACCTAATCTTTGTCAGACTCTACCTAATCTTTGTTAGACTCTACCTAATCTTTGTCAGACTCTACCTAATCTTTGTTAGACTCTACCTAATCTTTGTTAGACTCTACCTAATCTTTGTTAGACTCTACCTAATCTTTGTCAGACTCTACCTAATCTTTGTTAGACTCTACCTAATCTTCGTTAGACTCTACCTAATCTTTGTTAGACTCTACCTAATCTTTGTTAGACTCTACCTAATCTTTGTCAGACTCTACCTAATCTTTGTTAGACTCTACCTAATCTTTGTTAGACTCTACCTAATCTTTGTTAGACTCTACCTAATCTTTGTCAGACTCTACGTAATCTTTGTTAGACTCTACCTAATCTTCGTTAGACTCTACCTAATCTTCGTTAGACTCTACCTAATCTTTGTTAGACTCTACCTAATCTTTGTTAGACTCTACCTAATCTTTGTCAGACTCTACCTAATCTTTGTTAGACTCTACCTAATCTTTGTTAGACTCTACCTAATCTTTGTTAGACTCTACCTAATCTTTGTTAGACTCTACCTAATCCTTGTTAGACTCTACCTAATCTTTGTCAGACTCTACCTAATCTTTGTTAGACTCTACCTAATCTTTGTCAGACTCTACCTAATCTTTGTCAGACTCTACCTAATCTTTGTTAGACTCTACCTAATCTTTGTCAGACTCTACCTAATCTTTGTTAGACTCTACCTAATCTTTGTTAGACTCTACCTAATCTTCGTTAGACTCTACCTAATCTTCGTTAGACTCTACCTAATCTTTGTTAGACTCTACCTAATCTTTGTTAGACTCTACCTAATCTTTGTTAGACTCTACCTAATCTTTGTTAGACTCTACCTAATCTTTGTCAGACTCTACCTAATCTTTGTTAGACTCTACCTAATCTTTGTTAGACTCTACCTAATCTTTGTTAGACTCTACCTAATCTTTGTCAGACTCTACCTAATCTTTGTTAGACTCTACCTAATCTTTGTTAGACTCTACCTAATCTTCGTTAGACTCTACCTAATCTTCGTTAGACTCTACCTAATCTTTGTTAGACTCTACCTAATCTTTGTTAGACTCTACCTAATCTTTGTCAGACTCTACCTAATCTTTGTTAGACTCTACCTAATCTTTGTTAGACTCTACCTAATCTTTGTTAGACTCTACCTAATCTTTGTCAGACTCTACCTAATCTTTGTCAGACTCTACCTAATCTTTGTCAGACTCTACCTAATCTTTGTTAGACTCTACCTAATCTTTGTTAGACTCTACCTAATCTTTGTCAGACTCTACCTAATCTTTGTTAGACTCTACCTAATCTTTGTCAGACTCTACCTAATCTTTGTTAGACTCTACCTAATCTTTGTTAGACTCTACCTAATCTTTGTTAGACTCTACCTAATCTTTGTTAGACTCTACCTAATCTTTGTCAGACTCTACCTAATCTTTGTTAGACTCTACCTAATCTTTGTTAGACTCTACTTAATCTTTGTTAGACTCTACCTAATCTTTGTCAGACTCTACCTAATCTTTGTTAGACTCTACCTAATCTTTGTTAGACTCTACCTAATCTTTGTTAGACTCTACCTAATCTTTGTTAGACTCTACTTAATCTTTGTTAGACTCTATCTAATCTTTGTCAGACTCTACTTAATCTTTGTTAGACTCTACCTAATCTTTGTTAGACTCTACCTAATCTTCGTTAGACTCTACCTAATCTTCGTTAGACTCTACCTAATCTTTGTTAGACTCTACCTAATCTTTGTTAGACTCTACCTAATCTTTGTCAGACTCTACCTAATCTTTGTTAGACTCTACCTAATCTTTGTTAGACTCTACCTAATCTTTGTTAGACTCTACCTAATCTTTGTTAGACTCTACCTAATCTTTGTCAGACTCTACCTAATCTTTGTTAGACTCTACTTAATCTTTGTTAGACTCTACCTAATCTTTGTTAGACTCTACCTAATCTTTGTCAGACTCTACCTAATCTTTGTTAGACTCTACCTAATCTTTGTCAGACTCTACCTAATCTTTGTTAGACTCTACCTAATCTTTGTCAGACTCTACCTAATCTTTGTTAGACTCTACCTAATCTTTGTCAGACTCTACCTAATCTTTGTTAGACTCTACCTAATCTTTGTTAGACTCTACCTAATCTTTGTTAGACTCTACCTAATCTTTGTTAGACTCTACCTAATCTTTGTCAGACTCTACCTAATCTTTGTTAGACTCTACCTAATCTTTGTTAGACTCTACTTAATCTTTGTTAGACTCTACCTAATCTTTGTTAGACTCTACCTAATCTTTGTCAGACTCTACCTAATCTTTGTTAGACTCTACCTAATCTTTGTTAGACTCTACCTAATCTTTGTCAGACTCTACCTAATCTTTGTCAGACTCTACCTAATCTTTGTCAGACTCTACCTAATCTTTGTTAGACTCTACCTAATCTTTGTTAGACTCTACCTAATCTTTGTTAGACTCTACCTAATCTTTGTTAGACTCTACTTAATCTTTGTTAGACTCTATCTAATCTTTGTCAGACTCTACTTAATCTTTGTTAGACTCTACCTAATCTTTGTTAGACTCTACCTAATCTTTGTTAGACTCTACCTAATCTTTGTTAGACTCTACTTAATCTTTGTTAGACTCTACCTAATCTTTGTTAGACTCTACCTAATCTTTGTCAGACTCTACCTAATCTTTGTCAGACTCTACCTAATCTTTGTTAGACTCTACCTAATCTTTGTTAGACTCTACCTAATCTTTGTTAGACTCTACCTAATCTTTGTTAGACTCTACCTAATCTTTGTTAGACTCTACCTAATCTTTGTTAGACTCTACCTAATCTTTGTCAGACTCTACCTAATCTTTGTTAGACTCTACCTAATCTTTGTTAGACTCTACGTAATCTTTGTCAGACTCTACCTAATCTTTGTTAGACTCTACCTAATCTTTGTTAGACTCTACCTAATCTTTGTTAGACTCTACTTAATCTTTGTTAGACTCTACTTAATCTTTGTTAGACTCTACTTAATCTTTGTTAGACTCTACTTAATCTTTGTTAGACTCTACCTAATCTTTGTCAGACTCTACCTAATCTTTGTCAGACTCCACCTAATCTTTGTTAGACTCTACGTAATCTTTGTCAGACTCTACCTAATCTTTGTTAGACTCTACCTAATCTTTGTTAGACTCTACCTAATCTTTGTTAGACTCTACCTAATCTTTGTTAGACTCTACCTAATCTTTGTTAGACTCTACCTAATCTTTGTCAGACTCTACCTAATCTTTGTTAGACTCTACCTAATCTTTGTCAGACTCTACGTAATCTTTGTTAGACTCTACCTAATCTTTGTCAGACTCTACGTAATCTTTGTTAGACTCCACCTAATCTTTGTTAGACTCTACGTAATCTTTGTCAGACTCCACCTAATCTTTGTTAGACTCTACGTAATCTTTGTCAGACTCCACCTAATCTTTGTCAGACTCTACGTAATCTTTGTTAGACTCCACCTAATCTTTGTCAGACTCTACGTAATCTTTGTCAGACTCCACCTAATCTTTGTTAGACTCTACGTAATCTTTGTCAGACTCTACCTAATCTTTGTTAGACTCTACCTAATCTTTGTTAGACTCTACCTAATCTTTGTTAGACTCTACCTAATCTTTGTTAGACTCTACCTAATCTTTGTTAGACTCTACGTAATCTTTGTCAGACTCTACCTAATCTTTGTTAGACTCTACCTAATCTTTGTTAGACTCTACCTAATCTTTGTTAGACTCTACCTAATCTTTGTCAGACTCTACCTAATCTTTGTCAGACTCTACCTAATCTTTGTTAGACTCTACCTAATCTTTGTTAGACTCTACCTAATCTTTGTTAGACTCTACCTAATCTTTGTTAGTCTCTACCTAATCTTTGTTAGACTCTACCGAATCTTTGTTAGACTCTACCTAATCTTTGTTAGACTCTACCTAATCTTTGTTAGACTCTACCTAATCTTTGTTAGACTACCACCTAACGCAAGGTGATATCTCACCTCACGGGGCTGGCTCGTCTCTCATCTGAATCGGATCTCACTCAGGTGAGTTTCCCGGTTAGCTGACCTCATATGCACAGTCTCTATGTCTCGTTGTTAAATTAAAATGATATCCTTCATTCATCTCGTGCAGTACAGTACCTTTCCTCCAGATCTTTGTGATGTATGATTACAATATGGGAATCCTCCATTCACCAAAGGTGTTTTATTTTCCGTTCCCTCGCTATTCCCGCGTAATAATAAATTCTCACCTTTTAATCGTTTTACCTACATAATTAAATAGGTCTTATAAAGGGTTTCTTTGGACTGTCAACAGTTCAGGACTGTTCATTATTTATGCCTCAATTGGCACCGAAGAGAGATTGGATTTTAGCGCTGGAATATTTTTACCCGACCCTAACTACATTCAAGATTTAAAATGCTTTGCATTCAAGATTTAAAATGAAAAGCTTTACCAAGTATAAAGATAAGATCATTTTTAGCCATGCATCAAAACCCTGAACTTCGCAAGTTAGTAGTTATATGAATATTTTTAGAGTTCTAAAATTAGTTTGTCCTAGCATTGTTAAAATCTTGAAAGTTGTGCCTGCCCACCAGTCTCTGAGAAGAATAGGTATATTAAGTAAAGCATTTTTGGGTGTTTTATATCAATGGGCTTGGGTCATTTCCTATATATAGAAACTACAATCTTCAGTGCCCCGTCGAGAAATAACCAGAAATGAGGTGGATTCTATCCTTCAATAATTAAACGAGAGATTGTATTACTTACAATTCAGCTACAGTATACCCACCTGATCTCTCATCATATCCAGCTCATTCTCAAAGGAATTAGCTCTATCTACAGCTGACTTTAACTTCTCCCGAACCTAAAATGTAATACATACAGTACATTACAGCACAGTACAGAACAGTACAGAACAGTACAGCGCAGTACAGTGCATACAGTAGAGTACAGCGCAGAACAGCGCAGTACAGTACAGAACAGTACAAAACAGTACAGAACAGTACAGAACAGCGCAGTACAGAACAGAACAGCGCAGTACAGAACAGTACAGCGCATACAGTACAGTACAGCGCAGTACAGAACAGTACAGCGCAGTACAGCGCAGTACAGTGCATACAGTACAGTACAGTACAGCGCAGAACAGCGCAGTACAGTACAGTAAACAGTACAGAACAGTACAGAACAGCGCAGTACAGAACAGCGCAGTACAGTACAGAACAGCGCAGTACAGAACAGTACAGTACAGCGCAGTACAGTACAGCGCAGTACAGTACAAAACAGTACAGCGCAGTACAGTACAGTGCAGAACAGTACAGCGCAGTACAGTACAGAACAGTACAGTGAAGTACAGTGCAGTACAGTACAGTGCAGAACAGTACAGTGAAGTACAGTGCAGTACATATTGTGCAGTACCGTAATGCATGACCAGTTACAGAAAATACATTTCACTCACAAGGAGCGGTTGCAAACATGACGTGCAAGATAGTGCGTTAAAACAATAGACAATAGAATAAACAAAGTTAGGAAGCCCGATGGACATATAAAAGAATTCACTGCCTATGTTGGTTTAGGTTTACGCAAAAATATTGTCGTTTCATCGTCACGTGTGTAGTGTATTTTCGCAAAATCAGCCAACATCGTTTTGAACTGACCATTGTGTTACAGATGGGCAATTACATCACATTGCCATTCGTTGGTTGGGCAAGAATACAACACACACGCGAGAATGAAACGACCACTTTTTGCATAAACCTTAGACAAAAACATAGATGATGAATTCTATTGTATTTCCATCGAGTGTCCAAACCTTGTAATCTATCGACTGTGGTTAAATGCAGAGACAGACTTGGAGCAAGTCTGTAGCAGTGAGCAAGTCTGTTGCAGTGAGCAAATCTGTAGCAGTCCAAAAAGTGAAGCCAAAGATGGCGGAATTATGATTTTATGAACTAATAACTTGATTAGCGATATGATCTGTTGGAATTAGCAGGAAAAAATGGTATGAAAACGGTTTATGACCTTCATAGAGTTTGGACGTCAATTGCCGCACTTGGCCGAACATTAGAAGTTCTTACTCCAGATATATATGGAGCTCACTGGTCTGTAGTATTAGTCTACGGTAAGGGGTCTAACTAAAACTGGTTGGAAGTGTTATTTGTAGGTATAGCTTCACTACCTTACCTTTTCGTCTAAAGCCTTATGATGTTCAAATAATGACTTCAATGCTTTTAAAACTTCAACTTCAGACGACACACCACCTGACATTGTCGCCTGTCGTCTCACTACTGTCATTCTTAAAGAACGCTCGTGTCTTGATACTAGACATTCCAGATGTTCCAATAATAACTGAAATAATCAGAACAACTTTAATTATAAAGTGAATTACATTACTTACATGCATGTAACTTAACATGTATAATGCCAAACACTGACACAACAACAACCGTAACAATTGAAATGTAACAACAGCACAGCAATAAGAAGAGTATAAACAACTACTAACACCGCCAACACCAACACCACCAACACAAACACCAACGACACAAACACCAACGACACAAACACCAACGACACCAACATCAACAACACCAACACCAACACCGACAACACCAACACCGACAACACCAACACCGACAACACCAACACCACCGACACCAACACCACCGACACCAACACCACTGACACCAACACCACTGACACCACCAACAACAACACCAACACTACCGACACCAACACCGACAACACCAACACCGACAACAACACCCCTGACACCAACAACAACACCAACACCGACAACACCAACGCCAACACTGACAACAACAACGCCAACACCGACAACACCAACACTGACAACACCAACACCACTGACACCAACACCACTGAGACCAACACCATTGACACCAACCAACACCACTGACACCACCAACAACAACACCAACACTACCGACACCAACACCAACACCAACAACACCAACAACAGCAACAACACCACCACAGACAACACCACCCCTGACACCAACACCACCAACAACAACACCAACACCAACAACACCACCATCAACACCAACAACAACACCAACACCACCAACACCACCATCAACACCAACAACAACACCAACACCAACACCAACAACACTAACACCACCAACAACAACACCAACACTACCGAAACCAACACCAACACCGACAACACCAACACCGACAACACCAACACCGACAACACCAACACCGACAACACCAACACCGACAACACCGACAACACCACCACCACCACCGACAACAACACCACCACCAACACCAACAACAACACCACTGACACCAACAACAACACCAACACCGAGAACACCAACACCGACAACACCAACACCGACAACACCACCACCGACACCACCACCAACAACAACAACAACAACAACAACAACAACCACAACAAACACACCAACACCAACACCGACAACAACACCAACACCGACAACACCAACAACAACACCACCGACACCAACACCGACACCAACAACAACGACAACAACGACAACAACAACAGCATTTAAAACAACCACAACAACAACCGAAACACCAACCGAAAAACACCGCCTTGGTACGAGGCGCCTTGGTACGAGGCTAGTCAAAGACAACAATAACCGAAACAACACCAGAAACAACAACGAAACTAGAAACACAGCAGCAACAACTGCAACAAACACAACTACTAAACTATATCATAGTACAATACTTTACGATCAGCATGTTTTAAGAATACAATCCAAATAACAAGTACCGTCGTTTGCAACTAAAGACGAACAGTCGCACATAAAAACATTGTCCACTCCACTGGTCCACTCTCACGTGAAACGTCAATGTTTTTGTCAACAGCATTTTAATGTCTAGAGCATCTAATTACGTTAGACCAGCATCACGCTAATTGGCGAAGGTAATTGAACAACCAAATGCTGTTATAAAAACTAAACTTTGTTTGCGAAAACAGGAAATATTTTACGTATCTGCGATTGTTCATACTTACAAGTACAGCCTTACAGTTTTAAACTTCTTTCATCAAGTCTACGACAATGTCAATGGACAGTTTCCCTTTGCACTTAGCTTCAACTTACTTTAATATTATTTCTTTCAGACTTGAGTTCAACAATTTCTTCATCTTTCTCAAGCAGTTGTTCTCTTGCGTAGTTTAGTTCTTTCACCATTGCACAAAATTCCTTTGAAAAGCAGATAAACATGGCATTAGGGAAAGAAATCAAGGGCTGTGGTTAATTTTAACCAGACGGTGTTAAATTCCACCCAGGTGGTTGGTTGTATATCTACACAGCGTAGTCTGCATGTTCAACTCAGCCAAGAAATCCTCGTGAAAGCATCCCAAATTCCTGGTACAAAGCAGGAAATATTTAACCAAGAAAATTAAATTAATCCAAATTGTGTTCATCCAGGAAATATTAATCAGAATGACGGTGTTTAGATTTGATCAAGTGCAAAAAACCATTCCACAAAGTAGAGGGATGTAGCTGGCTAATAAACGTAAATTACAGTAAATTATAATAAGATTGCAAAAAAGTGTGTGGGGGGGGGAGGGCGTCCCCCCAGGATTGAAGTCCTTGGATCTGATCAAAAAGGACTTCGACAAATCTTTGTGGGGATTTGGAATTTTTTGTTCTAATTAACAGTTAATTCCACCTTAATTGGCTTAAACCAACTAATGGAACTTGATGCGAAATACATCCACTGATGCTGTCTAGAGAACAAGTGCCTAATAGCCTGCCACCCCCAATGATTTCAAAAAGCTTTAATTATGATGGATAGCTCATAAACTAAACTCCGACAATGGTTTTTCAACCCATAAAAGCCTGATAGAGGCGTTAACATGTATGTTGGTATTCAAGTTTGAGCTTTAGGAATTTTGCTACGACAGAAATTTGCAACATCAAGACGAACCGAAACGAACCATTTCTTGATCCTCGTTTTGATCTGCGTAGTTTGTCTGCCCAAACGAATTTGCGTGCGTAGTCGATCGTGCAGGTGACGAAAGATCCTTCTATGTGTATAAGTACAGCGTTAGACGAACTAGCAGGAATATAGCTGCATTTTATTTCAAGTAAAGGCTGTTTTCCACTGCACCCGTATCGTAGCGAAACGTAGCGTATTTCTTTGTTTCCTCAGCACTCGGGTAGAACTAATGACTTCGACACAAAAGAAAATGCTACGGTGACGTTACGATACGTTTGAAGTGGAAAACGGCCTTTACCCAAATGGGCGGGAAAAACGTGTTTACGAGCCAATATGTATTGACTTGTCACGAAAATCAAAATAATGTTTTCTAAACGATACGTTCAATTTAAAACTATCAACTGGCACTGTAATCAAAACTTCAACCCGGCTACCAGGGGGTACATGAAATCTCAACTAGACGACCTTCAATGTTAATGTAAACTAAAAATTCGTACTAAAGTTGGCGCCTCGGCTAACCAGGGTCATATAAACAACCCCTTAAATACCTGTGGGAAAATCCCAGACAAGGAAATATCAACTATCAATTTAGGATTAAACGCTTCTCCCCAATAATCTTATCACAACCGAAGGTTAAAATATTCGACATTCTTATATCAAGTGCTGTCAAAATACTATCTTACTGCTAACAAAGGATAACAAACTCTCATTGCAAATGTTATCTCAGAAAATAACATGAATGAATTTCCAGCTGTGTGGAAATTGAGAAGTGGCTTCAGACAGGAAAGTCTCAGAATACATCATTATAGAATAACAATCTTAAATCGTCAGCTTTTTGTCATAAAACTTAAACATACATGTATGTATTGTCTGTATTCTATTACAATTGTCCTGAGTAAACAAAAATATATAATAGCTGGATGGTAATAGTTTGAAATACTATAATCATTATTCCTATCCAATTTTCTCATGCATTTAGGACTTCCACATGAATAATATCATATCACTTAATATATCTTATATGCACACGGAAATTTGTTTTCAAAATCCTTATACTATGGAAATAGTATGAATCCTGGTTCGAAATAGTAGTTAACCCATTAGCTGGCAATGCACCCAGATGCGCCTACTTTAGTATTTTACTCTGTCTAACGCCAGACGATTTTACTCGTCAGTGCATGGAAGAGTACTTAACAATTATTCGCCGAAGAAGAGGTGAATATCGGTGAATAAAAACCGAGACGAGGTCGAGGTTTTTATTCATCGATATTCACCGAGCCTGGGGCGAATAATTGTTTTTGTAAAATTACATCTGACTATAGGTGATTATTTTGGAAAAAATAAAAAATGCACATTTCAAAAATATTTTAATTGAATATTTACGTTAAAAGCGGCTTCAAAACGCTTTAGGTGATTATCGCGTATTAATCCGAGGTAGCGCAATTACCAATCAGCGTTGAGAATTTTCAATAATCACCTATGTAATTTTACTAGCCAGTGTCTCTTGTTAACCCATTAGCTAGCAATGGACCCAGATGCGCCTACTTTAGTATTTTACTAAATAGCATTTCCCTGTATTTACAGTATGGATTTGAAACTTTTTTCCAGTGTGTATAAGAGGTCCAATGTACAACAGGCTGCCCTTTTTTGTGTCTGAACTACCAGAGAAAGAATAAAAATACTCCGATATTTTGAAACTGGGCTATGACTGGGCTAATTGAAACAACTCGAACGTACAGACAATGTAGGACTAACACCTTCTAATATAGTGCAGAGAGCAGAAATAATTTGAATACTTCGTTTTATGCTGCCGTACTTGTCGATGTACGATTTAAACTACTGCTCACACAAAATACAAGGAAAGTTTGGGGATGGTTCATTACTTAATTTGTTCTTCAGCGAGCACAAAAGCACACTGACCACTGTCACAGCGAAATACAGATAATCTGGCTGTTTTTTAAACCATACACTGATGTGAACTGTTTTTCATTGTAGACATGTAAAGCATTCTTATAATGAAAATAAGAGCCCAGTATAATGCTTTAACGCACTGTGAGTGGCAAACCACTCCTAAAACTAGAAGTGTCCGAGATTAAAAAAAATAAATTTAAATTTTGGTGATATATGTATTTTTTTATATTTTCATGATTTTGTTGTTGTTGGTTTAGCCGTTTAGGATATTTTTGCGATTGGTATAGTGGCAGTGATGTAAAATTATTTGATTCATAAAATCTTGCTATATAGGGAGAAAAATCGATAACCCAGGCATGGCTGATTACCTGAGGCAATAAACACAAATATCCAATTGAACATGGCCTCTGGGAGAACAAGATGCTATGCATCTATGGACTATGCTCTGCTTATATTTTACTGATAACATATTTGCAGCAGAAACTAACTGATAAAAATAAAGCCAAAAAGCAAACAGGCATGTAAGTATGTATTTAAATTGTGAGTGTGACCTTTGGCTTTGTCAAGAGCACTGCTTGTTTAGGTGTCACCTTGTGGTGCAAGACTTGAGATACATGCGATCTGATTTTGTACTGTCTGATTTGCCGGAAGAGTAGTAAAAGTTGATATACTGTACTTGAGAAATTCTTGAAGTGCACATTTCCTTTATTTTCTATTTTGTTTCTATTCAGCTCGCCTTTACAGGTGGCCTTTATGCAGTGGTGTAACTTAACTTTTTTGACCACTTGCGATCAGGGCAAGTTGGACATGAGAAATGGTTGCCCTGAATAGAATTCACTTGCCACTAGGTCTAGCTTTGGTTCACATAATAACATAATTTGAAGCAAATGATTGCAGTAAGCATGATATGTTGATGGATAACTACAATTTGCATTATATAACACAAATCTACACCATTCTTTTATTTTCCTTAAGAACTGAAGTGGAATTTAAGTCGAGGCACAATGTCCGTCGAGGCGTGTTCATGTATTTACATTTTTCAAATTATCTAGCAGAATGAATAGTTAACTGGTCTATATTTTCCCCATTTAATACTTGTTTGTTTGAGAAGCTATGTCATACACTCGAAGTCGTCTATTATAGTGATTTAAAAACACCTCAAAGTATGTTAAAAAACTCGGCTAGCGCCTTGTTTTTCAACACACGTTTCGGTGTTTAAAATCACTATAATAAACTCCTGCTCGTGTATGATATATTACATAATAACTTAGAGATGGCCAGCTTTTTCTGGCAAAGCTGAAACAGAAAGTAACTTGCACGATCGGGCAACCAAGAAGAAAGTTCTACTTGCCCGCAATGATTTTCACTTGCCCCGGGCAAGCGTTAAGTTACACCACTGCCTTTATGTTCCTGTAGGGGGCCCTCAGTGGTGATTCACCCTTCCTCAGTCGCCGAGCACGCCCTGCTTCACGACCAAAGCCCGCTTAGCACCCCCTATCAAATGCATGATAAAGCACTGACTATTTTGATGAAATACAATGGCAATGGAATCTTAAGGCCATTTTTACACACAAGGCAATTTTTACTGTAACTTGCAACCCAATTTCTGACATAATAATAATAATAATGATTTATTTGTAGTATATCCACAAAAGTGGCTCTTCGCCTACTAAAACTAACTTATACAAGTACAACTAATACTGTAGAAGGTTTAGGTGGATGTCTTTCGAGTGAAATATTATATACAATATTTTAGACCTGAACGGGAACGGTTGCAAAAAATGCAACTCTAAGTTGCATTTTTCGCAACCGTTCCCGTTCAGGTCTAACATATTGTATATAATATTTCACTCGAAATATCCATCCACCTAAACCTTCTACATCAATTTCAATCGAGTGAGATGCAGAAAAATACATCTTACAACTAATACTATATTATATTATATTACACTATATATATATATAAATAATTATTTAAAACCTAAGAATAAAATGTACCAATGTTTAGCTGTTATATTACTAAAAAAATGATTGTAATATACATTTACTGTTTCGATTTGAACAGGTAATTCTTGACCAGTCTACTAAATTTATTGTAGTCAGTTTCAAGTCTTATGCTATCAGGCAAAGCATTGAAACATTTGGCAGCACTTTCTTGAAATGTACCTATTTCCTTTGGGATCTCTAATTTTGGAGCTATCAGGGATCGCAAATTATAGGAATTAACTGTATGTAGATTTAATCTAAGGTATTCTGGTGATGACTTGTTGTAAAGGCACTTGTGTGTCATTTTCAAAAGGGATAATTCCCTTCTTCCCTCAACTATGACATAGTGTTTTACTCCGACGACATTTTCCTCACATACATTAAGCATGAAAGAAATGAACGAAGGTGGAAAAATAACAGAAAAGTGAAAAGCAGTCCATGCTCACTGATCCTAATATTAATACCAGGGGCGTAGGAATGTATTCAATATTGGGGGGGCCCAAGCTCACGAGGCGTCACCATTGTTGGAGGCGAGCGAAAAATTTTTTTAATTTGAAGCCCCCAGATCGCCGGAAACGGCCGTTTCAGAGTATTATCTACCTCTTTTAGTAAGCTTGTTCAGGGAAGTAAGCTGTTTCCATCATTTTCATGAAAATTATTTGATTTTTTGGGGGGGCCGAAAGATATTTCGGCCCCCACTCATATAATATTGGGGGGCCACGGCACCCCTGCCCCCCCCCCGCTTCCTACGCCACTGATTAATACTATCTTTATACATAACATGGACCATGGCTCTGTGTCAGAAATTGCATTCCAATTTATAAAATTTATATAGCTTGTAGTTTTTTATAGTTGCTGAATCATTAAATTCCTGATAATGACTAAAGATTAGTCGAAATGTACTGTGTCTGTAAAATTAAAATGATGAAATTTCTCAGAGTTTCCATTGAATCGTACAGTGTATTTGACAAATGTTTTTGCATGAAAAAAACAAAGGACTCTGTCAGTGTATAGTGTATGCATATAGTACATAATATAGTGTATAATTCTTAATTGGCATTTAAGTTGCAGCTGAAATTGCCTCGTGTAACATGGTCTTTTGCTATACACAGGGCATTTTTTAACTAATGTACTGGAGGGGCCAAAGCCCCCAGCCCCCATGTCCCCCCCAGTAAGCTATTTTGGCCCCCCAGTGACGGTCCCCTTTTTCCAAAATATAAGCAAAAAAGGGGAAAGTTATGGTATTCTCACAACAAAACCTGGCTCCGTTTAGATGGGATACATAAAAAAATGTCTCTGAAAATGCAGGAAATCAAGCCACAGAGACTCAAGAATAAAACATTTTCTGGGGGAGGACCCTTAGACCCCCCTTCAGCTTCCCACACCTGTAATACACCACCTACCTGTTACGTCCCCTTTCGATTATGGCCCCCCCACTAACGATTTCTTAAAAAATGCCCTGGCTATACATGCAGTTATGTAGGAGTGTTTTTGAAATGTCTGTGTAGTCTTCTGTCAACTAAATGTTTAGCTATGCCATGCAGAATCCAGGGGGAATTGTAAATATGACACTCTTTCACACAGCAACTGTACAGTACATTTTCCTCAGTTTCAGGTTACAAATTGACATGTGTATATCAAGGTATTAAGTGTTAGAACCTGTCTGGCCCAGGTGCAATAGTCAGCAGGCTTACAATTATGTACTTGTTTTACATTAATGATCTATACCTAACCTAAGCCGACCTAACGCAGATACTGTATGCCTCCAAATGTAAATGCATTGGGACTTGCCCCAGGCCGACTTGAACCATTATTGACAGGCAAGTTGTGGACACATGGGGAGGGGGCAAGCTTTCGTCCCCAATTATTTCTGAAAGCCTTTGATTGATAGCTGAATAATTGTATAAAAAAGCTGCAAAAATAATTTTACAACCATCAAAGCATTGGTAGTAATATGGTAGCAACAATAAATTGTATGCCCCCAATATTTAGCGAAGTATTCACCACCAATTCAGGTGAAGCATTTGAGGTGGCCAGCTGAAACTCAGGTTTTACGTCAGTGTTTTGAAAGTTGTACATTGTCATTCTTGAAAAGGATACGGTCTATACTTAAGATAAATGCATGAAAAGCCAAGAAATCAAGGATAGTTTATGGCTAGTTACATATTATGGGAGTCTGGGTTTATTACTTTATTTACCTACTATGTAGGTCTATTTGTTTCCTGCCTTCCTTCTTTTCAAGGAAGGCAAAGACAGACATGGGGCATAGGCCAATGGTGCTATGCTGGCATAAATAGAGACTGGGGTTCCTGTGGTATTAGTCCAAGGTAAAAGCCAGTCCTCAGAATAAACATACAGTATAACCCCACCCCCTGCCAGGAAACATTCAGACTAATACAAAACTAATACAAATCGGGGCCCCAGTTGACTTGAAAACCTGGCTAAGTCATTGCTACAGTACTGTACGCCATCATTTTCAACATCCCACATTTGGGGAAAAAGAATACAGTAAATTCAGAGTCTACAGAACGTTGCTCAATTACAGAGACCTTGATGCAGCTGTGAACGTATAACTTTGACTAGCCGATTATATATTCAATACAACACAGAGAAAATTGCTGTAAACAATGTGCCCCCGCCCCCTCAGTCTTGCACCCATGCGCTTTGGTTTGCTCCGTCCCCACTGAATGCTCGCCAGGGACGTGAAAGCTGTGTTAAGTATTCTGGCTCCACTACCAACGGTTAATTTCTTGCAAAAGATTAAGGTCTTAATATATAGTTAAGGCACATGCTATCATTAGGACAACAACTTTAGAATATACAGTCTTTAAAATGCCATTAATCCTTATGTGTTTGACTAACATGTTATGGATTCTATTATACCACTATTAGGCATGATATAAAAGCTTGAGAAGTGATGAGATCATCTTTATCCAAATTTTCTGGGTCCCTTTGAACAGCCCCCAGGAAACAGGTATTATTGATACTGGTACGCCTTGAACACCACAAATTGGACACTACATGTATAATAATCACAACAAGCTGATAACAAACAGACAACAAACAGACCAGTTTTATAAATTTCTCTGCCTCTTATATTGACTTAAGATCTGATAAGTGACCACAAACACTAAAATGTTTTGCCAGGAAATAACTTGAAAAATGATTAAATTCCTTTAATACATTACAATTGGTTCAACAAATTGTTGATATTTTGGTCAGGTTTTTTCCTCTATTGAAGTAGACCAATAATCCCAACAGAAACCTACCTTTGTTTTAAAGATTTTAAGACTGATAAATGGCAAAGGACGACTCTAGAATCGAGCAATTTAATAATTATACTAACCCACATGCTGTTCAAGTATTTCAAAGGGAGACAAGAAGCAATCATGCAGATATATTTTACTGTTGTATAATGATTAGCGCCAAAGCTCAGCATGGATTATTTAAACAACAAGCATTATTTTATTGAAAAACGGTTAAAAACAAGCACATTTTATATTGCTGGACAATTTTTAAGTACATGTAAAAGCTCCGTAAATGGGCATTCGGTGTAAGATTAAACTATGAGAACATACATTAAGAAAACAATGGGGTAAGGTTTATTAAATTTCATACCCAACTGTGAAAAGGTTGTATTAAGCTCAAAATACATATCGAAATCACAACAATGCATGAGTAGCAAGAAGAGAATTTTAGATTAAACATTTATCGACACCTCACAAAGACAGGCTATTAGCTTGTTTTGAAACTATGTTGAATAATTGCAATTGTTTTAAATGAAGTAAGATGTCGCTAATATACATTAGGTGTTGAAAATATGGCAATTTATCTCAGGTCCACTACATTGCAAAATGTTTGGTTTTATTAGCTGTAGAAACAACACCTACGGTTGAAGGAAATGCTTTACATTGATGAATTAGGTTGAGTGTTTTGAGTGAATATTTGAAACAAAACATTATCTAACCTCTGACAAAACTTTCACATGTGATGCTCGCTTGCCTTCCCGTATTTTAAAGTCTCCATCATAGTTGATTCCGTCTAAGCCAGCAAGTCTTTCTAGAGTTTGCTCATCTGCCTATAAACATAGAACAAAGATGTTTTTAAAAGTAGAAAGCAATAACTAGCTAAACACAATAACAAAATGTCAAGAATCCCCCTTTCATACTGCGTAACACAAGCGTTTTTAGACAAGCAAATTTTCACGACAATAAATGGTGTAGGATAATTATAAAGTCTACGACTCCTTAATGTGTTTTATATTTGATTAAGCGTATTTAGCGAGCGCTTAAATACGCCATAAAACCATAGGAATAACGATTTTATTAAAACACTGTATTCGAACTCTACAATTAGAATAATTCTCTCGGCGTTTAGAACGGAATGTTTAGTATAAAATGTGCGTTTAGTTATTGAATTGCAAATGTGTGTTAAACATACACAAGCAAAACATGGAAATGACTTTGAACAATTTACTTAACTAATGTCAATACAAGAGAAATCAATGAAATATGCTAAGCAAGAACTTACGATAGATGTATGGCTATTGTTTACAATGATTTATACAATACACGTTAAGCACATACCTCGGCTAAAATGATTTCTAAACGACGCGTAAGGCCTTCCTTCTCGCTGTTCGATTCGCTGAGTTTAGCTTTCGTTAAAGCGACTGTTTCTTGTGTTTCTCGCAAGGACTCCATGAGCTTGTCACGCTCATCAAGCATATTAACCATGAGTTGTTCAAAGTTGCCATCGTCTGCCTGGTCGTCATTTATATCTGTGCTATTCTCGTGAATTGTCGCCATCACGTCTGTGCAATACATGTTTCAAAATTCTCCGCAAGCGAGCGAGACGTCTAGTTGATATCACAGATATAATATATTTACGCCAACTCACGGTACATGCATATTTCGAGGAAGCAACATGTCAGCTGCGATCAGCCATCAAAATATAAACACACACACAGCATTCAGACCATCTTGTTTGCCGTGACATCACATTACTCCGTACGCGTGTAAAATTAGCAATATCTCTGTGTTCAAGAGAGAATAATCAATGAAAAACACACACTTGATCGCTTACTATGCACCACTACAAAACCGCTTCGAGCTTCGATCAAAATCTCCCAATGACCTTTGCGAGCTGTTATTAAACAGTCCAGTTGGAATATTAAATTCAGTGCAGAGGATCCATATTCCAAACTGATCTCAAAATAATACTTGAAGTGAGATTTTATTACTTCACAATTATTTACTAAAGTCGAGGTGATTATCGGTGAATATTCACCGAGACGAAGTCGAGGTGAATATTCACCAATAATCACCGAGACTGAGGTAAATAATTGTTTTAGTATAATTTCAGTAGTAAAATATGCATAAAGTTAAATTCAACAATATGCGCTTCCGTTAGGAATAAATTTTCTCCCTTTTTAATTACGTAATGTCTACTAAAATACTCGGGAAGCATTAATTACTACTCCGGCTAGTATATAATGCCTCAGATTTACTGCTCAGCAAACCAATCAAAACACTTGAAAGCCATTATTTAAGAGCAAAGGCATAAATCCTTATTTCCCGTCTCTTTCGCCACTCCAACCCCAGCCCCCCTCTTCATAATAATGAAAGACATGATGTGTAATGATAAAATTATTTTTCCAGAAAAGTTATGTTAGTTTTTAGCTAACCGGTTTGTTCATATTGGGATTAAATCAAGAAGCCCTTCACTTTAGCATGCCCCTTCTCCAATAAGCGCCCTCTCAATACACCAAAAAACCAATTTGGGCATACATTGTCTTTCTTAACTATATAACTGGGGAGGCAATTGCCCCCCTCCTCCTCCCAGGAACCGAATTAGAAGATCACCATAATATATATTGGAAATATGAAGAAAAACTTCTTTATATAGCAAAACCCAGCGAAACCTCTTTTAGGGAGTTTTTAAAAACCTCTAATACGGACTCTCTTCTAATACGGACATCTCTTCAGCACGGACACCTCTCTAGTGCGGATATCACTCTAATACGAAACCCTTCTAATACGGACATCTCTCTAATACAGACATCTCCCTAATACGGACATCTGTCTAATAAGGACATCTCTCTAATAGGGGCATCTCTCTGATACGGACATCTCTCTAATACGGACATCTTACTAATACGGACGTCTCTATAAAAAGGACACCTCTCTAACACGGGCATCAATTATCTCCCTAAAACGGACACCTCCCTAATAGGGCCATCTCCCTAATACGGACATCTTTCTGATACGGATATTTCTCTAATACGGAAATCTCTCTAATACATATACATCTCTATAATACGGACATCTCTCTAACACGGACATCTCTCTAATACGGACATCTCTCTAACACGGACATCTCTCTAATACGGACAACTCTCTAATATACGGACATCTCTCTAATACGGATATTTCTCTAATACGGACATCTCTCTGAAACGGAAATCTCTCTAATACGGACATCTCTCTAACAGGGACATCTCTTGAACACGGACATCTCTCTAATACGGAAACAACACAGAAAAGGGCCGTTCAATTAGATAATTACATGGATAAAAATAACATAAACAAGTAAATGTACTCATTGTGCATACTAACTCTTATGTGTTATACAAGTGGACAAAGGCTCGTTTGACTAAATATTTTAAGTTTAAAAAGTATTCAAGCGTACAAACTCTATATTACACAAATAATCAGAATTATATATTTATAAAATAATTGCAAGACCTCCCACAGATCCACAAAACGTCACTTCAAATTGGGTTTGGTAAATTTCGGAAGTAGCTATTAAGTAAATGTTTAAAGCTATTCCTGGACAGTTGTGCCTGCCTGCCAGTAATATCATTTGGCAAGTTGTTCCATGCGGAGGCTCCTCGATATGAAAAGCTCTTTTTCATGAATTCAGTATTTGGCTTATCCAAGTGAAGTTTACAGTCGTTACTCCTAAGATGGTATGCAATGTTGTGGTTAATGATAAACATTTTTGATATATGTTCCGGTAGTCCCCCTCGCAGTGCTCTAAACGTCATATTGATGTCACGTTTTTTGTACATGTTTTCAATAGGTTCCCATCCTAGCTTTTCAAAAATTTCTCTTGATCTTATTTCGTAATTTGAACCAGTTATTGCCCTAGCTGCTCGTTTTTGCATTTTATAGAGTTTATCAATGTGAGCACGACTACCATCATTCCACACAGTTGAACAGTACGCAAAATGTGGTAAAACCAGTCCATTAAACATATTAATGAGAGTGTTTTGAGAGAAATATGGTCTTGCTCTTTTTAACAGTGCTATAGATTTGGAAATTGTTTTACATTGAGCGTCATTATGTTCTTTCCATTTTAGTTCTTCGTTAAGAGTGATTCCTAAGACTTTTTTGTTTGTCACCTGTCTTATAGTGTGGTTGCTAATTAGAATGTGTGGATCTTCGGAGTATTGTTTTAATTTCCTTTTTGAGGCTGTTAGCATAAATTCAGTTTTATCAGTATTTAGTGTCAGTCTATTAGTCTCAAGCCATTTGTTTACGTTATGTAAGTCTTCGTTAATCCTATTTTCTATTTCCTTGGGTGAAGGTCCAGTGCATGAAATGCTGGTATCGTCCGCGAACATTGAGGCTTGTGTTTGCTTGAGACAGTTAGGAAGGTCATTGATGTATATCAAGAAAAGCAAGGGACCAAGATTAGACCCTTGGTCCCTTGGTCCCAACTTAAGACTAAGTGTCAGCTAGGCAGAGATATTCCGGGCCATCGGGCCTGATTGGGCCTTAATGCGAAGCAAATGCGAAGCAAAATGCGAAGGCACATAGGGCCACAAAGGCCTTAATGCGAAGACGCATGAACAGAATGCGAACTTAAGACTAAGTGTCAGCTAGGCTGAGATATTCCGGGCCATCGGGCCTGATTGGGCCTTAGGGACCGGTCATAAAGTATGTGTACTGGGGGGGTGGAGGGTATTCCAAAATACTACCATAAAATTTGGTACCCCCCGAAAAGCGTCGGAAAATATTTAATACCCCCCTCAAAGGTGATGAAATGTTTCGTACCCCCCCCCCCCCCACCCAACCAATCACCCTACCCCCACCCCCAAAAAAAAGCATGAAACAAATATAAATGCCAAGAACGTAACATAATCTGTTACAAATTGTTATTGGTAATCCAAGTTTTGAGCATTTCCATAAATTTAATAGTGCTCTTTTACACCACATGTATCCAATCCGTACTTTTGTATGCTTGCCAGTATTCCATTAATAGGACTTGCTTGACTATCTTTTCCGTACCTAATAATAAAGTCGAAAGAGGTCCCGGCCATGCGCATTATTTATGATATATCAACAGAACGTCGTGACGTATTTCATATCTTTTTCAATATTTAAATCATTCTAAACGAGTAGGGGAGCTGCCCGACGGTAAAATTACGTAATCAAAGACTATTCAGGTTGCAGAGATGTCAAACTAATAGGTTCCGATCGAGACACTTTCCGATAAATGGTACTGTGCTACAGGGGCGTAGGAACGTATTCAATATTGGGGGGGCCCAAGCTCACGAGGCGCCACCATGGTTGGCGCCGAGCGAAAATTTTTTAAAATTTGAAGCCCCCAGATCGCCGGAAACGGCCGTTTCAGAGTCTTATCTACCTCTTTTAGTGTGCTAAAGTTTGTAGTTTTAATCATAGACATAGTATTAGACTCATTTTTTGTTTCGTACCCCCCCACAAAAGTCGTAATTCGTCTCATACCCCCCCAAAGGTTAGGTAATTTGTTTCGTACCCCCCCCAACTTACCCTCCACCCCCCCAGTACACATTCTTTATGACCGGTCCCTTAATGCGAAGAATGCGAAGCAAAATGCGAAGACACATGAGAAAAATACGAAGACACATGAGAAAAATGCGAACTCAATGCGAAGACGTGGTTCGATGTGTAAAAACATTTGTTAGTACAAAAATTATATACAAACATTTACATTTGGGTTATCTATATTAGTGGAGCGAAAATCATTGAACATTCTTCAAACAGTTACTTTTATAACTTTTTCAAACATTTTTTACAAATATATTTAAAATACTTTGTATTTTTTACAAATATATTTAAAATACTCCCTTTATTTATTATAATGTCAAATACTACCGTGCGCACTCCGTGCGCACACGACGCCATTTTGAATATTTAATTATACGCTATAAATTATTCTCAAAATAATCTCTTTGGTTATTATTATCTCAGTACAAACCATAGTACAAACATACGGTGCGCACGTGCGCACGCGACGCCATTTTGAATACTAATCACTTCCGACCCCAAATGTATAGGTTAAGCTACTATCGCGTTTCCGAGGTCTTAGAGTTCAAAATTTCCCGGCAGAAATTTCTGCTGGGTCTGCCCCTATTGCTAATTATGCCATGCATATTCTATTTTAGTATAGAGGTATGGGGATGTGCATATAAAAATAAGTATTCTTCCCAAAGTTAGAACTCAAAGATTTAAAAGGGTATTTATAAACAGATATCTTTTCGAAAGCTAGGTATAGGTTATTTATTAGATATAAGTCATTATTATACTACTTTCTGTAAATAAATAGATTAGAATGTTAGGTGTAAACACTGTTAATGTAAACGTTGTTAAGGGTTATTCCTTCCAATAAAAACTATTATCAAAACAGTGCTTTATGAAAAAATGACAATAAATATTGCACAGGCCTGAAAGACAAGATTGAGTCAACGCGACCTGATCAACAAATCGATATGGCAAGAGATTTACAAATTATGAAAAGAATATACATGTTACAGCCAATAATCTGTTTTACTGCTGCTATTTGTTATATATATTGAATGCACGAATCGCGAAATTCGGCGCGCATCCAAATGACGCGTTCTGAGTCGGGCAAAAATCACAGTTAAAGAAAAATATGTAGCTGTGACTGGATGATTTAAAATATGCGTATTAAAGTATTCAAATGTTCAGTCATGCATTCGTGTTTTTATTGTTGTGATATGTAATCACGAATGCATGACTGAACATTTGAATACTTTAATACGCATATCTTAAATCATCCAGTCACAGCTACATGTTTTTCTTTAACTGTGATTTTTGCCCGATTTTTGCCCGAATTTCGCGATTCGTGTATAGATGTATTAAAGTATGTGGCGTCGTGAGTGAAGGTTCTCAAATATGGCGGGTGCGACAAATAAACAAAATAAAGGTTCAAAACGCTTAAAATGGACCGAGCAAATGAATATAGATTGTCTAGATTGTAAAAGGAAAGCTCAAGACTTGGTTGCATCGGAAAATCCCCCTGTAAACGAAAATGGAAGACGAAAAGGCTATATTAAAGTTATGCATGATCTATGGGAGACACGTGGATACGAACAGCTAGGCTTAACAAACCAAAAGGTAAGAGATCATGCAGCAAGATTAGAGAAGGCTATGGGAGATACTTCAAAGAAACGTAACGACAACGGCGAACAAGACAACACGGGAGTCAATATTCAAGATAGCGAAAATTCTCACAGTACAGCAGATATAGACATAACAACCGAAGATGTAAATTTGTCAATTCTCACAAATTTGCATGAAACAGTGGGTGATTCTAACAATGAATATAATAATTAGTCAGAGGACACGAGTCTGCCTAATGAATCGGAAGTTCAAATTGATGAGCGAGGAGTCTATTCTAAAGAACAATGCCTACCAGAATATAATAGAGTGGACAAACCTGTATCAATCGCATGGGGTAAGAATGAAAATGGTTCCCCAATAGCAATTCAAACGTCTTCAATCATAAATGCGTATGATGAGATTATAACATGGAAAAAGAATGTGTTTTTGGTCCCCTATGGGAAAATAGGACGAGAATTTATTGACCAATTGACACTGCATATCAATCAATGGAATAATAAATCAGACAAACAGCATATTGTGTTGAAAGCCTTTTTGTATTGCTAGCTGTCGGGCTGCAAAAGCCGGGGCCAAAGTCTAAGGCAAAAGACCACAAAGAATGCTTAAAAAACACGTTTGTTATCATGGAAAAATGGGGAAATTGATAAAGTGCTATACGAAGGAAGAATGATTCAAAGTTGTATTGGTAAAGGAAGGAAATCTTGCTAAACTTGTTAAACTTGTTATGGAAGGCCAGATAAATTCGGCAATGCGCTTTTTGAACGATGATATTTCAGGAGGGGTTCTACCGCTAACGGATGACGTAATGCTACAATTACGAGAGAAACACCCAGAAGCACAACCAGCAAAATCGAGTGTGTTACTGCGCGGGCCAACTCAAGATATACCGGAGAATATATATCTTGCAATAACGAGACGCAGCTTTGAATACAAAAGGATCAGGGGGGCCGTCTGGTGTCGATGCAAATGGTTTTAAAAGAATCCTTGCGTGTAAGTCATTTAAGCATTCATCAATAGCGCTTTGTGATGCTTTAGCAACTTTGACACGGAGCCTTTGCACAGAATATGTTGATCCATCGTCAGTAGAAGCATTAGTTGCAAGTCGCCTTATCCCCTTGGATAAAAGCGGAGGTGGAGTTAGACCCATTGGAGTAGGAGAAGTGGTACGAAGAGTAATCAGCAAAAGCGTAATGAAGGTTGCCAAACCGGATGTGATGAGAGCAAGTGGTTCATTTCAGTTATGTGCGGGTCAACCTTCCGGCGGAGAAGCTGCAATTCATGCTATGCGCAACATTTTCGATGATGACGACACCGATGCAATATTGCTTATTGATGCGTCAAATGCGTTCAATTCCCTTAATAGAGCAGCTGCTCTCAACAACATAAGGATCCTATGCCCTATTATTGCGACCTATGCCATAACCACGTATAGACTATCAACAAGATTGTTTGTTCTTGGTGGACAGGAATTGGAATCATCGGAAGGTACAACGCAAGGTGACCCATTGTCTATGGCCCTTTACGCGATCAGTCTGCAGCCACTCATTACAAGCTTGTACGTTATATCTTCCGCAAAGCAATGCTGGTTTACTGACGCCGCTAGTGGAGCAGGAACTGCAATACAGCTGAAGAAATGGTGGGATACATTGATAGAAGAAGGTCCTGACTACGGTTACCACCCCAAAGATGACAAGTGTTGGTTGATTACAAAACCGGCGAAAGAAGAAATCGTAAGAGAAATATTTAAAGAAACAGATATTAATATTACCACAGAAGGAAAAAGGCACTTAGGAGCAGTTGTTGGATCAAGATCATACCTGAATGAATATGTCAACGAAAAGGTGGATGAATGGGTGAAGGAGATCATCAATCTGGCTGAATTCTCAACAACTCAGCCTCAAGCAAGTTATGCAGTTTACACTTTTGAGCTGAAACATCAATGGACGTACTTTCTTCAAACATTACCTGGTATTTCCTGGACGTGGATTTTTTACCTGGACGTGGATTACCTGGACGTGGATTTTTTCAATATGGCTGCCGGTCGTGCTTCGTGTAGCTCCGATGAAAATCAAATTAATCAGCTTCAAGTTACCTTCTCCCACATTCTATTAAAGCACGAAGGCTTCATAGAATATAACAACGACAATAAAGTAAAATGGACTGGCGGCTTAGAGAAACTAAAGAGTCTCGTAGTCGATTTGTTCGGCGATGAAGGCAAATGGAGCTCGCCTGGTGGGAGTGCGAAATTGTTTCGAAGTAATCGGATAAGCATTACTTGGTATGCTAACAAGGGAACACTCTTATTTCAAGGGGAATTGGGAAATATACTGAAGGAATTAATAGTGGACTTATTCAAGAATAAGGCAACAACGAATTTGATGGATAAAAGCGACAATCTCGTCACAGAGTCAAAGTGTTATGACCGTTTATCTGACGAATTAGCCGAAGTTAAGCTGAGCGTTGAAAATATGTCAAGCGTTATGAATAAACTTAACGGCGATGTCTCCCGTACAGTTAATTACATCAATAGTCAAGACTTAAACTTAAAGAAAACGGTGTCTGAGTTTGGTATTCAAACGGACATAAACCCGGTGAGTAGAAATCTTGCTCATATTAATAGTCAAGACATAATCTTAAAGAAATCGGTGTGTGAGATTGGTACACAAACGGACATAAACCCGGTAAATGAAAGTCCTACTCAGAATAAAGTCAAAGTGTGCATACCCAGTTCGTATTACGAGCTTTCAACCGATCTTGAAGGAACAAAATTAGACATAGTAATAATGGAACGCAAAATTACTAGTGGGGTACGTGGTAACGGTCAAGCAATAGATCAAATTCGTGCCGAAATGGCTGATATTAGAGAGGAACAGCAGAAAGTCGTACAACACGATAAAACAAATATAGAGCTATTAACAGAGCAAAATAACGCTCTTTCTGATAAAGTAAATACTCTGCATTCAGATTTGGAAAAATTGAAAGTAAATTTACATAAAGCTAATCAAAAACATGTTTATGATCATTCAAATCAGCGATGCGTACCTAAATTGGCTAAAACAACAAAAGGTCACGAACCTGAAAATCCCCTACCACAACTAACAAGTAAGCAACAGGTTAATGGCCCAGCTGATTCGCCTGTCAATTGCGCCCAAATCAGTGAAACTTTGCACCCGGTGACAAAACAAAACAGCGAGACTACTGATGAGGCGAAACAAACACATTTACATGAAGTCGGACAAAAACAATTATTAAATAACTCCAAAAGCGTCACCAACAACAAAGGTTTAAGCGATAAATTAAGCCCCGATTCCGTAAATAATAAGCAGAATAATGGTCACCCTTCCGCCAGTCAGAAAATCACTCACAAAACTGTGAACGGAGAAACTAGAGATACTGCCTCGCGACCGACACCACCGGAGTGGTTGAAATGCTTGCCTTTGATTGATATACCGAATAACCAAACAAATAACAACTCGAATTTTCGTGGAAGTTTTGGAAGGCGGAAAACTCGTCGGAGATCTCGCCGTTGGAAGTATACGGATATGGTGAGCGAAATGACGATATCATAACGGAAAGCCTAATGAAGTCCACCGATCACAACACGAGAATGAACATTCCAACAATTGTATCTCAAAGAAAACTCCGTAAAAACCCAACAACCAAACATTTCTCCACCACCAGAAGTAATTTAATAAATATCCCTTTAAAAGTTACGAACCCAACTGTGAGCCAAGGCTCACCTGCTAACGATAGCAAAGAGTTTGTGCCTAGTCTTCTTTTATCAAACGTCATGTCCTTAGCCCCCAAAATCGACGAAGTCCGTTTGTTCGTTTCCAAACATAATCCAGACCTCGTTTTCATCACAGAAACGTGGCTCAAAGAATCTATCGGAAACAATCATGTCGAATTACCGGGTTATAATATTAAAAGACGAGACCGCAGCTCAGCCCAACATGGAGGTGTTTGCTTTTTCTCTAAGGAGTGTATTAAGGTTAAACAACTTCAACAATTTGAAAGTCCTAACCTTGAAGTTCTCTGGACGCAATTAAGACCTTCCAGGCTCCCAAGAGGAATCCCATGTATATTAGCTGCAACCGTTTACCATCCCCCAAGTGCAAATGATAACGAAATGTTGGAATATTTATCAAAATCTTTAACTGACATCGAGGGTCTCTTCCCCGGATGTGGTATTATCATTGCTGGAGATTTTAACCACTTAAATATCAAGAATTTGTCTCGCCAGTTTCAATTGAAGCAATTAGTGCATCTGCCTACTCGTGGCACGAATACGCTGGACCTCGTCTTAACAAACCTGCACTCTTTCTACGAATCTAACTCCGCCACATCCCACCCACCATTTGGCCTTTCTGACCACTGTGTCATAACATTATACCCAAAGCAAAGAGATCTCAATTCTACTACCAAGAAAGTAATCTATAAAAGAGACACTCGACCTTCTCGGAAACAAATGCTTGGCAAATACCTAAGCCAAATTGACTGGCACCTCATTGACCAGCTCACTAGTTGTAGTGAAAAAAATGACCTATTCACCGGAATCATCATTACAGGTTTAAACTACATCATGCCTGAAAAAGCAGTCACCTTCCATCGTAACGATCCACCATGGATTACTGAAGATCTCAAACGCTTGATTAAACAACGACAACGCGCCTTTTCATCTGGAAACTCTATCGCTTTCAAGTTATATGGGAACAAAGTAAATAAGGTGAGAAAATCCTGTCGTGCTAAGTTTTACATCTCCAAAGTAGAACATTTGAAACAGTTGAAACCTAAAGAGTGGTGGCGTGAGGTGAAACGCCTCTGTGGCATGACCCCAGTTTCTAATCCTACAGATTTCTCTTCCCAGCTCCAATTAGAAAACACAGATCATTTGTCACCACTAGATTTAGCTAATCTAATCAACAACACCTTCCTCGAGCCTATGCAAGACTTCTGCGCCCTTAGCGACACGATCACGAGAACTGCTTCACTGACCGAAGACCTTCCAATAAATGCATTAACCACACCTGAGTTAATTAATCATAAGCTCAATTTACTTAACCGTTCTAAAGCACCAGGCCCAGATGGCATTCCTAATTGGATCCTGAAAGAATTTGCAGAAATTCTATCAAATCCTATCTCTATCATTTTCAACTCTTCTTACTTAGAACAAAAACTGCCAAGCGTTTGGAAACAAGCTAACATCATACCCATCCCGAAAAATAAACCAATCCGTGATATAAACAAGAATCTTCGACCTATTTCACTAACTCCAGCCTTATCAAAGTTAGCTGAAGACATCGTAATCGAAAAATACGTCTCTCACGCAGTTTTGGAGGTAGTCAATCAGGATCAATTTGGCGGAATCCCTAAATCATCAGCAACCCTAGCCCTCATCAGCATTATTCACACATGCGCCCAAGCGACTGACGGAACTGGCGCATCCGTGCGTGTCCTCTTGTTTGATTACCGAAAAGCCTTCGACCTGATTGATCATAATATTTTGGTTAACAAAATCCGGAAGCTTTCAATTCCACTACCTATTATCAATTGGATTATCGACTTTTTAACTTCAAGGAAACAACGAGTTAAACTCGCCAAGGATTGTTTCTCCGAATGGGGAAAAGTTCCTTCCGGAGTTCCTCAAGGGACAAAATTAGGTCCTTGGCTCTTTATTCTCATGATAAATGATTTGAATCTAACTGATTTCCAAATGTGGAAATACATTGACGACACTACCGCTGCTGAAGTAATACCAAAAGACTGTCACAGTACTATCCAAACAGGTGTAAATCAATTAGAAGACTGGACTGTGCAGAATAAACTCCAACTTCAAATTCCAAAATGTAAAGAACTGCTGTTTCAGTTCACGAGAGTTAGAAGCCCTTTCCCCAGTGTTGTCCTAAGTTCTGGAATTCTTGAATTAGTTGAACAAGCCAAAGTTTTGGGACTGACAATTAGTAACGATTTGAAATGGACCAAACATGTTGCGGAAATGATCAAGAAAGTTAACAAACGAAAATATTTCATCATACAACTGAAACGTGCAAAAGTGCCCGCCAAAGAAATAATTAATTTTTACTGTACTTGTGTAAGGCCTGTACTGGAGTACAGTTGTGAAGTCTTCCATTTTGCCTTGCCTGACTATCTTAGTGACGCCATTGAGCAAGTCCAAAGAAGAGTCACATCAATAATTTTTCCAGGCATGCCGTATTCTGTCCGTTTGCAAAAGTGCAAGCTTATTCCCCTCAGCGAACGTCGATACAACGCCTGCTCAAAACTTTTCAAACAACTCATCAACGATCCACATCATAAATTATCATCCCTTCTGCCAGACCGTCACTCTGCGAACTATGATCTCAGGAAAACTCCCGAGTTTCAACTCCCAAAGACAAAAACAGATAGATTTTTAAAAACTTTTATTCCGGCCTGCATCAAAGAATTTTCTTAGATGTTAATATTTTGATACATTTTTAACTTAAATTTATATATATATATAATTATATAGTATTAGTAAATAGTAAAATTATATTTTAATATTTCTATTAACCTTATATGAATTAAAATAGTAATTCTTGTAAATTATTGCTCTATATAATTATAGAACTTAAATTAATCAACGGATGTAAAATAACACGCAATTCAGTTATTGTAAACTGCAAAGTGTTTTCTTAATAAATCTATCTATCTATCTATCTATCTATCTATTCAAGATCTATTGCAACCACTAGAAGATGCGATTACAAATTTCCTCCTGCCAGCTTTGGTTGATCACAAATGTTCCCCACTTGAGCGCGACATTCTGGCCCTACCAGTTAGGAAAGGTGGAATTTAAGTTACAAACCCATGCAATGAAGCAACATTTGAGTATTCGGCATCACGAAAGGTAACAGCACCACTGGTAAAACAAATTGAAGAACAAATACATGAACTTCCTGATGATTCAAAGGTACAAGAGTTGAAGCAAACTGTACGAAAAGAGAAAAATGTTTTTTTAAATGAAAAAGCTGAAACTCTCACTGAATCAGCACCGCCGAAGCTGAGTTAACCGTCATCCCAGTGTCCGAAATGGACTTTACTTTAAACAAGCAGGAGTTTAGAGATGCAATGAAACTGAGGTATGATTGGCCGCTCAGCGACACCCCAACAAGATGTTCATGTGGAGATCTATTCAATGTCGACCACGCAATGATGTGCAGGCAAGGTGGCTTCATTATTCAACGCCACAATGAATTGCGAGATCTGGAAGCTGAACTCTTGAATATCGTCTGTAACGATGTTCAAATTGAACCAGCACTGCATGAGATGAATGGTGAAGTGCTGAACTCCGGGGGCAAATAAATCACAAGACGCGAGATTAGATGTTCATGCGCGAGGCTTTTGGGAAAGACAAAGATCTGCATTCTTCGATGTCCGGGTATGCCACCCAAATGCAGAATCCTATAAAGAGCTAACTCCGAAGCAAATTTATCGCAGGCATGAAAACGAGAAGAAGCGTATGTATAACCAACGAATTACCGACATAGAACAAGGAACATTCACGTCGCTAATTTTTACAACAACTGGTGGAACGGGAGAGGAATGCATGAATTATCATAGTCGATTAGCAGAACTGATTTCCATAAAGAAGGGAGAAAACTATTCAAAGACAATGGCTTGGATAAGAGCAAAAATATAATTTTCAGTAATTAGATCTGCTCTCCTATGCCTAAGAGGATCGAGAAGAATGAGACAGAAACATTGTGATGCAAAGGAAACAGACATAGATATAGAGACAGAAATTGCAAAAATACACTTGTTGTTAATACTTCATCTAAAGGATTGTTGGCTTTTAATACTTACAACTAAAATGACATTTTTAAACTTTTATAGACCAAAATTGACACATTTATTTTGAAATAACAACTTAGACCTAAACTTTTGTAAATTTTTATCGAGATTTTAAATAAATTATTATTATTAAAATTATTATTATTATTATTATTATTAGTTACCTCTAGAAGTGGGATTTACAATTGTATATATCTAAGAAAAAAGGTATATCAATAAAGTTTTCATTATTATTATTATTATTATCCTGGCTTTCAGGATCTATTCCGAATGAATGGAAAAGAGCATGCACTATACTCATTTATAAAAAAGGCAACACAAGTATTCCCTCAAATTTCCGACCTATCACACTTGAATCTATACCGCTTAAAGTATTTACCTCCTGTCTCCGTAATGTAATGTACTCCTTCCTCACCGCTACTGGTAATAACTTTATAGAACATAATCTAACCTAATCTGTCTGGCACTCTTGAACATACTGCACAAATGGCCTATATTATAAACAAAGCTCGGCTCAAACAACGTTCACTTGTCGTCACACTACTTGACCTCAGGAATGCTTTTGGTGAAGTTCATCACAACTTAATCCAATCTGTCCTTGGTTATCATCACATTCCTAATCACATCACCAATATTATAAAAAGTCTATACACTGATTTCAAGACTTATATTATTACTTCTGAGTTCCGTACCCCTTTTATACCTGTTGGCCGTGGAGTATTACAAGGTGACTGTCTCAGTCCTTTACTATTTAATATGTGTTTTAACACTTACATCCAACATATTAAAGATGAAAAGTATCGTCAGTTTGGTTTCTCTCTCCAATTCCTAAACCCAATCCACTGGTTTCAGTTTGCCGATGACGCTGCAGTTATTACTGGTCAGGAGTCTGAAAATCAACATCTCCTTAATCGATTCTCTATCTGGTGCCAATGGTCCAACATGTTTATTAGAGTTGAGAAATGTAGTACTTTCGGTATCAAGAAAGTCCTAACAAAATATGTGCAATATCTGCCGAAGCTGCTTATCAATAAGCATGTCATACCAACCACTAAAATCGGGGAATCATTTGAATATTTGGGACGATTCTTTGACTTTGATATGTCCAATCAAGAACATAAATCTAAACTACTCTCTCTGATACAAGAATTGATGTCTGATATAGATCTTAAACCTCTGCATCCGAAAAATAAACTTCTTCTTTACAGTCGCTATATTTTGTCTAAACTATCCAGGCATTTTACCGTTGCTGCTATATCTAAAACTTGGGTCATTGAAAATGTTGACTCTCTGGTAAACAATTACATTCGTAAATGGCTGGAAGTACCTATATCTGGAACACTTACTAACGTCTATTTAACATGCAACAAGTTTGGTTTAAACATCCTACCTGCGTCCGTCAAATTTATTCAGTGTCAAACAGTTCTACGCAACGCCTTAAAAACATCTCCAAACGATTCTATAAAACAACTCTGGAAGTCAACTAATACTCATACTAACATCCAATACGATAGCTACAACTCAACCAAGGAAGTTTTAAAGAAATTTCATTCTGTCCAAGAGGATAAACTTAGGGACCACTTGACATGTCAAGGTTCCTTTTTTACAAATGTTTCCAAATTCTCCCTGTCACAACTTAACGCGATATGGTCTCTATCCCAATCAAAACTACCAAAGAATATTTTTAATTTCACAATTCGCTACATAAACAACACTCTCCCTACTCGAAAGAACCTAAATAGATGGGGTATCTCATCAAGTCCTGACTGCTCATTCTGTTTACAGCCTGAAACCCTTCTACACGTTATTGCCGGTTGTCAACATTACTTGGAACGATTTACATGGAGACACGATTCAGTACTGAATTTTATTGCACAAACTTTTCAAACTATAAACGCGTGTAAACTATTTGTTGACCTCCCTGGATTTGACAGCCCCTCGATTATAACAGGAGACAAATATCGTCCAGATTTACTTCTTTCCACCTCAGACAAACACCTCTATATTGTTGAACTCACCGTAGGATTTGAATCAAACCTCTCAAACAACGTTAAACGCAAGAAAGCAAAATACAAATACCTGATAAGAGAACAAAATAGAAACTTTTCAACTGTGAAATTTGTAAATCTGTCTATCAGCTCACTCGGTGTGTTTGACAAAGAATGCCATACCTTCATTGAAATGTTAAATGATTTAGGACTCGACAAACAACACCAACAATACTGCATAAGAAGAATGATATCCATAGCCATCCGAACTTCGTATTATATTTTTTGTTGTAGAAATAAAGAATGGACTAATCCTGAACTAATGAATATTTAGACTATCCGTATTTCCTTTAAATATTAATAATATATATATATATATATAGTTTTTCGCTTACCTCAAAACTTGTCTGCAACAGGCTGTTTCATCTGTAAAAGAATCATCAGGCAGTTTACAAGTATCGAAAAGAAATGACCGCTTATATGCTTCCTGCCGGGGCGTGGGAGTGTGTGTGGGAGACAATGTGTGCATGCATGGCTTTGTTTGCGTTGTTTACGCGAAATTTGTTGCGATGACGGCATCGTGAAATTATTTCAGCTCTTTTGTTGAGTAAACAATCCTTGTTTTTTTCTTTCAAAATACAAAATTTTCTTCTAAACATAAATTGCATCGTTTTGATCCTCCCGTATACGAAATAGAATGTTTTAAAATTTGCCAATTAATACTGAAATCCTTATTGTTTTCTTTCAATGTCCAAAGAACTTTCGAAATATATTTGGACATTGAAAGAAAACAATAAGGATTTCAGTATTAATTGGCAAATTTTAAAACATTCTATTTCGTATACGGGAGGATCAAAACGATGCAATTTATGTTTAGAAGAAAAATTTTGTATTTTGAAAGAAAAAAACAAGGATTGTTTACTCAACAAAAGAGCTGAAATAATTTCACGATGTCGTCATCGCAACAAATTTCGCGTAAACAACGCAAACAAAGCCATGCATGCACACATCCTACTACTCTCCACACCCGGCAGGAAGCATATAAGCGGTCATTTCTTTTCGATACTTGTAAACTGCCTGATGATTCTTTTACAGATGAAACAGCCTGTTGCAGACAAGTTTTGAGGTAAGCGAAAAACTATAATTTGCTCTAACTATATGTTGTCGAGCACTCTTTGCGTTTCGTAGACCTAAACCTACACGTATATATATATATATATATAGTCAAATCTGCAGACATGCATGTTTCGCCGTTCAACGGCTCGTCAGTGCAGCTTGTAACGCAGTCTAGATGCAAGTGACTTCGTATTTATACACCATACTTTTGCCCTCACCAAGCGCATGTGGTACAATACTCAGACACATGCGCATCCAGACATGCGTGAAGTGTCTTGGGGCCAGAGTGCTCAAACGACCACAAGGGAAGCGAGCCTTTGCATTATAGCTTATAGCCACCAATTAACCTCACAGAGTGCTCAACAACACAAGTGAAGGAGCATATATAGTCAAATCTGCAGACATGCATGTTTCGCCGTTCAACGGCTCGTCAGTGCAGCTTGTAACGCAGTCTAGATGCAAGTGACTTCGTATTTATACACCATACTCTTGCCCTCACCAAGCGCATGTGGTACAATACTCAGACACATGCGCATCCAGACATGCGTGAAGTGTCTTGGGGCCAGAGTGCTCAAACGACCACAAGGGAAGCGAGCTTTTGCATTATAGCTTATAGCCACCAATTAACCTCACAGAGTGCTCAACAACACAAGTGAAGGAGCATATATAGTCAATATATATATATAATTATAGCCTTATGTGATTTAAGTAGTCAATTGTAAGTTACCTCTAGAAGTGAGATTTACAATTGTATATATCTAAGAAAAAAGTTATATCAATAAAGTTTTCATTATTATTATTATTATTATTATTATTATTATTATTATTATTATTATTATTATTATTATTATTATTATTATATTTTAGTAAAATTACATAGGTGATTATTGAAAATTCGCAACGCTGATCGGTTGCGCTACCTCGGATTAATGCGCGATAATCACCTAAAGCGTTTTTATTAAGCAGCTTTTATCATAAATATTCAATTAAAATATATTTGAAATGTGCATTTTTTATTTTTTCCCAAATAATCACCTATGTAATTTTACTAAAACAATTATTCACCGATATTTACCTCGCCTTCGGCGAATACTTGTTAAATAATGAGTTCAATAAAAATATATGAAATGTAATTATGTTCATTGAATTGTGTTGCTACTCAACTTAGCTTATTGCAGCAGCACGCAGAATCTATCGACTTTTCGGATTATAATTTATAGGTCGGGTTAAAAGTCGGTCTGGATTCATGGATCGGTCCGCTGATTTCGAGACTCCCCTCCCCCTAGCCAAAATTGATATGTACGCCTCTGCATGCAGGATGAGTCCGGTTGAGCGAAGTCGAAGCGATCGCTAGCAAGTGTGACAAGATCGCCTAAAATTTTGCTTTATTTCTGTTCTAATTGGTTTAAATCAACTTTAGAATAATGTTAAAAGTTAAGGTTGGTGGTATGTTTTTTCTAGCTTCTTGAAATAGTTTTATTAAATATAATTGAGAGAAACTAAATAAAAAACCAAGCTTTGGGACTAAACGTCCATCGCAGAGTAAAAAATAACTAAAGGCAATTTTCCATTACGGTCGCTTTGCCCGCGCTGGCGGAGCGACCATGTTTCAACTTTCGCTGTAGGTGTCTAGCATGATATTTTTTTGTCCGCTTTACACCTCGCGGACACGCCTGAAAGTTGAACTACATTCAACCAGTGAGCTCTATATATATCTGGAGTAAGAACTTCTAATGTTCGGCCAATAGGCCAAGTGAAGCCAAAGATGGCGGCAATTGACGTCCAAACTCATGAAGGTCATAAACAGTTTTCATACCATTTTTCTAGCTAATTCCAGTTTATACTAACAGATCGCATCGCTAATCAAGTTATTAGTTCATAAAATCATGATGTTATTGTTTACATCGGATTAAAAACACGAAATTTCGGCACACTCCTTGCCGGCTTGTGCAAACCGCGCGGTCGAAAACAATAGAAAGGGATTGGCACTGGACGTCAATTTCCGCCATCTTTGGCTTCACTTTTTGGACATGAGTTCTCACTCCAGATATATATATATAGAGCTCACTGCATTCAACTTTCTTGGCGTGCCCGCGCGACTTATTATTCACGTAATTCGAATCGGTCGCTTCGCCCGCGCGGGCAAAACGACCGTATTGGAAAATGGCCTTAAGACTAAAATATTTCTACAACCAAGAATGTATACCTAATGTTACCTAATTAAAATTGAATGTTCGCAATCGATTCCTCTGTTGATGCAATTTTCCAAGCTTCTTCCCATTCTCTCTGACGTTGTTTGCTTTCTTTTAATACTATCTTAGCTTCTGGCCATGCAATTTTTTAATCATTTACAATTGAATGTTCTGCCAAGGCCGATTTCTCAACGTGAAAATGTTTTAAGGATGATTTGTGCACTTTTACTCTCGTTGAAAAGGCACATCCGGTTTGACCAATATATCGAATATCACAATCTCCACAGGGAATTGAATCTTTAATCTTTAATCTTTAATTAAAAATATTTACACACGGTAGCCTATTCAGTGGATAAGTATTTACAGTACTGGTTTTCAAAGGGCCGTGTATGTACTAAACTATGAAATACAAAATATGTATAGACAAATAAGTAAAGACTATTTACAAAAGTATCAGTATTATTAACAACAACTTTATACCTAATTATATAATCGCCGTTTAAACGACAAGATTGATAGCTTATTGTAATTTTCAATGGTTTCACTTGAAAGCTCGTTCCACGACTTCGTAGCTCTATACGAGAAGCTCCTTTTAAGGAAATTTGTCTTAGGTTTGGGGAGCGCTAATTTAGTTTGATTACTTCTTAAATTGTAACTGTCATTTTGAATAAACAACACCGGTTTAGTTTCTCGTCATTAACTTTGCAAACAATCTCACCAAGTTTTTAACTGCTCTAAATGCAACTCTCACACCATACTGATGTAAAATAGGCTTAATCTTCTAACTCGTTCCCGAAATATAAGGGATCACTGCAAAGCCTTTACACTCTTCCTTACTCTGCGGTTCAGGATCCGGGCGCGGTTGTTGCTTTCTTATCAGTCCCATACACTCTTTCGTTATTAAGTGTTCCTTAACGAGTTCTTGGCAAAATGTTAAACAAATTTGAGTGATGAATGTTTTTCTAAAAATTAGTATTCGAACTGCAAACGGGTTGATTTTATATGTGACCGATATCCGCATCACAGTATTAAAATCTGGAGAGGGATAGACGAGCAGTTAATGGTGTCCAAGTGGTAAGAATATACAGTGAGCATCAGAAGGTGCCTCGCCAGTGGAAAAAGTTCATGTCATCTGGTGAAAATAAAGACGAATTGATGAAATTCCTTTTTTGTTCTTGGAAGAAAACCGATCCGCGTCTACTAAAGGACATTGAAGTAGTTCTTACACACGACAAGAAATGCTACAGCTTCGTTCAGTCAAACGAACAGTTGACATGCACTGAAATCTTGGAGCTTTCCTGTGATCATCAAGAGGCAGATAGACGAATGATAGCCCATGCAAGACATGCCTCCCAATCCTACCTTAACCTTCCAATCAAAAGTCCTGATACAGATGTGTTTTTATTGAACTTAATGCTTGTTTGGACATTGATGCTGACACTTTTTTCGAAACGGGAGTTGGAGATGGACGACGGATAATTTCACTCAGCAATATCAGGCATGTCCTCGGAGACCAGTGGTGCAGCTCGTTGATAGGTCTTCATGCATTCACGGGTTGGTACTAAAAGTTGTAGAAATTTACAATAGACTCAACTGTAAACCTACGATAACCTATATATGTATATATAGGAGAAAGTGTTTATGCGTGATATTCCCACAGCGTGTATGAATATGACTCGTAGAACATTTTCCCTATCATATTACATAGTGAACAATAACAACACATTATTCCCCTTTTAATAAGTATTATTACGAACACAAAATTCGGGTGGCTTTCCATATTACTATCCCGAAATTATGCTACAAGGATTAAGGTTAGGATTAAGGATTAAAATTTGGGTCTGGATTAAGATTAGGATTAGAGTTAGGATTGGGATTAAAATTCTATTTAAATTTAAGTTTTCTTATTTGCCTTTAAAGGCAAGGTCACTGCAATGAAGATTGCTAAAATGAAAGAGACCTACACGAATATGTTTGGAAACCTATGTCAAGAAATGACACTATTAAAACGAACTAAAAAATGACTTGTTGAGTTATGTATGTCACCTATACAACTATGAAGAATGTTCTGACGTCAATTCCGTTAGATATCAATTGTTCAATCGTGGAAAATACGAAGAAGAATTGTTGCCACCAAACCAGGATTCACTTGATCAGCACATCCGTCGAACTAACTTGCAATGCTACGTCTGGCGACACGCAATGCAACCACTGTTAAATATACCAGCGTTTTCTAACCACGGCTGGAAAGTAGATGACGAAGGCAACGTTTCGGTTGATTGGATGACAATACCTGCAGCCCCCGACTCAGTCCTTGAATTTGTAAACTGCAAATGTCAAAAGGCTGTGAAAACAGAATATGTTCCTGCGTGAAGTCATCATTGAAATGTTCAGATCTGTGTCAATGCATTGATTGCCAAAACCACGGTGAAAGTGATGAGGAAAACAACAAGAGTGATTCCGACACATTCGACTCCTGCCATGATTACAGCTTGGATGACAACGAATAATTAATGTAATTTCGCGAATAAAGATTATTCTGCTGTTGGAGTCTGATTTTCGAACATCCAAGTTTTGTAAAAGGTAGCCAAATTCATACAGAAAAGCCTGACAATTTCTAATAGGAAACAAGCGAGAAAAAAGCTTAATAATTGGAATTACTTTTATTGTAATAAATTCCATTGACTAGAATGACAATTTCACGAGATAAACGGAGACTGGGGACGAATAATCACTATTCTGAGCGATGGTATATATGGAAAATGTGAAAAGAGTGAGAATGAAAATGGTTTTGTGAAAAAAACTGCGGGTGAGGGGGGCGGGAACTTTTTGGATTCGAACTCAGGGTGTTTTAAAAAGGTAAGTTATGTTAAAGAAATTCAGTTCCACGACATGCTTAATGAAATTCATTTTCCAGCCACATTTTCGTGCCTCAGCACACGGCCTAATACAGTGAAATGTGATATCCTTGCCTCACTCTGGCGTCCCTAACTACTCTTAAAAGGATTAAATAATAGAATAAAGTTTACGTTTTCTTCTTATAGGCTTTATTTTTGACATAACGTCTCAAAGAAAGCTACGAGTGGACAATAATCACGCCCCTACTTTTAGCATAGGCCAGAATAATATTCCACCGAGTGGGGGGACAGAAAAAAAAATAGGGGAGGGGACAAATACCAGCACTGTACTTACTCCATTGCAAGTTATATGAAACAGACCTGATCAATATGAATGCAAATCAATGTATGAGGTAGGTAAATAGGATGGAAAATGAACTGTAGGTAGATTATTGTAAGTTGACGTTTTCTCTTCCTGACAGAAAAATAATTTTCGTTGACTAGTCACAGCATAATAGAATTGTAACAAAATTTAATATCAACTCATATATAAGTTACATATATGTAAAGTGCAGTGGCGAAGCCAGCCCCCATTTTGTTCATGCAACGCAAATATTTCCGTATTCGCAGACTGTGAAAACAATCAATTTGTAAAGAGGTGAATAATGATAATGATTGGGCTGGCTTCGCCACTGGTAAAGCGTAAACAAACACAATCTTAACCCATACTATATGCTTAACCCAATGTCAACAAAGTTGACATATTAATGTCAAAACAAATAACAGTGAACAAGGCTAATGTTTATAAAAAATTAAGTTGAATTCCATCGTGCTTCATATTAAATAGAAGAAGGTTAAGTGCAGAGTACTAGAGCAGCGTCAGCTAATCAACAAAAATGTTAACACAACTTATAAGCCATAACATGCAAATAGTTCAACGTACATGGCTTGCAGTTCAATAAGTGTAGTCTTGTGAAACTGAAATATCAGTAACCATATAATTGATATTGTCATAGGTTATTTTAAACTTTACTTTAAACTTTATAGGTTATTTTAGACTAACCCTTACTCAGTAACTTCGGATAGTTTCACCGTAGAAGCAGTGATGGGAAAACAAGGCGCAGATTTCTTGATGAATCATCTGGTCTTACAAGGACTCGGACCGACCAGGAGGTAGCACATCCTTTTGCAGATTGGGAAAGGCCACCATCATTTTGATGGAGCTCTTTGCTGTGGCGACGGTTTTGAGTTCAGTTCGCTTCTCTGAGGAGTAGCAAACTGCCCTCATCGATTTTTCTATCGACTGCACAATGCAGTTAAAATATCGCCTGTTTGATGAAGTGGCTTTTCGGACTTGGAGTGTGCGTTATTTTTGAACGAGTTTGGGTAAATTTGTGGTCTTATTTATATTACCGTAATGTATAAATTAAACATTTAATATAAATATTAATATCTGTATATACTAATAATTTGACTTTTTCTACAGCGTAAATCATAACAAATCCAAAATATTACTTTTAAAATAAATAAAATCTTCCATGTTAGTCAACATACCTTTACTAAACCGCTTTATATTTTCTTCACAGAAACTTAGATATATGACTATATAAAATGCACTCACTAGTCACTTTTAATAGTCACTTCGCGGACACTGGGAAAACATGGAGCTCACTGGGGAAAACACGCTGCTTTCTGCTTGGAGACCCCAAAATTACATCGCTCATGCGGTGTTTTCGAGTTCCGACACAGTTATTTGATTGTTTTCGTAAAATCCCTGTGTATGCCATTTTGTAACTGCTACGTCATTTTACGTCATAAACTCGCCAACATCACGACACAATACTCACAAAATCGAGATTCTGAATGCCAACATAAATACATCCGAGCGGGAGACTGGGTCGACATTAGTGTGCCGCCTCGCTTCGCTCGGCAGCAATAATCACCGTGTAAACATGTGTTATTTATTATAGTTTAGTGTTACAACATCATAGTTAAGAACTATATTAGTATATTCCCAGTAGAAAGTAGCATCAATGATAAAACTGTGCAAGACTAAAGTCTGAAAGTTCTGCCGTCTTAAATACTTTGTTGGCCTATGGTAGCTGGTGAAATTTTTTTCCTGCTATAAAAGTTCATAGCCAAAGTTGTATATCTGAAATATTTTCCTCTAAGATACTAAATAGTTTTATTTGAATGTCTTTTAAAACAATGTTTGCCAATATTACATTACATTTGACAATACACCAGAAAATATATTATTATTTATCCAGTTTTTTATGGAGAATTGAACTGTTGTCACTAGCTAATTTACACACATCACTTAATCATATCCCAGTTTGTTTTCTGTGACTATTGACATTGTTGCACCGAGACCATGCTTATTTTCTGCATGTTTTTCATGGATTGAGAGATTTTTAGAGCATTTTTAAAGTGTAATTATCTTGGTAATTAATTTCTAAATCCATAACTTAAGGTGGTCTTGGACAAAAAATCCAATATTTTTCAATTTTTAAAAAAATGAGTAAATGCAATCGTTACAGCTTTCTTTATCATATGTGTATAATTTTAAATGCAAAAGCATACGCAAAACCGATGTTGCGTTTCTACGTTACCATGGTAACAGTACATATGCAGTTCACGCATTTAGTACCAGGAAATTAAATGATATCCCATTATTTTCATCCAAAATTTGTTTAAAAGTACAAACACCGAAATGTTTTTAAAATTTTGTCCCAGACCACCTTAACAACTAATTTTCCAGAATAGGAGAAAGAGGGAGGGGGTCGCCGGCTGGATAATTCCCATAATTCCTCTTTGTATGCCCTTGACCATCTATTCTTAAAAGCCACCGAAAATGCAACAACCACAACCACCACAACAGTAACACAATGTCAACAATGACAAAAACAGCTACTAGGATGAAAACGTCTGTCAACACTTGACGCAGATACATGTACGCTTAGCGTGCCTGTTTTTCAAAATGGCGGCAGTTTGTTTGCAGATGAGTAAATTATATCTATGGTAAAAAGACAATTTCAACGAACCTCGACTTCGTCTTGGTTTTTATTCCCAATATTCACGTCGCCTTCGGCGAATAAAGCAAGTTTATACATGCCCATAGGCATTATAAAGTTAAGTTAATGAAACAAGCGTTCGGATAAAAAAGTAAAGTTGTGCAAAGTCCGTTTATCTTCAATTACATCAGGTCAGGTACAAAAGTCAGCCTTTGAAATGCGTGACCATACACACAAAAAGCGCCAGGCAAGTAACAATGAACCATTGTCAAACACTTCCTCTCTTGTGCGTGGGAAAATAGACCAATCAGGTCTTACCGTTTTGTCTGTATATGCTTCCTGCGTGGTTCACAAGACTCATTGTGTCACTTGCAAGCCAAAGCGAAGGACCTTTTGCGGCGAAAAAGTTTTATTTAAATTATAATAAACCGCAATCTTTGGACATAGTAATTATAATATATCGCAACTCCTGGACATACTTCTGCGGGGCTATGCCTCCTGTTCGACGCCAACGCGTCGCTACACGACAATGCGCGGAGAATGCAATTCAGTCATCGGCGAACGAGCTTCGACAACAATGCTTAGGCAAAGGACTGTCTGACCACGGCCGTTGAAACACATTGATCGTGAGACTGCAACAACACCTATTTTTGTAGCTAAAGTAGAAGATTTTCTAGCAGGACATCCCGAACCTACGCTTGTTTCACAATTATGTTCTAATTTAAGGGATGGGGCCCGAATAGGTTTTGAAGGGCAGAGGGCACCTAGCTTTTCAAAAAAAATAAAAAAAATTGCCTACTGCTCTTACCCATCCAAATATTGTGGGAATGATATATACAAACTTCTTAATGAACACTATTGAATGTTGCAGCCACAGTTTATTTCAATAAAATTTCTGGTCCAACTTTCAGGGGGAGGGTGTTTCTTCTATGGGGAATGCGCATGCTTCACATTTGTGGGGATGGAGTGCTCCCAAAGGTCACCCTCAACCCCATAGACTCGCAAATCGATGTACTATACAGTACCTCTGAGGACATTAATTGCACCAGAGTCCAACATGGGACCAATACCCCCTGAGGACATCAATTACACTAGAGTCCAACTTGGGGACCAATACCCCCTGAGGACATTAACTGCACCAGAGTCCAACATGGGGACCACTAGCCCCTGAGAACATCAATTGCACCAGAGTCCAACACGGGGACCAACACCCCCTGAGGACATCAATTACATTAGAGTCCAACATGGGGACCAATAGCCCCTGAGGATATTAATTGCACCAGAGTCCAACATGGGGACCAACACCCCCTGAGGACATCAATTACACTAGAGTCCAACATGCGGACCACTGTCCACTGAGGACATTAATTAGTTTAAACAATGAGCCTGTGGGGTGACACTTTGGCCTCAGTTTAAAGTATAATCGGAGCATTTCTCCGCAACAACCCTTCTCCCACAACATTGTGTGTACTTTATTGTCTCTGAATTGTTAACCGAATTGGAGCATTAATTGATCATTAAGCTTGGGTGATAACTCGGGCAGCTTGAGGTGCAGTAAGGGCCATCCCTTATAGAGGTATAGGTGGATTTTTGTAAGCGTTACAGTGCTGCTGACGGCTTCAGAAGCAATTAAGGTGGCTCCCTACAGTTATAGTACAGTTTGAAATCTGATCTATATAGATCAGACCTGATGATCGCGTCTCACGCGTGGAATATTCGTGCCCCGGCGAAAATGTTTGAAGCAAGCCGCGGGAAGTTTAGATTTTCGGAGACTTTTAATTTATCTGCGAAGAAACCACAAATTTTTCATTATAATCGTAAACCTTTGAAATTTAAACAGTATGTATATTTTTAACCAGTTTCTAAGCTTTCTTTTAGTGTGTTTTTTACCTATATACGTTCCGTATATTCTTTTATAATGTACAAAATCTTCGACTGGTTGCATTGACTATTACTATTAGATTCTGAAATTATATTTTATACTGTGTTCAAGAACTGCCAAAGTAATATAATATAATATAATATAATATAATATAATATAATATAATATAATATAATATAATATAATATAATATAATATAATATAATATAATATAATATAATATAATATAATATAATATAATATAATATAATATAATATAATATAATATAATATAATATAATATAATATAATATAATATAATATAATATAATATAATATAATATAATATAATATAATATAATATAATATAATATAATATAATATAATATAATATAATATAATATAATATAATATAATATAATATAATATAATATAATATAATATAATATAATATAATATAATATAATATAATATAATATAATATAATATAATATAATATAATATAATATAATATATAATATAATATAATATAATATAATATAATATAATATATATTATAATATAATATAATATAATATAATATAATATAATATAATATAATATAATATAATATAATATAATATAATATAATATAATATAATATTAAATATAATATAATATAATATAATATAATATAATATAATATAATATAATATAATATAATATAATATAATATAATATAATATAATATAATATAATATAATATAATATAATATAATATAATATAATATAATATAATATAATATAATATAATATAATATATATAATATAATATAATATAATATAATATAATATAATATAATATAATATAATATAATATAATATAATATAATATAATATAATATAATATAATATAATATAATAATATATAATATAATATAATATAATATAATATAATACAATACAATACAATATAATATAATATAATATAATATAATATGTTACTCCTATCTTTCAACTCAATTCACAATTAGTGTTTGACCTGCTAAACTAGCACATAAAACTACAATACAGACAGTTTTATACGAGTTGTCTTTATATGAAAAATACATGTTGTTTGAATGTTTTGAAACGTTTTCACATTAATGTGTTGCTTGTTAAACTTCCTTTTTCACCTCAAACATGTAAAGAATATAAAGCACAAGCCAAAAAGTAGGAATGAAAATACATATAATTATATAAACAAAGTCAAAGAACCAAGCATGAACTAAACTGACACGTTTCGCTTCATTATTGTGGTCACAGATTGTTGATTGTTGTAGTTTCATTCAGTGAAATGAATATAACTGGAACGCTACCTTCAACCGGAAGCTTGATGCTCTATTGTGCAAGTCACCCCCAGTCTTTCCACGTAAAAACAAACACGGCCAAACAAAATATTTTTATGCGATTTCGCCTAATCGGGTCGAAACTCCTAAAAAAACTCGTTTAGGGAGATAAAAACTAATTTTGTCATTACCTTCAGCTAGTTGAAACATTCTTGATGTTAATAGATTGCATTTTTTGGATTCTTTGTATGGAAATGCTGAATAACACGGCTCTTTGTTAGGAAAAAACGTAGAGCCTAGGCGTGAAGTTTTCCTTGACCATGTTGGGAGATTTGGGTTTTTTTTCTATAATTGATGCATTTTTGTGCAATCTAGTCACTTAGGAATGGGAACGAAACAAACATAAACTTATAATATAAAATAGTGTCAGTATCAAGTGTATTTTGTGATGAAATTTTAGCTTTTAGGAGTGCCCAAAACATTGAAGTTTCTCCTCTACCCAGTCCTTTTTTAATTTAGAGCGCATATTTACTGTAGTTTTTAGTAAACAAATATTTAAAGGGAAGAAAAAACTACGAAATTGAAGGAAAAATTGATATTTTTGTGACAGTGTTAGTGAGTAAAAATCATGCCACTTAACTGTGTTATACTTGGGTGTACAAACAGGGGTATTCCTCACCATGGACAGGATGCTACTGTAGCTTTTCACAGGTAATGACAATTATTTCCTTACATTAACAAGATAAAAAAACAACCCACGGAAAGGATATCTTAATATTTAATAAAACAGATTAAAATTACATTTCTTGTACTGAAATCTACAAGCATATATTTTTACATACTACTTTATCATTATTTTTGGCTATCATTGCTTTTACAATGACAACAGGATCTATATTTTTGCATCTTTGCCCGCACAGACGAGCAATTTTTCCTTGACAAGTTTTCCTGGTTCAAAAGTTGGCATGACCAGGTTTTGAACCAGGCTCCTTGTCAAGGAAAAATTGTCAATTTTTTCACGTACACACTAGCAAATAAAACTTGTCAAGGAAAAATTACTCGTCTATGCGGGGCTTAAGTGTAACCCTTACATGCTGAAAACCACAGCACAAACCATGTAGAGTCATTTTTTCAGTACTACAGTACCAATAAGGCCAAATTGGCTGCTCACAATATATGTATGTTGTAACTATTATAGATTTCCAATGAAAGATAAGCCTGCCTTAGAGCAGTGGGAGCATTTTGTTCAAGAAGCCAACAGGCCCAATATACTTAAAGAACCATGGAGGGCAACCAGTGCTAGCCGTATTTGCAGCCATCACTTCCAAGTAACAGATTACATCATCCCTCCTTCACTGAATGGGTCATGTCGACTAAAAAAGTATGTCATACCATCAAAGTCCCATGACGCAGCAACCATGTTGTATACGACGATGCCCAACGAAACAAGATGCAGGCTGGACCTGTCGAACAAGAGACCAATCCCCCCAACTGATTTGGAAAACCTATCGCCTCCAGAAAAAATCGCCAAAACTGCATCTACAGAAGAAAAAAGAGATGAGTTACAAACAAAACTTAGACAAAAAATACGCAACTTACAACAGCAATTACGAAGGTCAAAACAGAAAGTCAAAACTATGAATGAAGTCATCAAAGTGTTGGAAGAAAGATCACTGATAAGTTCAAAAGAAGCAGAAAGTTTACAATCAACATTTGAAAATAAACATCTTCAATTTCTGTATAATTTCAAAAACTTAAAAGCATCGCCATCAGGAAGGAGATATTCGGATGAAATAAAAGAATTTGCTTTGACTTTATACTTTTACTCACCGAAAGCATACAAATATGTTAGATCCATTATTCCATTGCCAAACCAATCTTTGATAAGAAGATGGTCAACTTCGTTTAAATGTGACCCAGGCTTTATAGAAGAAGCATTCACATCCCTGTCTGATTTAATCTGTGGTTCACCAATTAACAAGGACTGCTGTTTGGTAATCGATGCAATGTCCATTCGTAAGCAGACCCTCTGGGATGCTGAAAAAGATCGGTACTCAGGATTTGTTGATCTTGGTGACGAAATTCATAATGATAAGTCGGCAAAACTGGCTTCCGAGGCATTAGTTTTTCTGTTGGTCGGAACGAGAAGTCACTGGAAATGTCCCATTGGATACTTTTTAGGAGATAAAATCAGTGCCAAAGACCAGGCAAAATTAGTATCAAAATCGTTGGAAATGGCAGCAAAGGCTGGACTAAAAGTATGGTCGGTGACGGCAGATGGTACAGCAGTCAACCTTAGAACATTTGAAATTCTTGGTTGTAGTTTTAATGGCAGTTACGATGAGATGACCACTTCAATTATTCATCCAACTACTGGTGAAGAAGTTTTTATCATTCTTGACCCCTGCCACATGCTTAAACTCGCTCGTAATGCTTTGGCACACCTTGGGACCATTGTCGATGGTGAGGGTAATGCGATAAGGTGGCACCACATTGAGGAACTTCAAAAGTTACAAGAAGTGGAAGGACTGAATCTGGGTAACAAACTTTCTCCAAATCACCTGAAATTTCAAAAACACAAAATGAATGTCAGACTAGCAGCGCAAACATTAAGTTCTTCGGTGGCTAATGCTGTAGAATTCCTGGACAAATCGATGAAGTTGCCAAGTTTTCGCGATAGTCATGGTACAGTGATATTTATACGCACAATTGATCGGTTATTTGACATGCTGAATTCTCGTAACCCAATCGCTAAAGGTTTCAAGACACCCCTTCGTCCGAAAAGCAAGGGCACGTGGGAAGAAATCTTGATGTCAACAGCAGACTATCTACTGTCATTGAAAACAAGTACACCTACAGGTCAACTACTTTCCACCTCGCAACGTAAAACATTTGTAATTGGGTTCGTGGCATGTATCAAGTCTACAATTTCCATGGCTGCACAAATGTTTAGTTTACCCACCAATCCTTTCAAGTACTTATTAACTTACAAATTCTCGCAGGACCACATCGAACTTCTTTTTTCATGCATACGCTCAAGAGGAGGCTGGAATAACAACCCTAACGTTTTACAGTTCAAGTATGCAATTCGAAAGATGTTGATGCGAAATGCCATTACAGCATCGAAATATGCCAACTGTGTGGATTTTACAGGATGTAATAACATTATTCCCATATTCCATACGAGAAAGCACAAAAAATCAACCACCAACGAAAATATCGAGGAAGCCTCTGCCTCCAACAATGATTCAAGTGACATTTTATCCATGTGTGAACTGTTAAACGAAGAAGGGCATAGTGAATTTACCTCGAATGTTCTGTTTTACATCGCAGGGTACATTGTTTCCAAACTTGTAAAAACCCTAGTTTGTCCAGCATGCAAAAAGAGCCTTCTTCCTCTGCCAAAACAATTGCCTGCAAACGGACATGACTATACTTCAACCATATATCATGAAGCAGGAAAGGCATCGTCATTTACCACATTTGTCAACAAGGGTGGTTTGCAGATCCCAGCAACATCTGTGTTTCGAACGGTCGAATACTGCGAGCACGTTTTCAAAGCTACTGTTACGGGTAAAGACGGCAAACATATAAGCAACGAGGGAAACCTGAAGAAAAAAATGATCGTGAACGTCTTCCAACACTTCACATTGGACTCAACATCTGATCTGTTCACAGACCATGAAGATGATGACAACGAAATTCTAGTTGACGACCACAGAACAAATTTAATGAAACGTGTCGCGGACAAATATTTCACGTTGCGGCTGTTCAGCTTTGGAAAGAAATACGTCAAAGAGATCGTAAATGAAGGGAAACAAAGTGATCGACACTTGTTTAATAAAATTACTTTGTTTAATAATTATTAGGTTTGTAATACTACGTTAAAATAAAGAATTTACTCACTTGTTTTGATAAAATCTTTCAAAGTGTCGCTCGTACAAATTGTCGGAATTGCACATCGTCAAGTTGTTTCGTTAATAGCGTTTGTTTCCAAGCCGATTGGCAACTCCATTCGTATAACATTTTACTTGGTTGAATTTAAAATTAATTCCATTATAGTCCAAACAAACAAAACATAAAATAAACAACAAATTTAGCTTTCAAATTCGCTCTGCTCGCACATTGTTCTTGTTCTTCTCAAGACAAACAGCATGCTTCGCCCCCCACAGCGATCTCGCGAGGGAATCGCGAATGAAGCCAAAATTTGCGGGACTTTACCTCCAGACACGCGTGTCTGGAGGTAAAGTCCCGCAAATTTTGGCTTCACGAAATTATCAGAAGGTAGCGTTCCAGTTATATTTAGTTCACTGGTTTCATTTCGTGTTGGTCACGTATTATAATTTCTACGCATGCGCAAAGTGCGATCTTGTCGAGTCGATATTTAATAACGTCAGCAACTTCAAATGGGTTTTCAAGCTGTTTTTTCCGTACAATTGTTAAATAAGACGAGAAGAAAAACATATCCAAATTTCAAAAAATTCTACAAGGAGGTTTCTCTGCAATCGAAATTCCAAAATATTTCGAAACTAGCCTTATAAACTACCCTTCAAATTTTGATATGTTATTCTTTAGTGGACCATTAATCTTCCAAAACAATTTCAGAAAAATTGACCGAAGGAGAAAAAATATATTATCAATTCAATCTGAAATTAGACAATATATACGCAAAGATAAGACAGCATGGTTGCCATAGCAACACTAACACTATTCCTGTTTGTCCATAAAGAGACAGCCAAATACCTCTTTACATTCCTGGAAATGCTCATTTTGCCCTGTCGTAAGTATATCCAATATAAATTTAGTTGAAAGCGAAATTTACTGAAGTGCCCAAAGTTTTACAGAACTGTAGGGAGCCACCTTAAATGATGTTAAAGCTTTCCAGCTTGTGTATTTGGCACCAAATACAAAGCCAATATGTGAAATGAAATGATTTGGCATCATTTACTCTCTCCAACAGCTGTCAGCATTTTTGAATTTGAAAAGTAGCCGGAGAAAACCTGCGGTGTTTGGTAGAGTCACACTGGAAGCACTCTTCTCACGTGGGACGGAAGCGAGATTATAATCAGAAACTGCGTATTGCACGAACCGAACCCCATACCAGGTCACAGAGGTGAAATGCGCAAACCACTGCCCCTCTTACTTTTTACCAGCAGGTCAAGCAGGGCAGAGGTGCCCCTTTTGATTTTAAAGAAATATGTGTTATAATTTGAAAAATCCATTGTCATTCTTATTTGAGGTATTAACCTCGTTGTAGAACTATAAATTGAATCGAAATATACCTTTACGTTGATGATTTAAATCATATTCATTCGAATGTTTGCTGGCATAAGTGTATGAATCATGATCAAGGTCTTCTTCCAAATTGTTGTAAAAATGTGTGTCATCTAATCTATTTTAGAGATCTTGTCTAACTATAAGAGGTCTTTCGCTAAGCAGGAGGGTACAGTTAAAATAACCTTACTGTGTTAGAGTGCTTTATAGTCTATGAATAGATATCAATGGAACTACCTTTTGACGAAGATCAGGCGTTCTAGCGTGCATGCCCACATGATTGGTACAATGAAAATTGAACTGAGTATTGTTTGTCATAAATCGATTGTGTTAGATGGTGCATTCCGAAGCGCCACATAAAAAATTCATTTGTTTCTTTTTAAGTATATAGGACGTTCTCTGGCCAGAAAATATATCTTTAAATCACATAGTCTTCGACGGTTAAATAACAATGAAATAGTATGAATTACACGCGGGTTTATATGGCCCAAATTTCAACGAAGGAACGTGGAAATACGAAATATTTGGAACAGTAATATTAGTGCGCTGATGCCCTACGCCTATGAACAAATTTATCTGCAGCATTGGTTTTCAATTTAGCAATCCAACGTGTCGATTTTTCAAGTTTTATTTCTTACGCTAGGATATCTAACATGAGTCTCTACTTGACAACGTTCGGTGCGGAGAGTGCACTTCATTGGACTTGACATAAAATTGGACTTGACATAAAATTACTTTATAAGCATGCACTAATTATTTACTGAGTTATATAAATCCGACAATACCGATTAGAACAATGTTTACTCTTTGCCATAGACGTAAACAGTGTGGTCGAAGCCTCTGCTCAATTGTGACGTCACCTTCACTGTGACGTGTTTTTCACCGGGCCCACCGCTGACGATTTCTGGCTCGCCCCCAGTGTCGTCATCCCAGTTATCTCTGGCCACTACCAAAGTGATCACCTTGTCCCCACTGTATTCATAAATGTGGGATGTGTAACCAAGCAATTTATAACCCGGACGCGTTTGCTCTTCGGACAACAGGATATTTCCTGGTTCTGCTATGCCTTTTGATAGGTTATGTCGTCCATTACCGGCTAGTAAATCGCTAATAGTTCCACACACCTCTCCAGCCTTGTTGACAAGCATCACAGCACCACCAATCGCTGCAAACACTTGAGCCATGTTACAATCTGATAAAAACATAAATTACACATAAATCCCACATCCCATAAATCCCGCGCCAGTAGTTAGCCCAGTTGGTTAAGCATCGGACTGAGCGGGTCACTCAGAGTCTTAAAATAATTAAGGAAGAAGATGCTGCCGTTGCTCGAAAACTGCAATTGGTTAGACCTTCACATCTTGTCAGATATTAATATAAATTATCATCAACAAGATGTGCTACGCAACCGAGAGTACCTGCGTATAATCATTACGAGCAAATTCTATAATGCACAGCAAAACGTGGCTTTGCGAGGACACGAAGAGAACAGAATGACATCGGCGAAATTTCCGACATAAATAGAGAAAATCTATTGGAATTATTAAGCCTCAGATGTGACGATATCCCGTGGCTGAAAGAGAAACTCCAAGATCAACTTAAGCATCACGCTCAGTGGACATCTCCGTTCATCCAAAATGAGATATTAGAAATTATATGTAGCTTTGTTGCGGAGCGAATCGACCAGCTGCAAGATGTCCTGTTAAACAGAAACTTTGCTCTAATATATCATGGATGAAACTTCACATATCAGCCGTGTAGAACAGGTATCATAATCTCCCTAAGGTATGTTTTGGCTGGTAAAACATTAGAGATATTCATCGGATTTTTCTCGACAGCATCAACTGCAGGCGAAGTTTTATTTGAACTCGTAAAGAGGGTCTTTTCTGAACATGGCCTGAAGTTGGAGTTGACGTTTTCTTTACATTTTAATCCGCCTACACTCACGTATATAACACAATCCCTGTACATATTCTCGTAGTTCTGACGATGTTGTAGTACAAACTAAATCTAAACATATTTTTATCAAACAGCAGCTATTTGGCTTCATTTGACAATAGTATTTTTCTACTATGGTTAGTTTCGAGATTAAATAAAGAATATGTTAGTTTCTTATTGTATAACGCATTTAAATTAATACTAAAATTAATCAATGTTGCATGTATTGACCACACAGGATGACCTACGCACTTTCAAATTCACAAACTATACTGCATGACAATCGGCAAAAGCAAGCATGCAAAAGAGACACTAATTACCCGTTTAAAACGCTTTAAAACTCGAAAATCTTCTTTTTTTGGTCTTTTGACTGCTTTTCCTCCTGTTGACTTTAACAAGTGAAAGTCCTCTAAAAAAGTTTCATTTATCTTGTTTTGAAGACTTTATTTGTCTGTATTATTTCCCGACTCCTGAGTACAAAACATTGTACAAAACTATTTTTGAAAAAGGTTTGCAAAGTGGCAGTTTTACCACTTGACGCAACATTACCTGACGCAACATTACAAAAACCAGCGCATGCGCATAAAATGGAACCCTGACCGTCCATGACATAATGGCGGACAATTTTGAATCCGCATAATTTCACATACCCGGGTGTAAATACCGAGCGGAATTAGTATTGCACGAGCTTCGCGCCGTGCTCGGGGATTAATAGTGCATAGTATATGTATTTTGAAAGAGCACCACTCGCCCTCGCCACGGGGTCTATTAGACTGTCGCGTAAACCCATACTGTCATAAAGACCCAGTTGAAACTTATTATTAATTTGCTTGTTATTTTGCCGTGTAACTAATTTTAAGGTTATACCACCAAATTGCTGGAATTAATACAATGAAGAACATAAACCAGTATATAATAACATGTATTTTTAAATTGAATTGCATATTAATGCGTACTAAGTTCAGGCCTGGAACCAGAATCAATTGTAAATCTGAAAATCAGGTTGTGGCTGGATTGTAGGAACGAAAGTTTTAGTGCACTCACGGGGTTGTTATCCTATATTTTGAGAATTTCCAAATGCATGAATGTCTTGTCAATATCTTGGAAATTCCAAGGGTACAGAATATATTATAAAAACGGTGATCACGCATGTTCCATTGTGACAATACATTATAGTTATCCAAAACGAATTTACATATGTGTTAAACTTACTAAATAAGCTTTAATTTACGTTGCAAATATAGTATTCATTTCCATGTGTTTATTTAGTAACTAAACTCAACATTGATTAGTATTTATTTCAATTCCTCAATATATAAAGTACAGTATTTATAAAAATTCACTAACATTAAAAATTTAGTTGATATAAATTTCCAGAGTTGAATAATAAATTCCCGCTGGAGAGCCTGAGAGAAGGCTGTTCACCTCCTCCGGAGTGGCTGGCTAACATGAAGTATTTAAAATAAATTCATGAAATAAGACGATATGATAGATATGACAATTAATTAATTAATTATGGGAGATGGAGAACATAATTTATCATTTTCCTTTCCATAAAAATGTGAACCGGTCAAGGGGCGTGACTATATAAAAGTTCACTAGGATTATGTGCTGTGGTTTATCCATTTATGTACGTTTTGACACTGTTGATATAAAATTAAAATGTTGTGCACTACTGCAATTCAGTACTTGTATATAATATAGGAAAGGAACTGTGCAAAAGCTCTAGTATCATACTCATCAAGCTCCTTTACACTGTAATTTATAGGTCTCACCATTTTCAATAAAGAAAAGCAAAACAATTGATGAATTGTTCTGGAAGTTGACTATGTCATTAACAATATTGGTATACTAATTATACTTATCGAAATGGATCAAATGTTCAAAACAGACTGATTCTTGCCATCCTGACTTTTTCTGTTTGAATATAAGGGTTCCTATGCTTGATAGTATGTAATTTGCATGTGTTTCGCCATAATCAATTAGCATGTAACTTCCTGTGTTTCTGGCTAAACCCCTCTCCAGCAAGTCCCTTCAGATAAGCCCCCTCCTAATCTTGTCTGAAATAAATAACCAGAACCCCTCTCCAGGAAAGGGTGTTTACACTGTATATATAGTATTTACTATTTTCAGCATTTTAATTTGGTTGGCGAGTTTATGCGATTTAAGAGAAATTTTACCAATTTTTAGCCATGACTTAAGGCGATTTAGGGCGATTTAAGGCGACTTAAGATCCCAGAGCAGGCCTTAGCTCTATATGTGGGTAGTTATTTGGCCTAACATCATTAGGTAATAGCGTTGCCTAAAAAAGATAACAAGAGGAAGCTAGTGGTGGTTTTACTTAATAATTCACACAAGCAATATTTTCGCCTTTATCAAAATATTTCAAACATTGTGAAGCATTTGCAAAGCAGAGAAAACAGTGTAAACATATAGTATCGACTTCACGTCTTGTTAGAGCCTGTTAGAGTTAGAGTCATATATAGACCTGCGATTGGCTAGAATTTTTTCAAATAACTTGACGATGTATTCATGTTGTACGCTTATAGTTCTTAAATAAACCACACAATATCCTTCCAAAGCAGGTACGTACTATAACGCTTCCGATTTCGGTAATGAATCAGATTAGCATTCTGTTTGCATTCAGGCTGTGACGTTTTCCTATGTCCGATTATTAGTTTTTATAAAATTCTTGTATATTATAATGCGGTCATAATTTGATATATATATTTGTTAACTAATTTCAGTCAACTGGCATTCATGTAATCGGTCCCCTAGTTGAAATATCAACTGTGCTGTTCTGCTAAGATTTTGTCCATTGCCTGTTAAAATAAAACAAACAACCGGTTATAAATTTGCCTTTATACGGAAATGTTCATGATATTCTGCTGCGAATTTTTTCAACCATGCAATGTTTGTATTGTATGTAAAAACAAAATCCAATATAGAAATATTCACTCCTAAAACTTTAATTATGGTGTTGTACCAAGACTCACTTTAATAAGTACAATGTATAACAATACCACCAAGTCAAAATTTTGTTCAATCACCAATATCACTGCACAAAGCTTCCAATGCAACGCTTTCCAATGCAACGCTTCTCCAATGCAACGCTTCCAATGCAATACAAGTTTCAATGCAACGCTTCCAATGCAACGCTTCCTCAATGCAACGCTTAAACATAAACACAGCAGACTTACAGCCAATTGCACCTTGACCGTGAGGCGTATATAAATTAAATATTTGTTCCATTGTTTCAAACTTGATGTTTATTGGATGAATGTTGACGTGAATGTAAAATATTTATTCAATTTAACAACTTTATTTACATTCAACAAAAAATATTTATTCAACTTTTAATTAACAAAGTAAAAGAGTCGCATCGATTTTGCGTTTTGTATCTGCATGTTATCGAGAAACATTCCTCGTGAATAATTATAACAACATTATGCAAAATCATGACTGCAAATACAGGTGTTTATCCGTTCTTTATAACGAACTGTGTTAGTTCACGAGTTGTGTATCATTGCTTTATTATATCATGAAATATTTCATTGCATGCTTATTTCCCGAGTACAATGCATAGCTCTATATGCGGGTAGTTATTTCATGTAACATCATTAGGTAATAGTATTTGCCTAAAAGAGATAACAAAAGAGGAAGCTAGTTGTGGTTTTAGTTAATAATTCACACAAGCAATATTTTTCTGGGCTTTTATCAAAAATGTTTCATTTGGTAAAACAGAGAAAACAATGTAAACATACTATCGACTTCACGTCTTGTTAGAGCCCAAGCAGAGTTATATTAGTAGACCTATTGATTGGCTAGAATTTTTTCAAAACTTGACGATGTATTCATGTTGTACGCTTAGTTCTTAAATAAACCACATAAATATCCTTCCAAAGCAGGTACTTAACGCTTCTGATTTCGGTAATGAATTAGATTTGCATTCTGTTGCTCTCAGGCTATGACGTTTTCCTTATGTCCGATTTTTATAATAATATAGTTGATAGCTTCATGGGAGATAAAATATAAGTTTTTTGCCTGAGGTGAGACCATTTTTTAGCCCCCGGAGCAGTAGCGAGGGTTAAAATGAGTTCTGAGGAGGAGGCCAAAACATATTTGCAGTGCCCAAGAACATCAACTGTATTACTACTATAATAATTTTACAGGGCATGCAATTTCTCAGCTGGATAAGAAAAAATCAAGAATATACGGCAGGCAGAAAAATAAAATGAACATGCAGGCTGCCATCACGCCGACATTGTATTTACTTAAATTTAAAAACTATATTTATATATTAAGCAGAAAACCGTTTTCAAAAGACAAAAAAATAATTATAAGTATTATTTGAACAATAAATTAACTGATTAAGCTTTACTACAATGCCTGAAAGTTTAGCTAGGGGAATAATGCTGTTTCATTGCAACGATTAAAAACAAACCTGTTATTCACTTCTGCCATTGTCAGGTATAATTATAATAGAATATACATGCATGCAGAATCCCCATTCATTTCATTCATCTCGTTTCTTAGAGACTTTGTTTGTCTGTTTATGTCCTACTTTCCTCGAGTGCAAAACTTTTTTGAAAAAGTTTGTAAAATGGCACTATGGCTGCAGTAATTCTTTCTTCTTAGCCAATCATGAGGTTGCTAGTTACCAGTTTTCTCTCGGTCTGAACTGGCGCATGGGCATAAACTAGAATACCTTCCATTTGCATAATGGCGGACGATTCTTGCATCTCCGCCATGTTGTCACATGCCACCCGGGTGTAAATTATCTTGAGCGGAATTAGGTACCATCGCATGGCGCTTCTCATCTTTTTGAAAAGGATTCTTGCTCATTTAACTTCGAAGATCCATAAATTTTTCTTCGTTTAGCTTTAGCCAAGTGCATTGTGTCGTTAAAAATGTAAAAAGGACACTTTGGCGACAGCCGGCTAAAGACGCAATGGTTTCTGCCACCCACTCCATTGAAATTCAGTGGCCGGGCTAAATATTATATATATTTTAGCCTGGCTGTTTTGTCTTATTTTAGCCCGAAAAATACGCCACAATGCCCGCTAAAATTATAATAATAGTAATTATAAATATTTTTGTATTTCATAATGCGGTCATAATTCTGATATATATTTGTTAACTAATTCTGAGCCCTGGCATTCGACTGGAGCTGGCGTAATTGGCCAAGGAACACTGCCTAGTTGAAATATCAACTAGTTGTTCTGCCAGATTTTGTCCATTGTTGTGATGAAAGCAAGTGGTAATATCACAGACTAAAGAACATTAGCAATAAGGATGGAGTAGATAAAAGTACTGTTAAAATAAAACAAACAACCGTTATAACGCCTTTAACGGAAATGTTCATGACATTCTATTTCGCTGCGAATTTTTCAACCATGCAATGTTTGTATTGTATAAACAAAATCCAATATAGAAATATTCCACTTTAAAACTTTAATTATGGTGTTGTACAAGACTACTTTAATAAGTACAATGTATAACAATTCACCAATTCATCAAGTCAACATTTTGTTCAATCACCAATAATATCATTGCACAAATTTAAAGCTTCCAATGCAACGCTTCCTAGACTCAGACCTAAACACAGCAGACTTGCAGCCAATTGCAATTGACTGTGAGGCGTGCATAAATTAAATATTTGTTCATTGTTCCAAACCAGTGTTTACTATTGATGAAAGTTGACGTTTGCATATGGTTAGCAATTTGTTTCAAAATTCAACAACGAATATTTGTTCAACTTTAAATAAAACAACTTTATTGACATTCAACAAAAATATTTATTTAACTTTAATAACTCGTATTACTCAGTTCAACAAAAATATTTATTCAACTATAACAACTCGTGGCTATAGTCAACAAAATATTTATTGCTTTGTAAATCGTATTTACTCAGTTTAAACAAAATATTTATTCAAATTTAACAACTCGTGCTATTCAACAAAAATATTTATTCAATACAACAACTGTATGATGGCATGTTTATTCAACTTTAGCAACTCGTATTACTGTTCAACAAAATATTTATGGGAGGACGTTACACCAAAAATACTACATATGGCAGAAATGGGTGATATCAACTGAAAAGGTGATTCATTAAAATAGAAATGATTCATTATATTTTGAAATGGTTTAGCATTACGTAGTAACTCGTAGTAAATGAAACTGATAAGATAAGAAGTGCTTTAAGAGAGGTTACAGTCCGTTCTGTCGCATGTGCGAAAGCGGTTTTGTTATGATACACTATATTCAACTTATCATGAAGTGACATTGTAATTCTGCATGACGCAAGACGATGCTTTCTTTGCCAAATTTCTTACTCAGGTGGTTTTAAAATGAAAGGCCTACTTAACTCACAAATTTCCCGCGCCGTCGAAACTGCCCATCTCGCGTGGCACAAACAAACTATGGCTATCTTTTTATCCACTTGAAATTCCGGTATTGAAAAGGAGAGAGGATGTTCTAGCGTGTTTTATTATTGAAATATCGTTTTCAGGTATAGTATTTCAAATTTGAAGCCCAAGATAAAGCTTGAATCCAATAGTTTTCAGAAATAGATGGGTAGAAATCGACAATGTCAAACGAAATAAAACTGTGTCTGTCCTTATCTTTTATATTGCCAAACCACTGAATAACTTGTTTTGTATTCCTCCATTGATTTAAAATTCTCTCAGAATTCTGAAAATTTAATTTTTGTCCAAAATAACTTTGCTTATTTTCCGGATTCGCTTTTAGCGGGATTTTAATTAATCGGCATTTTTGGATTGTTTTCGAAATTACTATCTTGCATGTGATCTTTTAAAGATATGATAATGCTTCGCGTTTTTTTCATTTTTTTTCAATTCTGTCGCCGATTCCTAAATTGTTCAGGAAAATGTTTTTAGTTCTGAATCAATTTCATCCCTATGAGTATCCTCAGATCCATGCTAATATGTTTTTGGTAGATATTTGTCATGTCAAAGATTTCTGAAAATTGGTTCCTATATGGCCCAAAATTGTAAATTTTCAATTAATTTTATAAGGTCGTTCTTCGAAGGATTTCTATTTCCCGGAATAGAGAAGGGAGGTTGTTTCTTTTGTTGGATGCAAGGCCGAAAATGATTTGTTTTGGTTTTCACATTTTTGGTTTTTATTAAGAAAGAAATTAACTTTCCCATCTCATACGTTTTACATTACACTTTCACTTTTCAATCAAATTTTCAAATAAGCGTCCTGTGATGGTATGAGGATATTCTTTAGTGAATAAATCAGAAATCAAAGAAATTGCCATATTTTGCAGTTAAATAGAAATGAATAGCACGTAAACAAGAGGTGCACAACCGATATACGGGTGCGAATATACGTGTAGGTTTAGGCTCTACGAAACGCAAAGAGTGCTCGACAACATATAGTTAAGAGCAATATATTTGGACATTGAAAGAAAACAATAAGGATTTCCAGTATTAATTTGACAAATTTTAAAACATTCTATTTTGTATGCGGAGGAGGATCAAAACGATGCGAATTTATGTTTTAGAAGAAAAATTTTGTATTTTGAAAGAAAAAACAAGGATTGTTTACTCAGCAAAAAGAGCTGAAATAATTTCACGATGTCGTCATCGTAATAAATTTCATGCGTAAACAACGCAAACAAAGCCATGCATGGACACATTGTCTCCGCCACACACCCCTACGCCCCGGCAGAAAGCATATAAGCGGTCATTTCTTTCGATATTTGTAAACTGTACTGATGATTCTTTTTACAGATGAAACAGCCTGTTGCAGACAAGTTTTGAGAGTAAGCGAAAATCTATATATATATATATATATATATATGCGATTTAAAGTATAGAACAATCTGTAAGATTACCTCTAGAAGTGAGATTTACAATTGTATATATCTAAGTGAAAAAGTTATATCAATAAAGTTTTCATTATTATAAGGCATCGAGCAGAGCCGTTCGGACGTACTCTGTACATGTCTAAAGTTTTACTGCAAATTTATCACTTGAATCACAAATTATTTTAGAAATTAACACCAGTAAAGATTGTAATCATGATTCGTTCCAGTTTATTGCTATGTTATTGATTTGTGTCGTTTGTTCGTTCTGTGGGAAAGATTTCGTCACGCTTGGTCGTCACTCATGGCGATGTAAACAGTATTCTATTCACAACCCTCTCAGTCATGCTCAGTTAAATTAAGGTATGGGATAATAGTGATCCGCTACCTTAGCCTTCTTTCATACAACTCACACAGGCAACACTTCGCCCTCATTACCAACCAATAATCTATTATTATAGCCCCATTGTATCATTAAAACCCCAACCTCATCCAATCTATACCCCAAACTATCCAAAACTATACAATGGTTACTCTTTCTATGCTAATTATTAGGACTGGTCGTAATGTTGTCGGATAAAATTTAGGGCACACACAAAGCGTTTAAGTAATTGACGTCCTGCCAAACTCGTAAATTGTGACTAGGGCTTTCACGGTTGGAATACTGAATACTGCCAAAGCATCGTCGTATGCTAGTGATGGACTGATGATTTTGAAAGCCTTGACTGGATCCTTTCAAAATTTTCGATAAGTATTGTGGGATGTTATAATGCCAAATTTGGGCGCAATACTCCAAGATTGGTCTGATGCATGTTACGTACACTTCAATCAAAATTTTAGTGTCAGCGCAAGCTCGCTTAATTTAAGAAGTCTTAGCATGTAAAGACGTTTTGAAGTCTTTCTAACGATGTAAGTCAGGTGGTCGTTCCGTGTCACCACTAAATATTACGCCAAGCAATTTTGCTGACTTTACCACCTCAATGGGCTGTTCGCCAACAGTCATCGGAGAGAAGTTTGGATTTGATTTCCAAAAGCAAACAAGGATTTCTTTGCACTTCCGAGTGTTTAGAGACATGTTTTAGAGACATGTTATTATTTTCACACCACTGCTTAATTCCGTTCCATTCAATTAATAAATCATTATCATGAACAGCATCGGACCGAAGACAGTGCGGTGAGGACACCACCGATTACCTGTTCCAAGCTAGAAGTACATTTCCCTATCTTTACTCGCTGTTTTCTGCCAGTCAGGAAACTTCTCACCCAAGCAATCAAGATGGGATCGATCGCCATTTCGTCCATTTTCTTCATAAGGATATGGTGGTCTATCTGGTCAAAGGCTTTACAGGGCAGTATGATCAAGAACCAGCCGATGTGATCCATGATCTCAGCCAAATCAGCTCCAGTGAGTCTAGGAAACACATTCCGCACATTCATGATCTGCGTTCATCTGCTTCAGGTATATCCGAACGCGCGCCTCAGAAGCGGACGACGTAAATGAAATAAAAACATCAGATATCACCCTTCGTTGTCGGCTGGCAAAATAATTAACTAACCACAGGAAAGGTCGACAAATAACGGCTGTACTATATACATATAATGCTAGATGCCCCTTACAGTCAAATCGCCGTGTGCAGATTGCACTGTTTCCACAGACATTTTGATAAAAATCTTTCCCCAAATGCGATTGGAATTGTCTTGAAATAGGCTTGGTCACAAGCAAAAATATACCTCTTACTGGATAGATGGAAGTGCCGGATACTTTGTGGTAGACCAGACAGGGGTGCCAGATTCTGTGTGATGATCAGAATCATAGTTTCTACCCTTGAACGAACTCTACCGAACGCAACGCACAACGTACTCTTCCTCGGCAAAGACAATACGCAACATTCGTGAGTAATTCGCCTTGCCAAAAAGACGCTGGGTTGCGAAAAACTAAGTCGCGGACATTTGCCACATAATGCGTTCTACACCCAGAGCTAAGTGGTCATTGGCCACCACCTCCCCGCTGGCATTGGTGGGACTTCCCTGAGAATCAACCCATTTCATCGTAGCATATTTTTTCCATCGCTACCTCAATGACCCTAGAAGCAAACTGTTCATCACATTCCCAAGGCCAAATTGCACCTGGGATGATTGACCATATCAAACGAACAAAAAATAAGACTAGGAAAGTCCCCAACCAAAGCCAGCGAGGAGATGGCAGCTTAGCCCGGTAAACCGAGAGGGTTTGTTTAGGTACCCATTTCTAAACTGTCACAACTCGCCAGCCAAGGTTAAAAAATCTCCCACAAATACGGGTACGGGCTATTACGGTATTGTCATGCAGGGGGGAAAGGTTGAATAATAGTCCTGTTACGCAACTGAGCTTTTAAAGGCCTAAAAGAACAACGTTTCGTTTCCTGACAATGGTTATCGAGTTCCGCGGAGAAAAATGAGAATGGATCGCGGGCGATTGCATCCGTTACCCTGGCCACTTGACACCATACACTGAGACGGTCTAGAGCCGACAAAAGTAGTGGGCGAGCTAGCCCTGTTAATCACACCATTGATCACTCACTCTGTTTGGGTGCTTTAATGTCAAAAGGGATAAGATGGGGATGAAAATTATAACAACAGGATATTTCCTGGTTCTGCTATGCCTTTTGATAGGTTATGTCGTCCATTACCGGCTAGTAAATCGCTAATAGTTCCACACACCTCTCCAGCCTTGTTGACAAGCATCACAGCACCACCAATCGCTGCAAACACTTGAGCCATGTTACAATCTGGATAAAAACATAAATTACACATAAATCCCACATCCCATAAATCCCGCGCTACAGTAGTTAGCTCAGTTGGTTAAGCATCGGACTGAGCGGGTCACTCAGAGTCTTAAAATAATTAAGGAAGAAGATGCTGCCGTTGCTCGAAAACTGCAATTGGTTAGACCTTCACATCTTGTCAGATATTAATATAAATTATCATCAACAAGATGTGCTACGCAACCGAGAGTACCTGCGTATAATCATTACGAGCAAATTCTATAATGCACAGCAAAACGTGGCTTTGCGAGGACACGAAGAGAACAGAATGACATCGGCGAAATTTCCGACATAAATAGAGAAAATCTATTGGAATTATTAAGCCTCAGATGTGACGATATCCCGTGGCTGAAAGAGAAACTCCAAGATCAACTTAAGCATCACGCTCAGTGGACATCTCCGTTCATCCAAAATGAGATATTAGAAATTATATGTAGCTTTGTTGCGGAGCGAATCGACCAGCTGCAAGATGTCCTGTTAAACAGAAACTTTGCTCTAATATATCATGGATGAAACTTCACATATCAGCCGTGTAGAACAGGTATCATAATCTCCCTAAGGTATGTTTTGGCTGGTAAAACATTAGAGATATTCATCGGATTTTTCTCGACAGCATCAACTGCAGGCGAAGTTTTATTTGAACTCGTAAAGAGGGTCTTTTCTGAACATGGCCTGAAGTTGGAGTTGACGTTTTACATTTTTAATCCGCCTACACTCACGTATATAACACAATCCCTGTACATATTCTCGTAGTTCTGACGATGTTGTAGTACAACGAAATCTTAAACATATTTTTTATCAAACAGTAGCTATTTGGCTTCATTTGACAATAGTATTTTTCTACTATGAAGTTAGTTTCGAGATTAAATATGTTAGTTTCTTATTGTATAACGCATTTAAATTAATACTAAAATTAATCAATGTTGCATGTATTGACCACACAGGATGACCTACGCACTTTCAAATTCACAAACTATACTGCATGACAATCGGCAAAAGCAAGCATGCAAAAGAGACACTAATTACCCGTTTAAAACGCTTTAAAACTCGAAAATCTTCTTTTTTTGGTCTTTTGATTGCTTTTCCTATAAATAAATTCATGAAATAAGACGATATGATAGATATGACAATTATGGGAGATGGAGAACATAATTTATCATTTTCCTTTCCATAAAAATGTGAACCGGTCAAGGGTGACTATATAAAAGTTCACTAGGATTATGCTGTGGTTTATCCATTTATGTACGTTTTGACACCGTTGATATAAAATTAAATGTTGTGCACTACTGCAATTCAGTACTTGTATATAATATAGGAAAGGAACTGTGCAAAAGCTCAGTATCATACTCTATCAAGCCCTTTACACTGTAATTTATAGGTCTCACCATTTTCAATAATGAAAAACAAAACAATTTAGGAATTGTTCTGGAAGTTCATGTCATTAACAATATCCTAATCTTGTCTGAAATAAACAACCAGAACCCCCCCTCTCCAGGGTAAAGGGTGTTTACACTGTATATAGTATTTACTATTTTCAGCATTTTAATTTGGTTGGCGAGTTTATGCGATTTAAGAGAAACTTTGCCAATTTTTAGCCGCGATTTAAGGCGATTTTGGGCGATATAAGGCGACTTAAGGTCCCAGAGCAGGCCTTAGCTCTATATGTGGGTAGTTATTTGGCCCATGCAACATCATTCGGTAATAGGGTTGACTAGCTAAAAAAGATAACAAAAGAGGAAGCTAGTGGTGGTTTTAATTAATAATTCACACAAGCAATATCATTCGGCTTTATCAAAATATTTCAAACATTGTGAAGCATTTGCAAAGCAGAGAAAACAATGTAAACATTGTATCGACTTCACGTCTTGTTAAAGCCTGTTAGAGTTAGAGTTATATATAGACCTGCGATTGGCTAGAATTTTTTCAAATAACTTGACGATGTATTCATGCATGTTGTACGCTTAGTTCTTAAATAAACCACACAATATCTTTCCAAAGCAGGTAGCTACGTACTAACGGTTTCGATTTCGGTAATGAATTAGATTCTGATAGCATTCTGTTGCATTCAGGCTGTGACGTTTTCCTATGTCCGATTATTAGTTTTTATAAAATTTTTTGTATATTATAATGCGGTCATAATTCTGATATATATATTTGTTAACTAATTCTGAGCCCTGGCATTCATGTAATCGGCCCCTAGTTGAAATATTAACTAAAGGTTCTGCCAGATTTTTGTCCATTGCCTGTTAAAATAAAACAAACAACCGTTATAACGCCTTTAACGGAAATGTTCATGACATTCTGCTGCGAATTTTTCAACCATGCAATGTTTGTATTGCATAAACAAAATCCAATATAGAAATATTCCACTTTAAAACTTTAATTATGGTGTTGTACCAAGACTATTTCAATAAGTACAATGTATAACAATTCACCAATTCACCAAGTCAAAATTTTGTTCAATCACCAATAATATCATTGCACAAATTTAAAGCTTCCAATGCAACGCTTCCTAAACCTAAACACAGCAGACTTACAGCCAATTGCAATTGACTGTGAGGCGTGCATAAATTAAATATTTGTTAATTGTTTCAAACTTGATGTTTATTGGATGAAAGTTGACGTTTCTATACGGTTGGCGATTTGTTTCAAAATTCAACAAAAATATTTATTCAACTTTAACAACTTTATTTACATTCAACAAAAATATTTATTAAACTTTAACAACTCGTATTACTGTTCAACAAAAATATTTATTCAACTTTAACAACTCGTGGCTATAGTCAACAAAAATATTTATTTAACTTTAGCAAATCGTATTACTCAGTTTAAACAAAAATATTTATTCAACAATAACAACTCGTGGCTATTGAACAAAAATATTTATCCAACTTTAGCAACTCGTATTACTGTTCAACAAAAATATTTATGGGAGGACGTTACACCAAAAATACTACATATGTGAAATGAATTGATATCAACTGAAAAGATTCATTAAAATAGAAATGATTCATTATATTTTGAAATGGTTTAGCATTACGTAGTAACTCGTAGTGCAATGAATTGATAAGATAAGAAGTGCTTTAAAGAGGGGTTACAGTCCGTTCTGCGCATGTGCGAGCGGTTTGTTATGATACACTATATTCAACTTATCATGAAGTACATTGTGTCTGCATGACGCAAGACGATGCTTTCTTTGCCAAATTTCTTACTCAGGTGGTTTAAAATGAAAAGGCCTACTAACTCACAAATTTCCGCGCCGTCGAAACTGCCCATCTCGCGTCAAACAAACTATGGCTATCTTTTTTTATCCATGAAATTCCGGTATTGAAAAGGAGAGATGTTCTAGCGTGTTTTATTATTGAAATATCGTTTTCAGGTATAGTAGTCAAATTTGAAGCCCAAGATAAAGCTTGGTCCAATAGTTTTTCAGAAATAGATGGGTAGAAATCGACAATGTCAAACGAAATAAAACTGTGTCTGTCCTTATCTTTTATATTGCCAAACCACTGAATAACTTGTTTTGTATTCCTCCATTGATTTAAATTCTCTCAAATTGAAATTAATTTTGTCCAAAATAACTTTGCTTATTTTCCGGATTCGCTTTTAGCGGGATTAATTAATCGGCATTTTGGATTGTTTTCGAAATTTTCTTTGTGATCTTTTAAAGATATAAATGCTTCGCGTTTTTTCATTTTTTCAATTCTGTCGCCGATTCCTAAATTGTTCGAAATGTTTTTTAGTTCTGAATCAATTTCATCTATAGTGTCCTCGGATCCATGCTAATATGTTTTTGTGATGTTGTCATGTCAAAGATTTCTGAAATTGGTTCCTATATGGCCGAAATTGTAAATTTTCAATTAATTTTATAAGGTCGTCTTCGAAAGGTTTCATTTCCGGAATAGAAGGAGGTGTTTTGTTGGATGCAAGGCCGAAATGGTTGTTTTGGTTTTCACATTTTTGGTTTTTATTAAGAAAGAAATTAGCTTTCCATCTCATACGTTTTATTACACTTTCCACTTTTTCAATCAAATTTTTCAAATAAGCGTCCTGTGATGGTATAGGGATATTCTTTAGTGAATAGTCAAATCGAAATTGCCGCATTTTGCAGTTAAATAGAAATGAATAACGTAAACAAGAGTGCACAACCGATATACGGGTGCGAATATACGTGTAGGTTTAGGTCTACGAAACGCAAAGAGTGCTCGACAACATATAGTTAGAGCAATATATTTGGACATTGAAAGAAAACAATAAGGATTTCAGTATTAATTGGCAAATTTTAAAACATTCTATTTCGTATACGGGAGGATCAAAACGATGCAATTTATGTTTAGAAGAAAAATTTTGTATTTTGAAAGAAAAAAACAAGGATTGTTTACTCAACAAAAGAGCTGAAATAATTTCACGATGTCGTCATCGTAATAAATTTCGCGTAAACAACGCAAACAAAGCCATGCATGGACACATTGTCTCCCACACACACCCCCACGCCCCGGCAGGAAGCATATAAGCGGTCATTTCTTTCGATATTTGTAAACTGCCTGATGATTCTTTTACAGATGAAACAGCCTGTTGCAGACAAGTTTTGAGGTAAGCGAAAATCTATATATATATATATATATATAGCCTTATGCGATTTAAGTATAGTCAATTGTAAGTTACCTCTAGAAGTGAGATTTACAATTGTATATATCTAAGAAAAAGTTATATCAATAAAGTTTTCATTATTATAAGGCATCGAGCAGAGCCGTTCGGACGTACTCTGTACATGTCTAAAGTTTTACTGCAAATTTATCACTTGAATCACAAATTATTTTAGAAATTAACACCAGTAAAGATTGTAATCATGATTCGTTCCAGTTTTATTGCTATGTTATTGATTTGTGTCGTTTGTTCGTTCTGTGGGAAAGATTTCGTCACGCTTGGTCGTCACTCATGGCGATGTAAACAGTATTCTATTCACAACCCTCTCAGTCATGCTCAGTTAAATTAAGGTATGGGATAATAGTGATCCGCGCTACCTTAGCCTTCTTTCATACAACTCACACAGGCAACACTTCGCCCTCAATTACCAACCAATAATCTATTATTATAGCCCCATTGCTTATCATTAAAACCCCAACCTCATCCAATCTATACCCCAAACTATCCAAAACTATACAATGGTTACTCTTTCTATGCTAATTATTAGGACTGGTCGTAATGTTGTCGGATAAAATTTAGGGCACACACAAAGCGTTTAAGTAATTGACGTCCTGCCAAACTCGTAAATTGTGACTAGGGCTTTCACGGTTGGAATACTGAATACTGCCAAAGCATCGTCGTATGCTAGTGATGGACTGATGATTTTGAAAGCCTTGACTGGATCCTTTCAAAATTTTCGATAAGTATTGTGGGATGTTATAATGCCAAATTTGGGCGCAATACTCCAAGATTGGTCTGATGCATGTTACGTACACTTCAATCAAAATTTTAGTGTCAGCGCAAGCTCGCTTAATTTAAGAAGTCTTAGCATGTAAAGACGTTTTGAAGACTTTTCACGATGTAAGTCACGTGGTCGTTCCGTGTCACCACTAAATATTACGCCAAGCAATTTTGCTGACTTTACCACCTCAATGGGCTGTTCGCCAACAGTCATCGGAGAGAAGTTTGGATTTGATTTCCAAAAGCAAACAAGGATTTCTTTGCACTTCCGAGTGTTTAGAGACATGTTTTAGAGACATGTTATTATTTTCACACCACTGCTTAATTCCGTTCCATTCAATTAATAAATCATTATCATGAACAGCATCGGACCGAAGACAGTGCGGTGAGGACACCACCGATTACCTGTTCCAAGCTAGAAGTACATTTCCCTATCTTTACTCGCTGTTTTCTGCCAGTCAGGAAACTTCTCACCCAAGCAATCAAGATGGGATCGATCGCCATTTCGTCCATTTTCTTCATAAGGATATGGTGGTCTATCTGGTCAAAGGCTTTACAGGGCAGTATGATCAAGAACCAGCCGATGTGATCCATGATCTCAGCCAAATCAGCTCCAGTGAGTCTAGGAAACACATTCCGCACATTCATGATCTGCGTTCATCTGCTTCAGGTATATCCGAACGCGCGCCTCAGAAGCGGACGACGTAAATGAAATAAAAACATCAGATATCACCCTTCGGTGTCGGCTGGCAAAATAATTAACTAACCACAGGAAAGGTCGACAAATAACGGCTGTACTATTTAAGAATTAAAAAACGAGTCGCGTGCCGTTATGGTGTAATAATGCACGAGGGGTGAATGTTGGGAGAATACGAAAAGCTTGTAAAACACGAGGCGTAGCCGAGTGTTTTACACGCTTCTCGAGTATTCTCCCAACATTCCCCCGAGTGCATTATTACACCATAACGGCACAAGACGAGTTTTTTAATTCTTTTATATTATACGTGGTATATAACCACAGTAAACAATTTTGTTCAAAGATCAATATTGATATTCTCCTAACATGTAATCACTGACGTCACTCGCAAGCTTTTTAATGTTTTCATTGCTTGGCAACAACTACAAGCTTGAATTCTGGCCGGCGAAGGAGCGAAAAACTTGCAACTCAACAAAATTAGGGATTTAAAAGGCACAAAACTGTTGAAATTTTTTGAAATATAGTGCACAATGATAGACAGATTGGTTTTTCGTTGTTCTGCTTCACTATTGTCCTGGATTCGTATAAAAGCGAAGGGTTTTTCCGTTTTTGTCAAGCTGCTTTGATGACATTGGCTGTCAAGTTGATTTTCATCTTGAACCAAATATATCAGGCAGTTTTTGTTTGAAGGTACTGTTTGAATATTTTTGTGTTTTTGCTAGTTCAGTGGTTGGTGGTTAAAAATTTTCTCAGACAAACTGTCAAGAAATGCATAAACATGTCGTATTTGTGTAGGTTTTTGTCGTTGCATCTTGACAGCTTAAAAACTGTACACATATTGTTTATATCTAAATCAATGCCAAAATGGTTAATTTTAATTTTTTGCACCTAGAACTGTGGATAAATTTGGTTTGGTTTGTGTTCAAAAACAGTTTTTGTACCTTTATATGTCAAAATAGTACAGATTTTCGCGTTTCTTGTCGCCGTTGAATGCCAACTTTCAAGCAAAAAAGTATATTTCAAACTCAGAAACAGCTACGAATCTTTATTCGCCGTTTATGTTCCGTTGTTATTTGTTGGCTGGCTTTTTTCCATCTCGTTTAGGTCTATTTTTTCTTGCTTTTTGACAGACTTTGGATTTAAAACTATTATAATTTTGTTCATATTGTATTGACAATTCCGAGGAAAATTTAACAAGCGGGGACGAAGTGAGAAAAATGAAAACGCTGGCCGTGCTTTATTGCGTCATAAAGCACGCGTATTAGCCAATCAAATTGCTCGTTAGATACTACTTATAATATAAGGTGTAATAATGCACTCGGGGGAATGTTGGGAGAATACTCGAGAAGCGTGTAAAACACTCGGCTACGCCTCGTGTTTTACAAGCTTCTCTCGTATTCTCCCAACATTCACCCCTCGTGCATTATTACACCATAACGGCACGCGACTCGTTTTTTAATTCTTAAATACAACATGTAGCCAATTTTCAGTGCGCATGCGCGGGATTTCTTGAGCTCGCAGCCAGTAAAAGCATGCGAGCTTAATAGGGATTTGTATTACAAACTGCACACTTGGATCACTAAATCGACTATTTTTCGAAAACTAACGATTTGAATATCAAACCACAACAGCTTTCTCACCTACTGTACAGGGTGTCCCAAAAAAAAGGCTACCTTTTCAAATTCAAATTAGCATGTTAATTCAAGCAACCTATTGTATTCAATATCCCATGTGTATAAAACTGTGTGTTTTTACGCATTCGTAGTTCAAAAGCGATAATGAATTTCAAAGAACTACAATAGGTTGCTTGAATTAACATGCTAATTTGAATTTGAAAAGGTAGCCTTTTTTTTGGGACACCCTGTATAGGTGATTCTTTTTATTGTTTCTATTTTCTGTAGTTTGATTGATTTCTCCCATGAGAGTTTAAAACAGTGTCAGTCTTGCAGACACCTGTGACTATCAACTATCGACAGGAAAACTATAATTTCTCATCAAAAGTTGATGAAACCATAGCATGCTATATTAAATACAGTAGCTTCTATGAGTTGTGCAAGCTGGCCACAACATGTTATAGTCTATTTATATATACCAATTATTTATATAAACTACTATTTATTTATTTATTTATTTATTATCTTTGCCAAATAATCTACATTGCAACATTTTACATTAGCTATGGCAGGGTGTCTGCAACAGAAACTACCAATTACTGTGGGCCCTATATTTTGATTTGTTCAATTTAAATATCTGAATGCATTTTACTGTAAACATAGTATGTGTGCATGTATTGAACACACTATTTACTATATAAACTAGAAATACATGCATGCAGTAACCCCTCGCCCATTTGAACCATAGTTAAGTTTGAACCAAAAAATTTACTCCCAAAAGTTATTGTAACATGAAGTACTGAGTCGACGAATGTAACCATGGTAACACGCAACATTGTATATTTTTTATATTTTAATTTGTACAAAATTTTATTTTGTTTTTAACTATAAAATTATCAATTGTCCAACTATATAAAGTGAGTATGCTATTGTGCACTCTTTTAGCTTTGATTTACTGTAACATTCAACCTTAGACGTTCACAAAACGTTTCGAAATTTTCAAAAAACTTCAACTGCTTTTCGAGGAGTATTTTTATACTTCGCACTTGCTTTTGCAATGAAGTTTTTGAGATTTAATGTTATTTTATTTGTCTATAACATATTTGAATCAATACTAAAATACTCTTAAAGATCAATCAATGTTGTATTGACCACACAGAATGATCTAAACATTTTCAAATTCACAAACTATACTGCATGCTGTGTTAAAAAATCGCCAAAGCAAGCATGGAAAATAGACACTTGCCTGTTTAAAACGCTCCTTTTTCGGTCTTTCGACTTTTTCTCCTCTTGTTAATTTGTCCTCTAAATAATTTTCATTTATCTTGTTTTGGAGACATAGAGACTTATAAAATGAGTGCAAAACTAATTTTGCAAAATATAATGGAAGTCTTCTCTCGGCTTGAACTTGCGCATGCGCATAACTTACGAAAAGGTCCTGTCCAGTCCAGTCCATGACAAAAAAAAATGGCGGACGACTTTGCATTCCACAATGTTTTCACATACCCGGGTGTAAATCTCCGAGCGGAATCAGTACCCTCGCACGGCGCTTCGCGCCGGCTCGGGGAATAAATATTTGAGACCATTTGATCAATTGAAAAGAGGCGTATTATGGTTCATCAGCTTTGGTAGAGCTTGATCTGGCAGGAGGGATGCTGGTCATGGTGTGGGGTGTGACCATCAACCAAGGCAGGATGAATAATAACTTAGATACTTGAGGAGTTAAACGATCAAAGTATCTGAAAAACATACTAAGAACTTCTATATTTTTCAGGTAGTTTGATCCTACTAACCCACCCCAATTTGAGCAAAGACCCTTTGTCTGGAAGTTAGTAACATAGCATAGAGGTAACAAACATGATTAAGTGCCTGAAGGGGTGGTTGGTTACCATTAATGCTATATTCTTTTAATTTGGGGGCAACTTATTTTATTATTTATTTACAGTATTATAAAGCCCAAACAAAGCCCAAACGGTAAGAGACAAAGGTTTGTCACGGTTTGGACAAAGCCCAAACGGTAAGAGAGCGAACGGGACTCGAGGTCCCATGCGAGGCACTCCCTCGAACCATATAGATACTAAAATACATACCAGTACTTAAAATATATATACACGATAATAATACTCGTAAAAAAAACCCCAAAAAACAAAACAAAAAAAAAAAAAACCCCAAAAAAACAAACAACAATACCTTACCTCGAGTATGTAAAACAACTGGAGGATAATTATCTTTATCACCAATTTCTCCATCTATACCAAGAGCTCACGAGAGCAAACATATCCTAAGCAAACTTAAGGCTGTCGCTGTACCATTCCATACCTACCCTGATTTCCCTCTTGAGTTTCTACAAAAAGTTATTCCAACAGATGCAGATTTTTTTTTGTTTGAAGTTCGCCAATCGTGTTTAGTTCTTTTGTACAGACCAATTACATTTGATAATGAAGTCCAGTTCTTTTATTATAAACAAATTTTTGCTATTAATCACTAAGGGCAACAGGTCAATAAAACCTGTTTAGTGATGTATTAACCTTCTCTTTACAACCAGTGACAGCGGTTTTATGTTTAGTTCGTTGGTTTTCGAAAAATAGTCGATTTAGTGAACCAAATGTGCATTTTGTAATACAAATCCCTAAGACGCTGACTGGCTTTTACTGGCTAAGAGAATTTTGGCACAGCTATTTCCGGTATGCGCGAGGCAACATGCGCGGCTTCAAAAATTTCAAAAGCGCTGACTGAAGTGACCCTTCTATTCATTCCTTATTCTATGTTCATTATGTTTAATACGTTATCTGCATACGGAAGTTGCGGGTAAGGAAATGCAGAACACAGAAGAGCCAGTCATGGATAACCTGGACAAAGAAAAGCGTAGAAGTGTGAACACCATTATGTTCTCCAGACAGGTATGTAGCTTTATTAGACATAAGCATAACTATTTAACACAACATCTACCTTGAATGATCAATTTGTGTCAGGGCCTTTTTTAATTAATGTACTGGAGGGGTCAAAGTCCCCCCCCCCCAGCCCCCAAGTTGCCCCCGAGTAAGCTATTCTGGGGCCCCCAATGAAGGTCCCTTTAGTCCAAAATCTAAGGAAAAAAGAGAAGTTTAGAGGAAAGTTATGGTATTTTCACAACAAAACCTAGCTCCGTTTAGATGGGAAATTGTCTCTGAAAATGCAGGAAATCAAGCCACGGAGACTCAAGAGAGGAGAGGACCCCCAGATCCCCCTTCAGCTTCCCACACCTGTAATACACCACCTACTTGTTACTTCCCCTTTCGACGATGGCCCCCCTACTAACGATTTCTTAAAAAAGGCCCTGATTTGTACATACTCTATTTGCTCTATAGCCCAAAGCCAGTTGCATATCATTAACATATCTCGTATTAACCCAGCATTATTGACCAACTTCGATTTTGACATCACCATGTTTGAAATGCACATCCTGCACAGGCGCGACTGTCTTTACACGTTTACGTTCTGAGGCCAGTTGTGGGTTGCGGACCAACGTTAGGGCAAGGAACCACTTGGCACGGGCCTGAGCTGAACATGTCCATTTCGGTCCGTTTTTGTGTTCTAAGATACAATAAGCAAATGTATATTAATTATATGAATGCGAAAAAATCTCACAAGTTTTCACCAAAATGTATTTATGTCAACTACTGTAGATGACACTTGATAACTCCCAAAAAGAAATCCCGTCGGGAGACAGATTTGGAGCAAGTCTAGGGGACTGCATACCGCTGCCGGGCTCAATTTCCATATATTAACAACCGGAATATTAATACAAATAACTTAATCTTAATCCCAACAACAATCCTAATCTTAACTCTAACCCTTAACCCTAACTCTTAATCCTAACCCTAATCCTTGTGACGTAATTTCAGGATAGCAATATGTAAAGTCACCCAAAAGTCAAGTATTTATGCATAAATTATAAACGATATACTAATTTATACGCATTCAGTTCTTTTCAGTCCGGAAAATGAAGACATATTTCTCATCCAATTTTCACCCAAATTGACTAACTAAAATTTGATAGATTTGTCCTTCTCCACAAATTTTGGTATTAAAATGTTTAATACTTTTTGAGTTATCCTGCTATAAACAAGCACAAATGAAACGGAGATGAATTCAAAATATACACCTCCTGGCCTGCAAGGCTGTAAAATAAGATTTATAAACAATCATGTTATTTCATGAGTTTGTAACATGGTTGTAACTCACAACTAATTAACTCCGTCTAAAAAGACTGGAACGATAACTTAGGCTTAGACATAATTTTTTAGCTGAAAGATCAATCTCGTACCCAGAGCCATGAGTACAGTGCGCAGTTGTGTTTTTCGTACTCATTCTCCGAAAAATTCGTGCGCGGCCATAATATTTTCAAGAGGAGTGAAGATCGAAATTTTACTGAAAAAAATGAATAAATATGGAATTTTTCAAGTCGAAAGCGTTAAAATATGTTCTTCGCAGTTAGTGTGATACTGAGGACATCGAGTGTATGTGATATTTCCGTTTTACATGTAATTTGAGATGATTGAAACACCAGCTTGTACACATGTCAACACTCATCAATCAAATATTTTGTCTCAAGTGGCTACAATTCCTTCCAAACCCTCCAATGTGTCTATAAAGTAAGTATCTTTATTAATATTTTTGTATGTGTGAATAACTTAATAGTATTCAGCTCTATTGAATTTGACCATTCTTTAATGAAAACATTGCTTGTTACTTGTTGCACAACCCTGGTTGTATCAATGTATCAGATATATTTTGTTACATGCATTTGTTCAAATATCATATATTATAGCAGATTGCTATAAAGTCTATAAATATACTGGCCCACTAATTTGATGTTTGGTATCATACCTGATGACTATCATACCTAGAACTATAAGTATACTGGTCCACTAATTTGATGTTTGGTATCATACCTGATGACTATCATACCTAGAACTATATTAAATATTCTGGTCCACTAATTTGATGTTTGGTATCATACCTGATGACTATCATACCTAGAAATAACATTGCTCCAGCTTAACCCCATTAATGTGCAAGACCCCTCCCTTGACAAGTAAAATCATCTGGCATTAGACAGAGTAAAATTACATTGCAGCTCAATGGGTTAAATTATTACTTCCCCTTGGTAAAATAGAGGGATTTTCTTCAATAAAGTTATGGCCAAAGCTACTATACCAACGTGTGTGTGTGTTCATGGTTGAATTTATAACCTTAATTTAAATTTTTTTCAGATATGCCTTGGACTGTCTATATTAAACAATAGTTTATGATGCTGATGAGTGATGAGAAACCTTACCACTATAACAATGAAAATATAAGCCTGGAGTTAAAATTATAGATTTGTGTATTCTGGACGGACTGTCCAATAAATAGCCTGGCATTTTACATATGAAACTAGAAATACATTCATGCAGAATCCCCTCGCCCATTTGACAATTAGTCGCCGAAGGGCGAAGGGGAGGTAATTGCAAGCCTAAAGAGTATACTCACTGAGCCGAAGGCGAATTAGTAGAAATTTCAAAAAGAAAAACACATACAGAAAGGTGAGGCCAGTAGGTTAATATATAGTACAAAATTTTCATGCAGCGCTTTACTTTTTGGCCGGTTATAAACATGCCGGCAAAAACAATACTCACAGCCGATGGCGAATTAGTAGAAATTTCAAAGAGAAAAACACAGGCAGAAAGTTGAGGCCAGTTTAAAAGGTTAACCCCGAGCTACGGCGCGAAGCACCGTGCGAGGGTACTAATTCCGCTCGGAGATTTGTGAACATAGTGGAGTGCAAAGTTGTCCGCCATTTTTTTTTTCATGGACGTTGGACGGTTTTTGAAGTTATGCGCATGCGCGATTAATGACAGAAAAAATAATCAAAATGGCTCCTCGAGTGCTGCTGAGTTTGAAACAAAAATCGGTTTATTGAGCCTGATTTCAAAATATTTAATGAAAAAATGTATCATTAATTTCAAGAAGGATATATTATTGACATTTTTCAAGGTAAGTGATAACAAATATACTTTTTTTCTCTCCCAAGCAGCGTTTTTCTCGCTGTTGAAATATACATGTAAACTTTTTCCATGCGGCTCAAGTGATTATATAGTTATAGTTTGTAAATTATTCGCTTTATCCTCATTTATATTGTTATGTGCAGTAAAAATATAGCTTAGATATATTTTTAAAGCCACTCTATTTTGTATATGAGCCATTCCAAAGTATTTTTCTCACGAATTTGTTTGTTTTTGTTTTTCTTCGATATATTTTTGACACTCGTGAGTATTGTTTTTGCCTGCATGTTTATAACCGGCCATTAAGTTAAGCGCTGCATGAATTTTGTACTGTATATTAATCTTTTAAACTGGCCTCATAACTTTCTGTCTGTGTTTTTCCCTTTGAAATTTCTACTAATTCGCCTTCGGCTCAGTGACTATACTCTATAGGCTTGTAATTACCTCGCCTTCCGTGACTAACTGGCGAGGGGATTCTGCATGCATGTATTTCTAGTATATAGTACAAAATTCATGCAGCGCTTTATTTAATGGCCGGTTATAAACATGCCGGCAAAAACAATACTCACAACGAGTGTCAAAAATATATCGAAGAAAAACAAAAACAAACAAATTCGTGAGAAAAATAGTTTGGAATGGCTCATATACAAAATAGAATGGCTTTAAAAATATATCTAAGCTATATTTTTACTGCACATAACAATATAAATGAGGATAAAATGAATAATTTACAAACTATAAGTATATAATCACTTGAGAGTTGAGCCGTACGGAAAACGTTTACATGTACATTTCAACAGCGAAAAAAACGCTGCTTCGGGGAGAAAAAAAGTGTATTTTTTATCGCTTACCTTGAAAAATGTCAATAATATATCATTCTTGAAATTTCTTAATATTTTTCATTAAATATTTTGAAATCAGGCTCGAAAAACCGATTTTTCTGTTTCAAACTCAGCAGCTCTCGAGGAGCCATCTTGAATTTTTTCTACTCGCGCATGCGCATAAACAAACCGTCCAACCGTCCAAACTTAACAAACCGTCCAACGTCCATGACAAAAAAAATGACGGACAACTTTGCACTCCGCTATGTTCACAAATCTCCGAGCGGAATTAGTACCCTCGCACGGCGCTTCGCGCCGTAGCTCGGGGATAATAAAGGAATTGGAACATTGGGGTCAAGTAGCATTGGTGATTAAACCATTAGCTGGCAATGTGCCCAGATGCACCATACTTTAGTATTTTACTCTGCCTCACACCAGACAATTTTACTTGTCAGCAGTAGGATACTGCCAGTTAATGGGTTAATAAGGGGTTAAATATATATGTAGGCAATAGGTAGCTAGTTAGGTTAAAGAAAAATTAGAAATTGTGTTGGGAATTTTTTCTTCCTCATCAAACAAATGGCCAAGAACACATAGAAGTGTAGATGCAAATTCCATCCCATATTTGATCACACACTTTTGTTTGTAAATCCACTATTTGCATACATCAGGAGAAAAATTGCTAACAAAATTGCTAGTATTATAGCCAGTCTTAACACTGTTAATTTCAAGGAGTTATTTTAACTCCAAAAGTGGAGTAAAAAAAAAGGTACAGAATGACTCCTTTTCTGGAGTAAATTTTACTCCAGTTTTTTAACTCCAATTTTGGAGTAAATTGTACTCCATAAGTGGAGTGAAATTTACTCCAGTAGGAGTAAAAACTACTCTAAGAATGGAGTAAAAATTACTCCAGAAATGGAGTTAAAAAACTGGAGTAAAGTTTACTCCACAAAAGGAGTCATTCTGTACCTTTTCCCTTTACTCCAATTTGGGAGTCAAAATAACTCCTATAGATTAGAGTAAGGAAGGGCTCTTAATTAAAGTTAGAAATCAATAAAAACATTTTAAGGTCAAAATAATATATTTTCTCAGCAAAATATGATATACACAACAGGCATGCAATTTGCTCTAGTTATTTACATTGTTAGGCTCGACATCATTCTTCGAATGATATCATGGTTATAACATGCTTGTAGTGTTCACAGCATTATCATAATGTTATGTGGGTCAATTGGTAGAATTTTAGTACTAAACAAGTTGTATACCACTAGTTGGCCACTCATCTCCTTGCTTTGCTTGGTATTCCATATATTATGTTCTCCAACAAATGAATAACATTTCCAATATTGACAATGAAGTAGGATGCCATGATATTGACTTGATTATAGTGGTAGTATTAAACTTCAATCAACTTCAGCATCAGGATATTACTGTATGAATTCATTAAAACAATCCCTAAGAAAAAATATAAGGTTAATAAAACAGCAGCAGAAGATTATTGGTTAGCCACAAATAATTTGAAAAATCTCAAGCACTTATATTGATTTGTGAGCTAATGAATCAGCAAACATTTATTAAACAAACTATACTGACACATGGGCTTTGACAATAGGGATGCACTGAATAGTTGAAACAGATCTGACCTGATTATCCGGCCGGATACTGCATATAGTTCATATGACATCTAGTGGGCGAGCCAGCTGTAGCGTGCATAGCAGACCATCTTGGAGCAGAAAGAGGAACGAGGGTCTTCTGTAATACCCGGCTTTCATGTTTACTCTTTCAGCTTCAATGAGGGCTTGCTTTACAGGCTAAGGCAGCTGCGAAGATTAAACCTCACATAAGTTTCCGACATCAATGATTTCAATGATGCAACTATAGGTCCCTGGCAGGAATTGAACCTGCGGCCCTGCGATTCCGATGCAGCGCTCTAACCAACTGAGCTACAGAGTCCAGTTGTCGAGCTCTAACCACAAGTTCATGTATATATACTAGGGTACTGCCATGTTAAGTTGTGGGTAAATATCTAGATTTTGTTGGCATCTCACCCTATAGAATAATAATTGAAGGGTCTTGTAGATGGAAAATTATTGAGTGTAAATTATATACAATGGACAACTGGACTCTGTAGCTCAGTTGGTTAGAGAGCTGCACCAGAATCACAGGTCCGCAGGGACCTATAGTTGCATTCCTTCAATTCCTGCCAGGGACCTATAGTTGCATTTTTTGCAGCTGTTCCTGGTTAGGTCTAATAAATGTATATAATTTACACTCAATAATTTTCCATCTACAAAACCCTTCAATTATTATTCTATCGAGTGAGATGGCAACAAATCTAGATATTTACCCACAACTTAACATGGCAGTACCCTAGTATATATACATGAACTTGTGGTTAGAGCTCGACAACTGGCCTCTGTAGCTCAGTTGGTTAGAGCGCTGCACCGGAATCGCAGGGCCGCAGATTCAATTCCTGCCAGGGATCTATAGTTGCATTTTTCGCAGCTGTTCCTGGTTAGGTCTAATAAATGTATATACTTTACACTCAATAATTTTCCATCTACAAAACCCTTCAATTCATATATTATATTTGGTATGAATGTCAATATGGTATGCATATCAACCTGGTATATGAATATTTTAAGCAATATCACCTAAGCCGTGTCATTTTCAAATACAGCATGCTTCGTGACCATGCAGTGTTTTCCTTAACCGAGGTAACATAACTGTGTCAGTAGCATCACCCTAAATCATGTAAACCCTTGCTTTCTATGACTCTCTTGGTCACTAACCCTGCTAAAGGAAATCCTATCTATCTCCATGTATAAAGCAAGGTCATGTTATTACAAAAATATTCTCAAATATATAATGAATTAACTTCAATTTTATGCAAAAATCATCTACTATTAAAAATTATTACATATACAGATTAGTTCCAGTAGATCACTGGTTATAAAACAATTTGAATACCTAACTATTCGCCATACGAATACTAAATCTTATATACAAATTAAAATGGCAACAAAACATGGGAATATTCGTCTTACCTTCAGGCACTTTAACCGCGTTTGTCTTTACACAGCAGCGGCAGCACTCCTCAATCAGACCGTCAATTGCCTAAATCAAAATTTGGGAAACAATAAACTAAGTTATATACTTCTGCTAGAAGAAATTACTCGAACATTTACTGTATACTACTCAAGACGATTTCATTTTGACCTCAGTGCGTCGAAGTGATTTGTATACAGTCTTCAATAGAAAATATAACCACCTATCGAGTAAATAATCGTACACAAAATAGCAAATAACAATAAACATACCTTCGCAACAAAGTCCGACGTGTAATTTGTCCGGTTTTCGTGAATATATATAAAAGAAAATTTGGGTAAAACTCTCCTCTCCTTGAACTTTTGTAGCAAAATATTAAAAATATCGAATTTGGCGCATGATGTGAATATAGAATCAAATTACTATAACACGTGATACATCCCCAACGCGTTGATTGGTGCAGATACGAGTGTTTCCACTTGTTTAGTTAACAGAGGGAAGCATTCTTGTGAGCAGAAAAAATATCAATCCAATCCAAAAATGTAAATAAATCCTTTGACTTTGAGTGAATATAACGAGAAAAGTACGTTGGCGATTCTCGACAGACCCGGCTTCGATTACCGCTCGCGGTTGAACAGTAAAGAATGTATAAAGCCAATGCATAATACAGCATTCCGCCATTCCCACTTGGCGACGTTACCGGAGCTAAATTTTATTTTATTTAATTGATTTAATAATAATATTAATAATAATAATAATACTTCGTCAGCTAATTAAATAGCAGGTACTTCTTGCTTCTTAATTTTGTATCACTAGCAAATATCTTAACTAGTCCCTACGCCCAGTGAAAGAATCTCATAATGTTGGAGTTAAATAACTTTGGCCGCGGTAAAATTCAGGAGTTAAAACGACTCCTAGAGTAATATTAAGGAGTAAAAATTACTCCATTATTTCTACTCCTTTGCTGGAGTAAGTTTTACTCCTTCAGTGGAGTTAAAATGACTCCCAGTGGAGTAAATTCTGGAATGCGTACCGAAATGGAGTAGTTTTAACTCCATTTTTGGAGTAGATTTTACTCCAAAATTTTTACTCTCCCACAAGGAGTAATTTTAACTCCTATGGCGGAGTTAAAATAACTCCTTGAAATTAACAGTGAACCCATACACAAGAATCTCACCTTACATATCATTAAAAATGTCTGGTGCTATACAAAGTAAAATAATAATACAAGGCTCATTTATAGAGTATTATTGAGTATATTGATGGTCAATATAAATAATGTGTAAAATGACTAAATTAAACCATTATGCATGTAGACGCGGTTGCATCTTGTATTATGCTAGGTATACTGTCAAAGGTGTATGAGCTTTACAGCTTGTAGTTAGTCTTGCTTCCAAAAAGTCTACAAGGCTTGAGCGCACCTAGAACCAAAGACTTAGTCGTAGCTGGTGACCAGTTCTAGACACTAGCAGAGGGGGCAATGGGACTACCCATAGATATAATAAACCTAGATTGCTGACTCATACGTAGCGGACGCGTGACCTGCATGATAAATCCAAGATGGCCGCCATTCAGGGCAAAGAGACTATAAACTCTACGGGGAAATCCATTTTTTTGCATTTTGCGTCGTTCCAGTGTTTTTGGCAATAACTACTTATCGTGAAGGTTTTAGACGCAAACTGGACAGCTGGAGATGAATTGATGTAAACATATCGCTCGCCGAAGTTTGTACGAAATCGTCACTTGGTCAGTTCGAGTGAATTACTCTGGTTTCGAGTATTTTGTAAAGGAAATTTGTGGTTTTCAAGCCCAAAGACGTATACCTTGAAGGCTTTGGAAGTAGAATGGACCGTTTGGGATGAATTATATTAAAATATCGCTCGCCGAAGGTTTACAGTAGTCGACATGAAAATGTCACTTGCTCAGCTGGAGTCATTTACTGCAGACAAGTACTTTAAATGTACTTGGTTTAATACATTTAGTCCTTAGATATTTTGAGGAATATTCGGAACATTACTTAGAGGATAAAAGTAGCATTTAAAAGTTAAGTCCACAGTTAACTGACGCCAAATATCACCTAGAGGTGAAATTTGACACAAACAATAATAAACATGGTACACTGATTTCAAGGATGGAAATATTAAAACATTTATGAAGATGCAATGCAGTCTATTTGAACTCACTGTATGAAATGGCAGACAGCATTACTCATGAAAGGAAGAATTCTGATCATTATATTGATTAGGCTTTTCCCGGGGAGATCATGAGACCAGACTGGGGCAGATTTCGACAAGGAAAAATTTATGCAGCAGGGAAAAATTCAAGTGTGTAGTGTGCAAAATTGTGGCAAGTGCACTGCAAAATTGAGTGTTGTTTCTGATTTTCAGTATTGTTTTAAAACATTTAACTTAACATTTAGCAATACAGTAACAGTGTTCAACCTGTTCATACTGAAAAATATCAAGTATGCATCGGCCAGACTTTCCATGGTGGTCGTGAAACATAAACCTCTATAAAATAAATTCTGTTCATTAAACTTAACAGTTTCATGTATGCTTGAATGAAATCCGTACATTGTTATACTAATATTAACTATCATTTCTATAGTAAAAATATATGAATCCTTCAAGTAATTAATGGTAAATTTTCCTACTTTGTTGAACCTCAATAAAACTAACATGAAGTTTTCTTGCATGTCCAAAACTAAATGTCATCTAGTGAGAATGAATGTCCAGATTAACAATATGTTAGTGTTTTCTATTTATGGTTCTTTTTAACACGACATTTAGTAAGCTATATTTTCCAAGGCTGCCCTGGGGGGTAATTGCTCGATGGGCCCCAGATTTAAGTGAGCCCCAAAAATACTACAAAAAGAAAAAAAAGCTGGGGAAAGAAGTCAGAGGGTTGTAAGAGGTGGGGGAGGAATCATAATCTTATTTTCCATTCCCAATTTTAATTGCTATTTTTATTGCTTTGTTGTAATCCCAGTCGTCTCAGCAAGTAAAGCCTGTTACAGACATTACTTTTATCCTCTAAGTAATGGTCCGAATAATCATCAAAATATCTAATGACTAAATGTATTAAACCAAGTACATTTAAAGTACTTGTCTGCAGTAAATGACTCCAGCTGAGCAAGCGACATTTTCATGTCGACTACTGTCAACCTTCGGCGAGCGATATTTTAATATAATTCATCCCAAACGGTCCATTCTGCATCCAAAGCCTTCAAGGTATACGTCTTTGGTCTTGAAAACCACAAATTTCCTTTATAAAATACTCTAAACCAGAGTAATTCACTCTAACTGACCAAGTGACGATTTCGTACAAATTTCGGCGTGCGATATGTTTACATCAATTCATCCCCAGCTGTCCAGTTTGCGTCTAAAACCTTCACGATAAGTAGTTATTGCCAAAAGGTTTGATCGAAGTGGATTCGAAACACTGGAACGATGCAAAATGCAAAAAAATATGGATTTCCCCGTAGAGTTCCCCCTGAATGGCGGCCATCTTGGATTTATCATGCAGGCCACGCGTCCGCTACGTATGAGTCAGCAATCTAGGTTTATTATATCTATGGGACTACCCCTCCCCTCAATGTTTTCTAACAACCTGAAATTCTATTAATTGTGTCAAATATATTTAAGTTTGAAATTCGTAGCAACAGCAGGTTGGGTACCCCCAATATTTTGTAAAGTGCCCACCACTGTACGTATAAGACATTGAATTACTTCCACGAAGCATGATTATAATATATACCATATCGTCTAGAGTATTAAACTGCAATACAAATTTTGCCACATATTTAATTATCCATAACATCGTTGCATAATTCTGTTTTTTTGCCAACTAGTCAACATATTGATATTGTCAAACACCATAATTCATAATGTATAATATGTATTTACAGTTCAATAAATAAATCCCACATCTTGTACAAAAGTATCATTACACTTGTGAATCTTGTACACGTGAATTTCCTCTCTCTTCTTAATAACAATTACATTTAAAACATACAAATACAGTCAAAACTCCATTGAAATCGAGAAAGGTCACATATCAAACTCAGAGTGAAAAATAATTTCCAATTATTACCCTAAAGAAGTCCATTCTTTTCCTCAAATGACACGAAGTGTTTCATAAACAACTTCTTAATTTTATCACAACTATTCACGACGAATATCAACAAAAAATCGTCAAAAGAAACAAAATATTTAGGCAAAAATATCGTGTTCACTCTCATACAAAATATATTGGCCGCGCTAAGGATAGCCACAGGGGGTATGGATCCCATAGCTCTTAGATTGACCAATCAGATTCATTTCTCCAACTCATGTGGACAGAGCCATTATACTCATGGCTCTGGGTACGAGATTGCTGAGAGATTTGATATTGTTCATGATGGGCGGCTGGCCGCCATGAATGTAGAGCAATGAGGTACAGCGACGATATAACTATACCATTGAAAATGATCGATTTATTCACTTTTAGAGCGGTTAGCTTCTACAGATCGTGGAAATGTTTTAAAATTGATTTTCTTGCCGATGTTCGTTCAAAGGAAAAATGTCCCACTCCTCAGAACTGTTAGCCTGCGTGGCAGGCGTTCTATTGTGGGGGAGGGAGTTTTGTTTAAAGCGCGCGCGTTTTTTTGAAAAAATGCGCTCTAAACAAAACTCCCTCCCCCACAATAGAACGCCTGCAACGCAGGCTACACCCTTCGTTTTTTCTCCTCCTCCCATAACTTCTCACCTAGCGCGCGCTCTCAGAAAAAGCGCGCGCTCTAAACAAAACTCCCTCCGCCACAATAGAATGCCTGCCACGCAGGCTACAGAACTGTAGTCCTTCTGAATGAAAAATGTTCCCGAGCTTAGCGCATAAATGTGGCTTTGACCAGGCTTTGACCATGCAATCACCGGATTGTTCAATGAGGTTAGCATTCCAGTGTATATAGAGCTCACTGCTGACAATCTGCTAGCATCTTAGATTACACATACTGACGTGTACAACTGAATATATATGAGGCGAAGAGCTGAATTATTTCAAGACGTTCAAGATATAGTTCCCTCAAGCATAATTGAAAACACTCACAATTTGAACCATATTTTGATATAAGTCAAAGTAAAGCAAAAAAAAGCCTGCGAAATTCTTAACTGAGCCCACAATGCCATGCAACGAGTGCTCAGCGACATGACCTTTTTCTATGAGATAGTTCTTCATGTAGCCCTACACGAACAATATATGGGGTTAGGGTTGGGTTTGGAAGTTAATAAACATGCATTTAGCCCTAAATGAAGAATATACCTTTCTGTGCAATTTCCGGTAGGTCTGCTACACAAAAATTCGCAGTACTAGCAATGAATGCGCTACTGAGGTCTTTCTAAGCTTCAGTAAAGGACGTCATACAACTTACGTGTCTCATGATCATCGCTCAGTGTTTGGCAGAAAACTCGAAGAATTGGGTTTCTATTAGCGGCTTGCACGTGAAGATAACAGATGTACGCATTGAAACCTTTCAAAAAGAATAAAAAAATGTTATAAAAACAGTTGGTGTGTTAGTCTCTGAGAAAACCAAGAAGCATTGTTGCCAAAACACTGTTGTCGAAACATTATTTCTTAGTCGTGTTTCCCGTAGGTGGACAAACTAGGAAACATTGTTTCCGCATAATATGTTTCTGTATTTGTTGGAAAACGTTATTTCTTCTTTTGGAAAGCAAGAGAGTTGGCCAGCGAGAGTTGCATGAGAGTTTCATCAACTCTCATGCCCGGTCAAAGGAGAGCACGAGTTGCATTAGAGTTGACTTGATATAACCGCACGTAACTGTCAAACGAGCAAAAACGCTCATCAAAATTAGAACCAGCTCTCAAAGTTGATGAGAGTTGGCGGTCAAACGCGAGCGAGAGTTGCAACTGTCATTCTCTCATTGACTCTCATCAATGCTCGTTCTCTTTGGCCGGGGCTTTAGGATAATAGTATTGGCATCCAGACAAGAACTAGACAACTAGTGATCGGAATATTTCACTGTCTTTTCATTGACATTGTTTTGAATATTCCACTGTTCTTTATGCAATCCAATAACTGATTAATATTTTAGCTTATATTATTATTTACGCCCCGGTAAAACGAGATGTTGCAATCTCGCTCCCATTTGACCGCCAACTCTGATCAACTTTGAGCTGGCCAGAGCTGGTTCATATTTTGATGAGAGTGGATGAGAGTTTTCCCTCGTTTGACCGAGGTAATATCCAATCAACTCTCGTGTAACTCTTGCTCTTGTCATCCTCGTACCCAGGCTTTTCCCTCTTGTGTGAAAGAGGTTGTGCTCTTGTTTGACTGGGGAAAGCGAGTTGATGAAACTATCGCTTCCTAACTCTCCTCAACTCCTATCCTCGTTTGAGCAGGGTTTTATAATCGAAGGCCAATTACTTTACCTGGATCAATCCGTTGGAAACCACCAGGCATGATACTGTGATCAATTCTTGGCAACATCAGAACTCCCACAGCCGTTGTCTTTAGGATACGAAGTATAGCTGATAAGAAACCCATGGGAAGTCCAACGAAAAACCAGAAATATGAGAACACCAAATACACATTCCTGAGGGGAAGAGAAATTGAAATTTTCTTTTATATTCATAAAAATTCCTTGTAAGTCGAAATACTTATACGCATGATCCAATAAAAAGTTTAGGGTCGGCATGTTAAATGGGAACCTGATTATTTCTTGTGAGAATGGTCAAATAGACACAAACCTGTTATTTATAGACATGACCTCTCTAGAGTAGTTATAATCACGGAATATCGTCACTGAAGCTATAACTAAGAGCATTCTAAGAAGAAGAGCCACGCCAAAGAGAACGCTAAATAAAATGTTGAACAAAATTAAGATAAGAACCAATTCGACTCCAATTCACAATTTTGGATAACTCATTAATGGTAGGCTTAGAGTATAATGGTACATATTCGCCCAATGACATAAGTCATATGTAGTGAATTGACGTTAAGTATGAACGTAATTGATAAGGTTCCACCTACCCTCCTCCACTAATTAAGCCAATGACCCAATCTCGAACAAAGGAAAATGACAAGGAATACAGAAGAAAACAGATAACAGTAAACAGAATCCAGACGAAAATGTAGCCTACATCGAAAAATAAGGGCATAGAAAGCTTGCTAAACTTAAAATAGGAGGGGGGAGGGGGCCTCACAATTTCAAAATGGCCCTACATTCAACATACAACCAAGAACACTTACCCCACAAGAAGTATCCAATCTGAAAACTATGGTATTGTAGTCCATTTCCCTAACAAAGATGAACGAACCAAAGTGGGTTGTTTATCCAACTGTAGCTCTGTTTGCAGAAACCGTACTAAAATTTGAACTATTTCGCCTTTTCGAATTAATATTAATTCGAACGAATTCGAGCACAGCTAATCTTACGAATTCTCGTGTGAACAAATGGAACAGGACAATTGAAAATGGAATTTGTGTGCCGTTGTACGATAACCCATTTTAAAGTTTCCATGTGTTGATAATATTAGTCATATTTTTACAGTTTTTTCTCGTTCCAAAACTCGAAGGGAATCTCAGTATATCGGTCAACTTACAATCATAAACTGTGACACACTAATATTCTCTGGAATGAATGATTTGTCTCCTTTGAACATCCTCAGCATGTTATTCCTAGAGAAAATAGGAATTATTGTTGTTGTTGTTGTTGTTGTTGTTGTTGTTGTTGTTGTTGTTGTTGTTGTTGTTGTTGTTGTTGTTGTTGCTGGTGCTGGTGCTGGTGCTGCTGCTGCTGCTGCTGATGCTGCTGTTGCTGGTGCTGGTGCTGTTGCTGTTGCTGTTGCTGTTGCTGGTGCTGGTGCTGTTGCTGTTGCTGTTGCTGTTGCTGTTGCTGTTGCTGTTGCTGTTGCTGTTGCTGTTGCTGTTGCTGTTGCTGTTGCTGTTGCTGGTGCTGGTGCTGTTGCTGTTGCTGTTGCTGGTGCTGGTGCTGTTGCTGTTGCTGTTGCTGTTGCTGCTGCTGCTGCTGCTGCTGCTGCTGGTGCTGGTGCTGGTGCTGGTGCTGGTGCTGTTGCTGTTGCTGTTGCTGTTGCTGTTGCTGTTGCTGTTGCTGTTGCTGCTGCTGCTGCTGCTGCTGCTGCTGCTGTTGCTGCTGGTGCTGCTGCTGCTGCTGCTGCTGCTGCTGTTGCTGTTGCTGTTGCTGTTGCTGTTGCTGTTGCTGTTGCTGTTGCTGTTGCTGTTGCTGTTGCTGTTGCTGTTGCTGTTGCTGTTGCTGTTGCTGTTGCTGTTGCTGTTGTTGTTGTTGTTGTTGTTGTTGTTGTTGTTGTTGTTGTTGTTGTTGATAAATATGTAAATGAGAAGTCTTATTTAAAGTGAAGTTACAGGGTTTGAAGTTGGTGCATACACTAACAACAACAATGGCGACATTTTTGTAGTCAAAAAGGGAAAGCACGCATTCAATGGTGTTTTTTAGCTTTGTTAAACTATCAAAACGTTTGAAAAGTCAATAGTTGCATCGACATACTTATTCTTCTTTAAAAGATGTAAATGTGAAGTCCTGAAATATATATAAAGTGAAGTTACAGGGTTTGAAGTGAGGACAACATAAATTGCAAACCTGTCATAGTCGCGCAAACAGAAGAGTTGAAAAACCTCGTTTGTACAAGATTGGCATATCGCACAAAGTTGTAACTACCCTATTTGCGTTAACATTGCATATGAGATGATAAATATATGTTGTAAAAGAGAAGTGATAGCCTTCTCGTCAAGTTCCAGGGTTTGAAAGGAAACTACTTATGTACGGATGCTTTTTACGTGCGCCATTTTGATGTACATGCTACGACAAAACTGGAACTATGATTAATATTTATATAGAAAAAAAAAACGCACTTACCTTGGAAATAACTCTGTGCTTAAGGGCACATAAAAAATCAATATTAATGAAATGTACTTGGATTTAAATAGGCCAAAATTACCAAAGGATTCACATTTTTTTGTTCTGATTAAGGCTGGTTGCCGTGGCAACTGATAACTGCTACGTGATAAAAGCGCATCACGCATGTCGGCGTCAGCAACATTAGCGCTTTGCCCAGCGTTTCTAGTCCCTGTCTTCTGGATAGTCTATGGTTAAACCGTGCTAGTTAAATACGTATAAGTTAAACCATTACGCTATCTAATTATATTATACGAAGAAATGAAACTTGTCAAGAAAAACGTGTTAAACATACTTATGATTTTCCATGAAACGAATGAGAGCGATCACACAGACAATGGCAGCAAGAATTGCAGCAGCTAACAATGTACCTAAAGTAGAAACATGCTAAGTAAAATATACAATTAACCATCCACAACCAACATCTTTTAGATCGACTTCTATATTAAATATGTAATCACGAGAAGTTGGCCGATATATATTTGGCCGAGTGTGTTTTGGTTCACGAAATGCAAAGAGTGCTCGACATCAAGGTGTCCACTACAGCTGTTTCATGCAAGAAGCAATCTTCAGGTGGAACTGAGCATTACAATACAGAAGAGTCTATGAATGCAGTTAATTGCAGTTTCGGAATTTAGCATTTTATAGCTTTTTAGAGCGCGCTCTTTTTTTTGAGAGCGCGCGCTAGGTGAGAAGTTAGGGGGGGAGGAGAAAAAGCGAAGGGAGAGGCGAATTGAACGCCTGCCCGAATCCTATTCATAAATGAGACAAGGCTAAAACAAATACGACTGGAAATTATAGTAACACCTCTTCAAATAACCAATGAAAAAACGCTGGGGAAATTAGTGATGATTGAGCGCTAACGCTCCGGAAATTGATCGCTGTAGGTGTTCGCTTGCAAACAGAAATTGTGGTGGATTCTGAGATATTTCTGCTAATTTCGTATCAGTAAGTGAACATGCAGTCATTCCAAGAGACTGTGCTTCAGCAATCTGGTATTTCATAATGCTCTCCAAAGGACATACCACAATACTACACTATTGAGTACCGCCATCTAAAATCAAATCTCTAGCTTCGATTTGGCTGTTCCCAAAGCCAATTGGCAGAACAGCAAGCACGTCTAGACCAAAAAGCAGCTCGGTAACGGATTTTTGCTGTTCTGGCTTAAGAATGATTTCATAACCTAAACGCTCAGATAATTCAGACACAGTCTGCTCCAATAATGTCTCCATTTTGCCGGGAAAATGACGAAATACAATCCCACCATGCGGTAAGGCGCAGTTGTTTTTAACACTTTTCAAGCGTATTACCGATTTGTTGACAGATCTCACTGAGTGTTGACGCGAAAGCGCATATTAGCCAATGGGAATTTAACCGAAGGTTTTGGACACAAAAGTCTCGTTTATGAATAGGATTTGGGCAGGCGTTCATTTCGCCTCTCCCTTCGCTTTTTCTCCCCCCCCCCCTAACTTCTCACCTAGCGCGCGCTCTCAAGAAAATAGAGCGCGCTCTAAACAAAACTCCCTCCCCAACAATAGAACGCCTGCCACGCAGGCTAACCTTAAGGTGGCTCGATATAGTAATCACAAAAACCTTATTCAAGAATTGCAAAAACAAAACTCCATACTATATGAACAAACCCGTGTGACCATTTATGCGCGCGGGAATATTATTAACGAAAGAACTTCCTAAATAACCTGACGTGTCAGTTGCTTGCGCCATCTCGCGTCATTGCGCGTGTTATATGCCGATTTCATGTCAATTGCTGACGTCATTAACAGATCCCATTTTTGAAAAACAATGCGCTATATATTATTATTTTATCCGGTGATCTATGTTCAAATGTTGCATGCTGTATTGCACCGCAAAAATCTTTCATTATACTAGAAAATTCTATAATGCCAAAAAAATTTTATCGAAGAAAACGACATATTTTTGTCGACAAAAATGCTATATTTTAAAACACTGTGGTTGCTACGGGACCTCCTTCGCGTCACGAGATTTGCACGCCGCCGATTTAACCCTAGGACCTGCAAAACATCATATTTCCCATCTCAGATAATCAAAGAACAAAAGTGTGTTCGCATTTTTTGACAGCTATTGTATTTGCTTTGATATAAAGCAGACAAGTTGACTCACACAAATTTTGTACACACGGTAGAACGGATGCCTATAACTCGAAAAGTATGGCGTTAAACGAAAAATGCGAACACAATTTGCTCCTTAATACATTGTGGCAAAGTTTGGAAGGAATCGGATAAAACGTGCACGGTGCATTTCTCTTTTTGTGAGGACAATCTGAGAATATTTCATTCTGTGTAAAAGGCCAAAAGAAATTTCGCGGGGGTTTTCCGCTCCCTGTTGTGTTTCTCCGCCCTCTGTTCCCTAAGCCAATCAGATCGAACCTCATCAAAGTACTTTTGGCAAGGTGCTCTGGGCAAGGTGGTTCTGCGTCATTTATTGATTATCTAGTTTGTTATAAGTGCGTAACAGGCAAAACAAAAACATTAAAATATGCCGGCAAAACGCAAATGTAGGGAGAGCAAAGCGAATAAGGAGAAAGCTAAATCAGCAAAACGAAATTCAGGACATGAGAGCTATTGGGTATGTGCGTTACTTCTTACTTTGTGCTACAAAATTTCTCACCTGCATCCCCATCCGGTATTGAGTTAACACCAGTTAGCAGAATGTCAATTATAATTACTATTTTCGCAGAAAAATTATTCGAATTTAAAACATTTTCAGTTATATCTCGGTCGCATTTTAATATTTTTGAAAATAATCTGTGAGGATCGAAAAATTTTCAGCCCCTCAATTCAAATATATAAAAATGTAAAAAATGATGGAATCAGTGTTTTCATCATAATATGGAGTAACTTTAATAAACCGTTTGGCAGTATAAACTGAATTACACGGTGTAAAATGAATAAACTGAAATACACCTACTGCTAATACAATTAAAATATGACCTAATTAATAATATTTAAAGGTAATAAAGTTTTTACAACGTTCAGTGTTTGCATAAATCCTAGGAACGTCATCAGATCTTAACCCTATTTGTACCGGGGTTTTTTAGTAGCCAAGATACCGGGGGCGCGCTGATTAGGCGCACCCCATACAAATTCTTGCGGTTATTGGTCTTGATGTCCATTTTAATTTTTTAACTAAATTTTATCCTTGTTTTCCAAGAAAAAAACACTTTTGCACCACTTTGGGTCAAAAATGGCCACCTGCCGATTATTCCAAAATGGCCGCCATAAAAAATATGCAAATATTACTGTTTTTATGCTATAATTTTAAAATGGTGCATGAAAAGGCAAAAACATTTGGTACCTGATGTCTTCTGAATGTTTAATTGATATGGCAGACTATTTACAATAAGAATATCTGGAAAACCCCCACAAAATACCTGTACAGCAATATTTCTGGCCACATTTCAGACATTTTTGTACAATGTGGTCCTGACAAGAAGGATTACCGCATGCCTGGCAGAGCGACTTCACACACTTTATGCTCTTCTTCTTCTCAGAATAGCCTTCCCCTGCAGCAGCCTGTTGACATAGGGTACACCTTCTTCTGCCTTCCCCAAATGCAGGCCCATTGTCCACGACCATTTGATCATTCTCGGCAATTGGCCCCATTATCAGTGTAATCTTGTTCTTTATGACTGCCGACAAACTGGTTTGGCTTCTTTGTGCAATGTGAGGTTTGACCAATTCCATAACCAAGTCAAATCCATACTCAAATGATTTTTGCTTCAGAGGACACACATTCCTATTCAAAGCAAATATAGTGGATGAGTTTACGCGGGCAGTGTCCAGCATGTAGGCATGGCTAGAAATGAAGTACAACATGGCTGATAAGCATGCGCGTTAGGTTTCTACCAAATAAATTCAAGATGGCGGCTTTCTATAGATTTGATAAGAGAAAATTCAAAATACGCATTTTGTATTAGATCCTGTTAAGAATTTCTACGGGCCCACGTCTAAAAATTTAGCAAATTAGGCCACTATCAACTCCCGAAAATCTGCCGACAATCCGAGTAGCGCAGATATGTTCCCGAGAGACTGTGTTTATAATTCTTACCTTGTATATAAACGCCTAACAAATTGACATGATTTGACGAAGTGAGGTTTTCCTAGACGTAAATTTGGCCACTTTTCGCACGGGCCCACGTCTAGGAAAATTCGAGGTAGACAATACTTTGTTTTTAGCAACATTTAAAGGCGTTACAGCATCCTTAAACTTGTTCCCGAACGACGTGAAATATAGCATTTTCATGCCGCAAATTCGTCGTAATTTAATCCATCAAGCGCTGAAATATAGCTCTTAAACTAGCGTAAACAAGCAAAACATTGCTCGTTATTTCGGTTCTTGTTGCCATTTTACATTCTTGAGTTGTTACTAGGTTACCAGGGTCTCTACCGCTGTCTTATTTTCAAATTTTGCTCGTAGGTTCACGAAAAATAGCGCTATTTGGCGCGGCAAATTTAATATTTTGGCTTGCGTTGGCAACAAATAATCGTTCTGGAATTTTAATGATAAATTAAGAGACTGTTGCTGGTATTTGCGTGTGTTTTGTTTGATTTTGTATTTTGTATAATAATAGTTTAATATTGCTTTTATAATGTCGGATGTTCCACCGTTGGGGCTTACTTGCAATTGAAATTTTCAAAATTGTCAAGATCCTCATCAGAATTATCTTCTGGATATAATTCTCTCAACCACGCAGTATTTTCCAGGTTTTTATTGCTCTCACCTATAAAATCAGCCGTACTCAAATTGTTCAATTCCTTATAGAAACGAACCGCCGTCTTGACAAAAAAAAAACAAAAAACCCGCCGTCTTGACTTTTTCCGATGAAATCTGAAATTACGAGCCCGCAAGTCAAGCCGCTGGCTGACCTCGATTTCTAGTCATGAAAATACCACCATGGTCCATTTCCTTGACTTGGCTTTAAATGTGTGAAATGCCATCCTTTGGTCGACAATATCAGTGCCACCTTTGGTAAAATCATACAATTTGTACAATGCCAATTTCTCACGCTTGTCGTCTTTAGTTGTACCCAGTATTTGCTTCAGAGTTGATAGCATTAGCACATTTTTCTTTCCACTTGCGGTTTTGACGACATAAGATGCTAATGATAGTGGACCATCTTTCTCCCAACAGACTTCTGTAGATAAGTCCTCCCTGGCTTTGAAATCCTTCATTTCAGCTGGAACACCTTTGCGGTTGATTTGTATCGTCCCAAGGCAGGTTATGTGCTTCTCATACAACCAGAGCGCAATTTATAGGGAGGTGTACAATCGGTCGAAAGATATGTTCCTTCCTGCCAATGGTATTGAATTAGCCAATAATGTGTCAATCATATATTTGACAATTGCTTCTGTACCTTGTACATAATACTCGCCACCATCCTCTTTCGGCTTACCACAGTAGGGAGACGCAATGAATGTGTACGGATACCTAGCAGCATTGATGGCTTTGAACAATAAACCATACTTAGCTGGTTTATTAGGGTTGTACTGCTTGAAGGAGATTTGATTCCTCATGGAGTAGAGGGTCTCTTCTAATGAAAGATAATCTCCGGGTACCAGGCATGACATACATTCAAAATTGAACAATTCAAAAATATCCCTCATAGCAGCAAAGCGGTCTTGTTTCCATCGCTCGTCTCTTGTGCTTGCATCATCAAAGCAAAGATTTGCCCGAATAAATGTAAACCGATTTCTTGACATCGTTGCGCTGAATATAGGTGGGCCGTATTTGTTTGAGAATAATTTATCCACAGACAAAGTATTCAATTTGTACAGTCCTCTATAAATATACAAACCAATGAAAGCAAATAATTCTTCAATGTTGGTTTCTTTCATGTAGCAGTATTTACTGTTTTCAGCAATGAAGTTCTCTGGTAGTTTGGAAAGCAAGGCTTGAATTTTTCTGTTTGTAAGCAACACAATCTTTGTCATCATAGCATCCGTGAAAAATAGCTCAAATGCAGTGCGTGGAGTTGGTGTAATTCTTGCCTTTTGCAGAGTCCCTTGTGGTCCAGTTATGACATTTGCCCGATTGTTACGACCAACGTTTACAGATGGCGGATGATTTTGGAATGTACGAACAATGTTATGCTCTGGTTTGTTGTCTACCTTCACAACACTTTGGATAGATTTCAGCTCTGCTGGAATTTCATATTGATTATAGTTATCAATATTTACAGCTGCATCGATGCTATTCACTAAACGGTTCTTTGTTAATTGTCGCCGTTGCAGCCGCTCAGCCCTGATGTCCTCATCAGGTCCAGGTGCTTCATCAATTTCATCATTGATTTCCACATCATTTTCACTGTCCTCTTCCAAGCTGTCCACTGTTTCCTCATCTGTAAATAAACATTGACAATGTGAATAATAGCATTGATAATATCAAAACGTTGTGATTCTGCATTGTACAACTGTAAATTGAAACAAATTCACAGTACTGACCTGTCTCCCCATTTATTTCATCCAAATCATTCTCATCATCATTCAAGTCATCATCACTGACATCATCATCAGCTTCAACAAACTTTAGGATATTCTCAATAGCAGATTCCCTTGAAATTCTAGCTCTTTTTGGAGGCATTAGATATCTCTTATCACACTTACAAATTGAAACAAAACTTGAAACCAACAATAATATTTAGCAGAAAAATTATAAACTTGTATACACGTGTTCTCTGACTTCTCTCTCCGAACTATATTATGTGTTAGACAAAGTATTGCATAGTGTGCAGTCAGTATTACCACTGACCAATGCTTTATGTTATCGTTTGCTCAGGTATCAATTTGTCTTCCATAAATCAGTGTTTTCAATTTGATAATTTCGTTCATTTGCGACGTTTATTTGTACATAATTGATGGCATAGTTGTGCATCAACAGTTATATACTTACAAGGAAACAAATTGGAGTCTCCAAGAGGCAGGGATGATCACACAAGGTACAACATAATACAGAATTAGCATATAATTTTCTATATTTTGTAAATTATCCAAAATATAATAACAATCTTGCATAAACTAGACTGAATACAACTTTGACTTTATCAAAGCTATATATTATATTTTTATTATGATATATTATTATATTTACAATAATAATATATTGTATGATGATATATTATCTAAAATAGTTAATTTTATTGTTTTTATCATGGTATATTCCACAAGTACTAAATTGCCCCATTTCAACATTAAAAGTAGTCCCCTATCCGAATGATAATATTTGACTATTATAGGCAACCAACACCTTTTCCGACAGATGTCGCCAAACAATAACACATAATTGTTTTCGCAAAAAACATTTTTGTGGTTATAACCAAAATACAAAAATATTAAAAGTCATTGAACAACAGCCGCATAGCTGAACTTCTTAGGCGGTGGCGGGCAATGATATGTAGGGGTGCGCTCAATCAGCGCGCCCCCGGTACAAATATGTTCACTATCAATATTAACTTTTAGGTTTAGAATTGCTTCAAGCGGGTTATTGAAAGTTTGTGATCTTTTTTATTAACAAATTTACCACAATAATTCGTTCTTCTTATATGCAAATGTTCTAAGCCTGACATCTTCAATGTGTCTTCATACGACAAAAAGGGATATATTATCCGTATATAAGGCCCTTTTCTGAATTGACTCCACCAAGTTAGAAAGACCAACTGTCAAATTTGACCAGACCGGTGATGCATATTCTACACTGGATCTAATAAACGTATACACGGACAAGGTCCTGCTGATTAAAACCAGCTCTCTTTAATTTCCTTAATGCGTATAACCTAGAATTTGCCTTCTTAAGTACATTATCGACATGTGAACTCCAATATTGCGATAGTAACGAACTATGTGTTACTAAAAAGTAGAAAGATCAAATGTAGGAAAACTCCGATACCTGGTGAATAAAACCTAAAAATACGGAGTTTAAAAATTTCAAAGTGCTGAACACCTGAATTTTTGAAAACTATATCGAGCCACCTTAAGTAAATTTTGCGCGTTGTGTAGTTTGAAGAACAAAGCTTCAAAAATAAAACATTTTACGTCCAACTTGTTATTTCTCTCCTGGATTAGACATCGGTAGTCTCGGGATCACAAAACATACCTCGATACAAATAACTGAAATAAGTGCATGCTATAAATATAAAACTTAAAGTAGGTATTTCGGATAAAACTAACCATACAGTCCACGCAATCCATCCAACTCTATTTCGGACCATCCAGAATCAGACGATTTTCTAACTGAGTCCAGTTCATGACTGTAGATAAACACAAGACTAATGGAGATCTAAAAGGAAAGAATATAATGGATACTCGATGTTTAATGCTTACCTTATTTATGTTACTTGCATGTGTGTAAATTCGCGTGGTACGAATTTTTGCTCAGCCATAAATTTACGCTATTTAATTTCGCGCACCCTAAATCCGATATTTCAATAAAAAATAGAACTAAAATGAAGGCAAGGTGCTAGCCAAAATTTTGAAGCTAAAAATCCCAGAAGAATGGTTAGCAGTTTCATAATGTAGGTTTAACAACGAGGTTGCTCTAAAATTAGTATTTTGTGTCAAGGTGGCGAACGTTTATTTTTCGCGCAAGTTACAGGGAATTTCACGAAACTTGAGCTAGATTTATTCTGTGAAATGTCAACCATTCTTTCGCAAGGTTCTTTATATTATTGGTCTTCCAGAGAGCGAAACAATCTAGTCTCGAGTTTTAAGCGAGACAAAACGCGCTCGCGCCAGTCCTAATGTGCATCACACGTAACACGGTCATTTATATGCGCGTTTCCCGCTTTACTGCGCCCTGGTACAACTGTCCATATTTTTAATTCTATAATATATTTCAAAATAACATTTTCTATTCAAATGGATGACTCACAATGTAAAGAAAAATGCAGCAGATCATCATCACAGAGAGAGTTTGAGTTGAAAACTTAAAATCTAAAAAGAGTTGAAAGAAAATACGGACCTTATTTGTGATTTGAAAACTCATTAGAAGCTATCCTAATCTAACGACGTTTGAGGGTACAGTGAACTTAGTATATGAACGTTTCACTTCTGCGACCCAAAGTTCCTGCAGTTTACAGTTCACTGATACAAACAATTTCGCCTCAGTCACTTGTGAGGCTTTCACTTAAGGCCTGATCCTTATTAAACCACCGCAGCAACTTGATATTTCTAGTTCTCGATCTGTGACACTTACTTTTCTTGGGATTGTAAATTTTCCTCAAGTAAAACTCAATTCTTGAATATTGGCGGGGAGGTCTACAAATGAGGCGAAATATTTTATAAGCAGCAGTCAGATTTTAATCACTCTATTGACGTCCAAGAACTTATCCATTGTCCTTTACCGTGCAGTAGACAATTTCAGGAAATACTCCGAATGTTATAACATCTTGTAAACCCAAGATATGAGTTATTGAAAACAAGACAAAATTTAAGGTGATATTTCGACTCTAGTTCAAAGTCATGCTCAAACCTGCCTCCTTGCATGGGTTTACAAGATGGAAATTAAAGTGAATGGGTTGAATATATAAACTACAAGTTGTTGTTTTTTCTTCTTCTTTTTTTTTCTACATCTCAGTCGATTGAAATTAAGGTAGAAGGTTTCGGTGGTGGATATTTCGAGTGAAATAATATGTATGGTCAGAGCGCTGCACCAGAATCGCAGGGCTGCAGGTTCGATTCCTGTCGGAGGACTTAGAGTTGCATTTTTCGCAGCCGTTCCCATTCAGGTCTAACTAATATTGTATATATTATTTTACTCGAAATATCCATCCACCTAAACCTTCTACCTTAATTTCACTGAATCGAGGGAGAAGCAGAAAAAAAGCAACTTGTAGTTTACCTTATCACAACCCGCAGTACCCGCATCTATATATATATATATTTAAGAAATAGAAAACATTTTCCGTGTTTCTATACCTTTATAGAAACACGCGTGGGAGTTTGGAAGAACGAGAAATAATCAGTGGGAAAACGAGCCCGTAGGGCGAGTTTTTCCACGTTATTTCGAGTTCTCCCAAACTCCAACAAGTGTTTCTATAAGTGTTTAGAAACACAGGCAAAATGTTTTCTATTTCTTTTATAATATAATTCAAAAGACATTTTTTAAAATCGATTAATTTACAAATTCTCATTACGTACGCATGCTGACCTTTGCTCGTCAATTTCGCTGCAAGAAAACAACTCTGTTTGAAAATTAACAGTCAAAAATGTGTAAAAGCATTAAAATTGTTTTTAAATAGTATTCAAAGTTTTATAATTCGCATTAAATTTGTTTTTTTATGATTTTAAATTTTGGCGGGAACATTTTCGTGTTTCTATACAGTTTTAGTAGAAATTGCTTTTCCTGCATTCTGATTGGTCCAAATTGAGCCTCTAAAAAGTGATAGTCACTGCCCAGTGACTATCACTTTTTTCAAAATGGCTTCTTCGCAAGCTGCCGAATTTAAAACAAAAATCGTTTTTTGAGCCTGATTCAAAGTTTTAAATGAAAAAAACTGCCGCTAAATTCAAGGAGGATATATATTTGACATTTTTAAAGGTAAGCGATAACAAATACACTATTTTTCTTCCATGAAAGGCAGCGTTTTCTCGCTGTTGAAATGTCCATGTATAAAAACTTTTTCCGTACGGCTCAACCACTCAAGTGTTTATTTTGAAAATTATTCGTTTTATCCTCATTTATATCGTTATATTCAGCAAAAACTTAGCTGTGATATATTTTTAACTCCATTCTACTTTGTATTTGAGCCCTTCCAAAGTATTTTTCTCACGAAATTGTTTGTTTTTGTTTCGCTTCGATATGTTTTTTGACACTCGTCTTTTGCCGGCATGTTTTTAATAACCGGCCGCTGAGAAAAGCGCTGAATTTTGTCCTATAGCCTTTTCAACTGACCTCATAACTTTCTGTGTTTGTTTTTCTCTTTGAAATTTCTACTAAAACAATTAGTCGCCTCACTATAGGCTTGTAATCACCTCGCCTTCGGCGACTAATTGTTAAATAGAAACACGCTTCTCGACCAATCAGCACGCGCGTACTATAAATGTTATTTTATAAATATATATACATATACATGAACTTGCGGTTAACGCTTGGCAACTGGACTCTGTAGCTCAGTGGTCAGAGCGCTGCACCGGAATCGCAGGGCCGCAGGTTCAATTCCTGTCGGAGGACTTAGAGTTGTATTTTCCGCAGCCGTTCAGGACTTAGGATTTAGAGTTGCATTTTTCGCAGCTGTTCCCGTTCAGGTCTAAAATATTGTATATATTATTTCACTCGAAATATCCACCACCTAAACCTTCTATCTGGTTGAATATATAACCTGTTTTAAATATGAAACAGAACAACTCTTTAGAGACTGTCAATTCGCCAAGCCGATGAATAGTGTGTAAGTCTAGTTTGTAGTCTAGCTTGATGGTTTAAAAATGATTTCATCTTGTGGTGAAACTGTGTTATTCTCTTATTTTTACTAATATTTTTGGCCAAAGAAGCAACTTAAGATTGTGCCATTTACGTGCGAAATAGATGACGTCATTCGACTGGTTTTAAAAATCAGAATCGAGATCGGGCCGATTGTGACTCGGAACAATATCGGTAATTAAGTTGTATACGCTAGCACGCAATCACTAGGATGCACCAATCACCGCACATGAAACACCATGCACACGTGATCTTATGTTTACCTTCCTATAGGCATTTTATTACACATGCTCCTACCTTGGTTTTAGAAGGTCCTTCAAGTAATCTCTCAACCAAGGTCTGACCAATTTCACTTGTGGAGAAGTATTTTCATCCTAAACGGACAGGAGTTAAGTAATAATAGCAGCCTGAGCGGGTATACACTATTATCCCCGAGCCGAAGATAACGTTTTTGTAGAAGGCTCAAAAATTAGAACAAGATTTGCATGAAAGTCGGCAACCGAGAGCTTCCATAAATTCTCATCTAATTACTGTCAATGTAATAGAGGATTTGGGGTGCAGTCGTCAGAGCAAGCGCCTTTCACATCTGAAATCGTGTTTCAATTGTAAACGAGGACTCTACTCATGTAAAAAGAGATTTCGACTTTTCGCCAAAAGTCGTTTCTTCTGGTACTTTGATGGTGGGGTATCATAAATTCATCAGACATTTGTTGGTAAATGACCTATAATATTAGCTATGTAATTAAGCGACACTCCTCCAGGGAAATGACTGATCGAGCAGTAAATCTTTATGTGTCTATAATCAGTTAAACAAAAACAACTAAGAATTGCACTGGAATTGACCGGTGTATATTACCATCCAGAACTGAGAATTTTTGAGCTAATTTTTGTCAAATTTTACTTCGTTTGATAAATCCTTTTGAATCATCAGCACAAAACAAATATCATTCATACCACTTTCCCAAGGATTTCTGCCTAATTGCCCTTTTAAACTGACAAGGACCAGCCTGATGATTGATCCAGCAGCAGCTCCAAACACAAACATGATGGCAAGGCGATCATGATCAATACCAAGGAAATCTATAGGCCTATACACGGTGAAAGCATATTCTAACCTATTAATGCCCATGATTCGTACCGAAGATTCGGCGGTTGAGTTGTGTAAATCTACCTGAAAAATACAATAAGAACTTTGACGTTTCGAGCCAACGCCCTGGGCCTTCGCTCGAAACGTCGAAGTTCTTATCGTCGAAGTTCTTATCGGTAGTTTTTTACAACTCAACCGCCGAATCTTCGTTATACTCTACTCACACTGGCACCGCACGTTCATGATTCTTACCCCTTAACAAGTAAAATACCATTAGGAAAATTTAGCGGCAATGCGTCATAATTCTTTATTTTACTCCGTCTAATGTCAACTAGGACTTTACTTGTTAAGGGGAAAGTGCCAGGATTTAATGATTAAACACATAACTCATTGGGGCTGGTTTCCATTTGGTCGTATCTGTCGTAAACAAGTCATGTTCGACGATGTGAAATAGTCTGGATCTATCTTGTCTTTTGTGTGCTTTATGCAAATCAGTCTTTACTGATTGCAAAGATATATCGACGCTCTATTACATCGTTCACCTTGATGTGTTAACGACAATTACGACTAAATGGAAACCAGCCTTAAGGGCCATTTGTACGGGAGAAAGGAAGTCGCGACTTACATAAGACGCGAACACACTCGTATAAAGGCCCAGACGCGCCGGACGCGATTCGGCAACGCGACGCGATTTGTCAGTTTTTAAAAGTAAATAAAACCGTCCATGGGAGGAAATTTTAAACGATATGCAGACCAAATAACTCAAACTGTTATAGCGCTTTTGAATATTTGAAAAACACAAAACAGGATCAAAGTTATATTTCAGTGAAAATGGAAAAATCGCGCCGTGTTGTCGAATCGCGTCCAGTCTGTCTGGACCTTAAATGGTCAAATTCTAATAAGTCGCGACTTAAATAAGAACAGGGGTTCAGGCTAGTCCACAATACGGCCATTTATACGGGAGAAAATAAGTCGCGACTTACATAATTTAGACGCGAACACTTAATTGTTGCTGAGCGTGCAATAGTTTTTTCAACGTCACGTGATCATAATCAACCAATTAAATGATGAGAATCTACTAAGGTGTTATATAATATATAATGGACAGCTACATAAACCCATCGCCATTCAACTACAACTGTTATGGAGAACAGAGCAACAATCAGTTCAAAAACATCTTTACAATAAGTCTATATGTTACAGTTGCAAAGATGCTATTGTATTGCTATTATAAGTTCCGCCTTCTTGATGTACTTGCTGTAGCAATTTGGATCAATTTTGTGACATATGTCGCTATTCTATTTCCTATGCCCTGTTAATGAATGAACTAGCAGAAGGGAAAAAACAAAATTAAAACTGTTTGATATCTAATTTACATGAACTCACACAACAATCGCAGGTCGACCTCCCCAGACATCTTTCTTGAAACTTCTTCTTCGTTGTAAAAATGCCAATATGGTAATAATTATTCCCTGAAAGATATCTTACCTTTTGGTTATCAATAATATACAAAGGGATGGAGGGGTTGAGGAAAGAGACCAGTGTCCCAAGTGCACACATCAGTGGCTCACAGGAGAGCTTGGGCAGAGGGGGCAGCTCATTTGGGAAAATAAACTTTGTAGCAATTTCAATATGGTAACAATATATCGAAAACTTCTACATCATGTGTAGTAGCATCCTAGTCAGAGGTGTTTCTTAAATAAATCCTTACTTTAACACATTAGCTGGCAATGCGCACAGATGCGCCCTACTTAATTAGTATTTTACTCTGTCTAACACCAGACGATTTTACTCGTCAGTGGCAGGGTACTGCCAGTTAATGGGTTAATGTAAAAAACTTAACAAATTAACGAAATGTTGTAAGAATGTAGAAATTGCACATTTTCTGTGATAACATGTACCAGAAAGCTCCAGTATACACTGTAGTTATATCTCAAACATTTAGATCTTAATAGACCCGGACTCATTTTATTTTGCCTTGGCTATGTATAATTTCAAATAGGTACTCAACGAATAATTTACTGATACTAACAGTAAAATGCTCTATTAGTCCATTAAGCGTTAAAGTCCCAAAACTCGGAATTAGAAGTGTTAAAGTCCCAAAACTTTTTGGTCAATTTTTCAATAGAATTGTACCGCTATGGAACAGTCTGCCGGATGAAATTAAATCTTCTCCTTCAGTTCAGTCTCTAAAATCTAAACTTAACAAACACTATAAAACTAAACTTTATTCATATTTTGATGTTGATAGACCACGAACTTGGAAAACATTTTGTCATAAGTGTCGTTCTTGTGTTATAAATTGTTGTTCATGAAAGTATTATGTTTTGTAGTGAATTTTATATTTATGTGTATGTATATGTACGTGTATGTATGTGTGTATATGTATATGTTTATGTATATATGTATGTATGTGTATATATGTGTCTACATATATATAATTATATATATATATTAATGATTCCGTTATGTAACTATAATAGATGTACATTAGTTGAAGTCATAGTGATGTAAATGTAGTGTAGTGTATTCATGTCAGGCAGGACTTAATTTAGGACTCTATTTGTCCTGTTGTCTGAGCCTTCAATCTTGTATTGTAAAATTAATAAATAAAAAAAACAAAAAAACAAAAAACGTTTAACGCTTCAGTTAGAAGCGTCAAAGTCCCAAAACTCGGAATTAGTGATCATTATCCGACCTGTGTTGTATATAAAGGTACTTTCGGTAGGAAGCATTCACACACATCTATTAAATATCGTTGCTACAAGAACTTTAATGAAGAAAACTTTTGTAAAGATTTATCTCAAGTCCCTTGGAATACAATCGATATATTTGATGATGTTGATGGTGCTTTAAACGCATGGTACAACTTATTTCTCGATGTGATTGACAAACATTTACCTTGGCGAGAAAAAAGAGTCAAAAAACAACAACAACCTGATTGGATGACTGGCGAAATAATCCAGTGTATGGCCCAAAGGGATCATTTCAAATCAATCAACGATATGGGTAATTACAAGACTCTTAGAAACCGTTGTGTCTCGTTAATTAGGGATGCAAAAACATCTTAGTATAAAACATGCGTTGAAAATCATAAAGGTGACTCAAAGAAACTGTGGCAATATCTGCTTGACATTATTCCAACCAATGCTAAAACTGTTCCGTCAAGTTTGCGAAACGACTCAGATCACTCTTCTATATCAGACTCTCAAGGTATATGTGAACATTTCAATAACTTTTTCTCCACCATTGTTGACAAGTATATTGCGAATCAAAAATGTTCCAGTAATTTTGATAAATTAACGGAAATGGTCAACTGCAACATTGACAATGATGTAAAGTTTAGTATTCCGCTGCTAACCAAAGGGGAAGTTTGCAATTATTTACGTAACTTGGACACGCACAAAGCAACTGGACTTGAAGGCTTAAGTCATAAGATTTTACAGATGTCAGCCAATTTGATAGCTCCATCATTGACCAAGGTGTTCAATAAAAGTTTAGAATGTGGCATATTTCCAACAAAATGGAAACTGGTGCCCAGTCTGGTGTCAAGAACTACAGACCCATTGCCATACTCTGCGCTGTCAGTAAAGTACATGAGCGTCATGTTCATAATCATTTTTATCAGTTTCTCGCGGGTCATAATTTATTACATCATGCCCAGTCTGGTTTTAGGAGAAATCACTCGTGTGAAACGGCGTTATGCAATCTTGTAAATGTGCGGACATCCAATATGGAGAGCGGCCTCTTAAATGGGGTTGTATTTATTGATCTTCGCAAAGCTTTCGACATGGTAGATACAGATTTGTTGCTACGAGAACTTGAAGTCTACAAATGTGATGATCTGACACTAACGTGGTTTAAGTCGTACTTGCAAGAGAGGGACCAACTTGTACAGTTCCGAAGAACTTTATCATCAAAGAAATCGTCCCAGTATGGTGTCCCCCAAGGAAGTATTCTGTGTCCTCTGTTGTTCATAGCATTTATCAACGATCTTCCACTGTATGTCAACTCCAACACAGATATGTATGCTGATGATTCGACGATTCTTACTAGTGCTAGAACAGTCGAGGAACTCAATGTTAAATTAACTGAGGATATGGCAAACGTTCAGACGTGGTGTACCAATAACAACATGGTAGTAAATAACAGCAAGACAAAGGCAATGATGATAACAACTTATCAGCGTGCAGCCACACTAAATTCAGACTTACAAGTAGAATTTAAAGGAGTTCTGTTAAAATATACCGACAATGAGAAATTACTTGGTGTTGTTATCAATGAACATCTATCCTGGAAACAACAGATCCACAAAGTAGCAAAGTCTCTGAGAAAAGGAATACATATTTTGAGACAGATTAAGGAGTAATTTATTACACATGCTTTTTGCAACCTCACATGGACTATTGTTGCACAGTTTGGGGACAATCAAGTCATATTACTCGCATACATAAACTGCAAAAGTTGGCTCTGAGAGTTATCTATGACGAACCAAGACTAACATCTTCTGGTCCACTATTCATAGCCGCTGGAGTTCTACCAATACAGGAAAGACTCAGGCTACGATCAGGTATAATGGTATATAAATCCCTGAACAATTTGGTCCCCACATATATAAGTAACATCATCAGTGACCAAACGAGTTACTAGAAGTTCAGTGAGTGATGATCTGTGGATACCGAGAACTAAACTAACAATTAGAGAGAAGACTCTGCCATACAGTGGCGCTATCTTGTCCCCGAGCCGGCGCGAAGCGCCGTGCGAGGGTACTAATTCCGCTCGGATATTTACACCCGGGTATGTGAAAACATTGTGGAATGCAAAGTCGTCCACCATTTTTTTTTGTCATGGACGGTTTTTTAAGTTATGCGCATGCGCGAGTTAAAGCCGAGAGAAAACTGGTAACTAGCTACATGATGATTGGCTAAGACAACGATTTTGTTTTTATATGCAAACGTCAGAAAAATAACTGCCATTTTGGCATTTTATTTTTGGCATTTAATTTATAATGCATTTATATGAAAACCTTTTTCAAAATTGTACTCTGGAGTCGGGACATATTAATTCAGACAAATATTAAGTCTCCAAAACAAGAGAAGTGAAACTTTTTTAGAGGACTTTTATTTACTAAAGTCAATAAGAAAATAAAGCAGTCGAAAAGCCGAGAAAGGACAGAGTAAATAGGGTAAAAGGCAGTTTAGTTTTACAAACTTTTCGAAACGTTTTAGTGAACGGAAGGTTGCATTAAAACATTAATTTGAAGCTTATAGAATGCATAAGAACATACCTACCGCATATATCTCATATTTCTATGGCTAAAACAATTAATATTTTAATTATTTTTGTTGCTTTTGTAAACTGTATTGTACTCCAGAAAAGAAATTTAATTATATTAATAATCGAGTTGCCATGGCTACTGTGCTTCCTCTTCTTCAAACAAAATTTCCATTTTTTATTCTTTCAAAAATTCTCAACCCAAAATAGATTTCCCAAAATATTATTATTTCCTTCCACTCTTCTTTCCAAACTATTACAGTAATGATCAAAATTTAAGTAAAACATTTCATATGGCGATAGCCTTTAAGTGCGTCGTGAAGAGGGGTGTAAGCCAGAGGCCCAGAGATCCAATTCAGTTTTCAAAGCAAAATTTTGCTTTGAACCCAGATATCTGACTCGTCTACAGGTGGTTGCATAGCAGATTTTGTGATGAAAAAGCTTAGTAACAGTAATGTTTTGGAATATAGTGTCTGTCAATGTTCGGGTGCATGGGGCGAGGGGTTACTTCAAGCATGTATTTCTAGTATATAGAGATTACTTCATGGTTGACGAGTGCGTACGATTTTTATTCACGAGTTGTGAAAGATTACTAACGAACGAGTGAGCGCAGCGAACGAGTGAGTCAGTAATCTTTCACAACGAGTGATTAAAATTCGTACAAACGAGACAACCATGAAGTAATTTGTTTATTATATAAGTATAGAGATAATGATTTGATACTGACAGACTCACAGTGAACAACTCGCAAGCGAAATATATCTAGCCTCAAAAACAGATTTCTTACCGTTTATTTCTTCATTTTCTTGCTGAAATTCAAACCAAAGAGGTTTATCTTAAGTACTTTTAATCATGAGAGTTTCCTTGGTGGTAACATAGTCGCTTTATTAGCGAAAATGCAATAAAACTCTCACTTCTATGATTTCGCTAAAACTGGGCGCCATGTTTACAATTTTGAGCTCGAAAACACTAGCCAATCAAAACGCAGATACGATAATTGTGAAAAATATCGTCCGCCGTGAGGATACGATTTTTATTTCAACTTTCTACTGCACGGAAATCTCTGTACTTATATAATAAAATAGTTTACCACTTGAGATAAGACAATCAACAACTCTAAATTATTTTAAAACAAAAGCGTACATATACTGTTTAGGTACAAGTATATAGAAACATATAGATTAACGTAGGCCTAGTAGTTTTTCAATTTGTACTTTGTGTGTGTTACTGTTCTAGTTTATGTCATGTAAATTTAACATGTATCTTAGTTAAGTAGATAATAATAGGACAGAAGGCCCAGTATAAGATTAGCTTTGCTAAACTAGTTTTTGTAATTTACCTTCTTGAAATAAAGTTTGTTATTATTATTATTATTATTATTAGTAAGCCGCAATTGCGCCATAATGCGCCTACTTTGTCATTTAACTCTGTCTAATGCCAGACGATTTTACTCATTAAGGGAAAAGTTTTGAACGTCAATGGCCGGTTAACCAGACTATATATCTGCCCATGTCTCTTGTTAACCGATTAAGCTGCAATGTGCCCTTTACTCGTCAAGGAGCTAAACAAAGAGATACACATGTAGTACTGATGTATTAATGGTCTTCAATTTCATGTTAGTTCATATGTGTTTCTTACTTGCTGTGTTGTAGTAAAATTGATATGCTTCCCTCTCCATTAAACCCCTCCCCCCCGGCCCTCCCATTCCGATAACCCTTCTTCCAAACATCCTTGAAAAATAAACCCCAGGGTGCTAATAAAGGTTTTACAGTATATAATAAATAGTATCAAACAGATAGAATATAACCTAGAGCTTACAGCAGGTATCAAAAACAGGTGAGGATAATATGTTGGATCCACATCACATTCAACACTGAAAATAAACAGAAGAAATTAGTTTTTAACCTTGTTTCATTAAAAGTGTCACAGAATTACTGAAAAGGCTTGGATAGCCAAGTATCACACACTCACCTAGTAGGAGATACCGTGGGAGATACCGTGGGGGATACCGTGGGAGATACCGTGGGAGAGCTCATTGTTAACTAGAAAATGAAATTTTAAAAATATATTGAAATTAGTCAACATGTTTTGCTTCATGGTTTAAGAATAGTTTACATAAACTTGCAACCTGCCATTCCATTAGAGCAGATTAACCAAATATGATGGAAATATATTTAGGGCATGTTTTGGTAACAGAGAGTGAAATAACTGCTAATAGGGCATGTTGAGGTGCACTTCAGCTTCATGGGTGAAGGGTACTGTATATTTTCGAAGAAAAGCCTAAATGCAGGGGTAAGCCGTAAGCAGTTGGAAATACATGCCCGGCATTCTACAAGAATCGAATTGCTCAATTATATTCTCCAAAATATTTACGCAATTGGTTGACTTTCAAAGAAAGTTGGAACATTTGTAACAGCCAATAACAACACAGATTATTGTAGCATTCCAGAAAACATGCAAACTTCTCTCGTGGAGAAAAATTGGAAGTTCACCCCCTCTTTCCTTTGGATGTACTAGGAATTTTTACTACTATCAGAAGTTGATTGCCCCCCCCCCCCATCACCCTTCAGACAGCACAAACATTGATAAATATTGGTAAATATTCGAAGCAAATATTCAAAGAGAGCTGCGCGCTTCCCCACGTATAAAATAAGCGAGCAATCCGCAAATTCTTTGTCGCATATTGTTGCAAATATGCAGTAAGAAGTTAAAACAACAAAAATATACAAGGATCAGCCGGTCAGGGGGTTCTACTCTTTTCTAATATCGCAGCCTGAGCTATATTGGTCTATATTATTAGAATTGTATTAAGAAATGTATTCCTGAATAATATTCAAATGCATTCATAGACAGCATTTCAATTTTAGTAGTAAGTTAATACGCTTCTATGACGCACGTTTGTACGTGCTGTCGATATTGTTTTATGAACGTAAAAGCGAGGATTTATATAAAAAAACAAGACGCCTGCTGAGGCGTTCACACTGGCCCTGGGGAGCAAGTTTTGTGAGATATATAGACATTGTCCTATGATATATTCACTTCTTAGTTTAATATATGTATTGAAGACAAAATTCTAATTAATATTTAAACCAAATTCATCGTGTTGTTGTAATTATTTTAGTAATATACTCCATACGCCCAGCCTCGACAATGTTATTTTGAGTTGACACGTCGTTGTATTACACACAAACTAAAAATAGCAAACGTAAACAAAAGACATTTTGAGCCATTATTTTGTGATATTTAATAATACCTAAAGTCGTAAAGAAAAGTCGATGCCCTAAATGATCAATATCTATCACAGATCATCAACATTCCCACTCGTGGTAGCAACATCTTAGATAGATAGATAGATAGATAGATAGATAGATAGATAGATAGATAGATAGATAGATGGTTTATTGTACAAAACATTGCAGTCCAAAAGCTGAATTAAGTTAAATGTTACAATTCAAGCTCTAGCATGTACTAAAATACTTTACAAACGATAACTAATGTCTACTAATAATCAATAGATTAATATGATACACTATATGATTTATTATAAAATTATAAAATATTCTAACAATACTACATTTTCAATGCGTTAAAGTTGATAAAACTGTTCTTGTAACGCTGTGTGTTAAAAACACATTAAACTTGCGATTGTTCGTCAAGTTAATATCATTATAATCGTATGGAGGAAGTAGGCAGTGTAATTTATGATCATTGTTAGTAACAATATCTTTGAACAGTTTTTCTGTCAGTTCTTGTCTTCTGTCATTCAGAGTTTGAAGACCTGCAGTGGATAAGGCATCGTTGTATGATACCAAAGGGAAGATGATTCTCATGGCTCTTTTTTGTATCATCTCTAAGCCATGTGATAAATACTTTGTCAGGCTGTCGTGAAACACCGGACACGCGTACTCGGTAATAGGTCTGATACAGGTGGTGTAAAACTGGACAAGTTCTCTTGTATCCAAATGGGATCTTTTCAGCTGCGATAGGAAATACAGCCTCTTCCTTGCTTTCTTAATAATTTCAGACATATGTTTGTTCCACTTGAGATCGTGTGAGATAATTAAACCCAGTATCTTCGCGCAGTTTACTACCTCCAAGGTAGTATCATTAATTTTGATTGGCTCAAAATATGTACTCGATTTACTAAACCCTACCCGCAATTCTTTGCATTTACTTTGATTCAGTTGGAATTTATTGGCCAATGCTTGTTCGGTCAAATCATCAACGGAATCTTGAATTGAGCTTGCACTTCCTTTCTCGACAGTTTCAGCCATACTCGTATCGTCCACATATTTCCACATTTCAGAAGCAGCAATTTCCCAGTCATTGATCATGATTACGAATAGCCAAGGACCTAGTTTTGTTCCCTGGGAAACTCCTGCCGGTACTGATTCCCATTCTGAATAACAGTCCTGACTGAGTTCAACTCTTTGCTTTCTACACGACAAGAAGTCTGTGATCCACATAATGATATGTTGGGGTGTGTCATAGGTTGCCAACTTGCTAAGGAGTAGATAATGATCAATCAGGTCAAAAGCTTTCTTGAAGTCGAACAACACAATTCTAGTCGTTGCACCGTTTCCATCTGTTGAACCATTCCACGAATGAAGCATGCTTACGAGGGCTTGAGTAGTACTTGATTTAGGGACTGTACCGTATTGATTAGAATCGATTCTCTGAAGCACGGCAGGTTTAACAAAAATACTAACGACATAGTCTTTGGCGATTGTAGATATAATTGGTGTTAGAGATATTGGGCGCAAATGTTTATTCACGTCTCTTATTGGTTTCTCTTTTGGGATTGGAATAATATTCGCCTGCTTCCATGACAGGGGAACATGAGCTTCATTAAAGGTACTGTTCAAAATATCTGATATAGGAGAAGCCAGAATATCTGCGTATTCCTTAAGCACCCAACTAGGGATGCCATCGGGTCCACCAGCCTTACTTGGATTTAACGTTGCCAGTTTCTTAAAAAAAGAAAATTCGGTAATTCGAAAATCAAGTGATTCCCCGTTAATTGTGATTTGCGGATTGGTTGAAGGTAAAGGATTGAAATTGTTCATAGGTGTAAGAAACGCCTGGTTAATTAGGTTAGCGAAATTGTAAGGGCTGGAAGATGCTGAATCAGGAAGGTTCTCGATGTTACTCAACTTTGCAATCGTGTCCTCACGTCCAGACACCTGCTATGACATGCCACACAAGCGTTTTACTTCTCTCCACCATGTTGCTGGTGCACAGGATCTTAAATGCTTAACCTTTTCCTCGTAGAATTTAGCACGCAATGATTTTCTTTCGCGGTTCACTTGGTTTCTTAGACTTCTAAACGTCATTAGGTCGCCATTTGCTAAGGCTTTCTAACGATATTTCCTTAGAGCCAAACGTTTGGTAGGTCTTAGGTCCCGTGATTTTATACGAATTGCTGGTTTGGGGAACAGTGTATGTGCAAGAGGCTGAACCTCCATGGTCGGAGAGGCCAAAAGATGGCAGTTTGATTGGATCCCCGTAAAAACTGTCCATATTCGTCAGGATTAGATCAAGGGTGTTTCGACCACGTGTAGGGAATTTGATTAGTTGCTTTAATTTAAAACCATTTCGAAGTCTAGAAGTATTTAGCTTATTAAAGTCTCCGAGTAAGATTATACCACAGTTAGGAAATCCCGCTTCAATTATAGTTAGGCATTCGTACAAATAATTTATCATGGACACGTTATCTGCTCCTGGCGGATGGTATACAGTACATAGAATAATGTTCGAAATTCCTCTTGGGAGACGAGGCGGGCTAAGTACCAACAGATTGCTTCAAAATTTATACCAGACAGATTTTCCAAAACCTTATATCTAATTGTTCGCCGTACGTAAACACATATACGTCCGTGCTGGCCTAGGTCTATCGTTGCACTACTTATAACATTACGGACCTCGTCAATTTTTGGCGCGAGCGACATCAGATGGGACAGCATAATTGAGGGTAAAAACAAACTTGGTGAGCCCGCTCTCTGAGTCTGCCTATTTAATGGCACAGGGATACAGCACGTGAGACGATTGTTGTTACTTGTTTGACTAGTTCCAGATACTCTTGCCAACCTGGCGGGCGATGATGATTCGCTCTCCTTCGAAAAAAAAAATTTCGTCTTCTAGTTGATTTACGTGACTTATACTCGTTTACTGGACGATAGGTAATTCGCACAGGGATGCTACGTTTGCTACGGTTAAAATTTTCGCTCGGATTGACGAAATTTTTTCGTGTTTGTTGTCTGGTCAGCTAACTAGCTTGTTCACCCAATTGAAATTTCGTTGGAACGTTTCAATATCAACAATCTTGACAGGTTGATCAACAAGGTGTGAAGTCCCAGTAGAGTTATCAATATCGTGTCCTTTTAAGGTTGAGTCTACCTACAGGTCTTGGGCAGAATTAATAGACTGAGTATGTAATTGGTTATGCACCTTAGCTACGCCTACACTGTTAAAGTTTTTGTTTGAATTTATTAAACTATTTGATGATGATTGTTTGGTAGCCTCGTTAACGTGATCACCCAATTGAGACTTTGTTAAATAGCTTTCACTCTCAACCTCTTTGGCGTATTGATCAGCAGAGCATGCAGTCTCAGTGGAGTTATTAACATAATGTGCTTTTGAAATTAGATTAAAATTGTCCTGTTATTGGACAAAATTGTCAATCTGGGCATGCAGTTGCTTATTAGATAGGCTGTTGGTTTTCCCATTATATTCATCGGTCATTCATTCAGTCATTCATTCGTTCGTTCGTTCGTTCGTTCGTTCATTCCTTCGTTCATTCATTCATCGTCAACGTCCGACAACCTTGCGTATAATTCTGAAATTTTGCTTTCCATGCTTTGGAGTCCAGCTTCAAGACGCCTAGTTTTATCTTTTTCATTATCAAGTTCGCTTCTTAAAAGCTCAATCACCTGCATAAGATCAGTTTCCATTGGCTTCGACTGGGTATTTACAAATGACTGCAATGCGTCTGTTCGTGATTTTAAAATTTCAATATTTAATTTAATTGATTCAAGTTCGTCAGTTGTAGGGTTTTCGGTGCTGCTTAAGTAATTAATAATAATCGTTTGAACATCAGTTTGTGTGCATTTCGCTTCGGTTTTATTAATGCCAATATTAATATTTTTTTATTAATTACCCATATGGTCAACGTCAACAACAGACCTTGTTAACCTTGTTATTACGAGTATACCAGACCACGTTAGCGTCACCGAGGTACTTTCCTCAGATAAATCAGGAGTTTATACAGATCACAATGTAATCACATTCGAATACGCTGCTCACATTAAAGCTCCAACAAAAACTCTTCGTTATATTTTTTATTATAACAATGGTGATTTTAATGGTCTCCGTGCAAGCTATTCGCGCAAAAGATCTTTCATCACTAGTTAGTTCCGATCATAATTATGACATTAATACTGATTGGCAACGCTTGTCAGACGCATTTATGGCTGCAGTTAAAGATCACATTACTTGGTCTCTCATAAGAGACTGCCCCTGTCACCGTACTTAAGTCCTAAGTTATATATGTATATATTCTGTATAGTCAATAAGTTTGTTTTCACTAGTTTAGTTTTATAGGGGTGGTGCCCTGCATGGGTCTCGTTGTCCCGTTTGCGCTAGCCCCATTGGACGTATACCCTGTAGTTTTCCTTGTTTGTATAATATTATGTAACCTTTTATATGTATGTCCAATAAAGCTGATTAAATAAATAAATAAAAATAAATAAAAAACCCTTGCCTTGGATTAATGGAACAATTCTAAATTTAAGAAAAAAACTTTATCCGGCAAAAACTCAAAAAATCTCCATTCAACTTAAGTTTAGGACACTACGCTCTGAAATTAAACGCCTACTGCGAGAAAGCCGCGAAAACTTTTTTGGAACTCTGATAACAGACTACAAGTGCAATCCAAAGCGTTTCTGGTCCGTGTTAAAACAAAAATCTAAGTCTCAAAATATACCAAACAAGATTTCCATGAAAACAGCCACCGATGCATCTACTAATCCTATGGACCCACCGTCAAGAACCACTGCTGAAACTCCTGTTGAAATTGTCAACTTTTTCAACAGGTACTTTACATCTGTATTCACCAGTGACAGTTTACCTCACTATTCTTGCAAGCCAGATGATACTCCAAACATAACTGATGTAACTCTAACTCTATGAGAAATTCAAGCTGTCCTTGAAGTGCTGGACATCACAAAAGCAACAGGCTCAGATGGAATCCCCGCTAGACTACTAAAGGAAACAGCCGAAGTCATAGCTCCATCCTTATGCTGCCTGTTCAATAAATCTCTCACCACAGGCACTCTACCTGACGAGTGGAAACTTGCCAATGTTGTACCAATACACAAAAAAGGCAACGCTGAATACACAGACAACTATAGACCTATATCTTTATTGCCCATAGTGTCCAAAGTCTTAGAACGGTGCGTACTTAACAACATCAAATGTCATCTCCAGCAACTAGTCCACAGTAGTCAACATGGCTTTTTCGCAGGCAAATCATGTATAACCAACCTTGTCGAAGCCCTAGACAACATCGGCTCCCTTCTGGACAGTGGTAATCAAATATACGTGATCTACTTAGATATGTCGAAAGCCTTCGATAAGGTTAATCATGAGCTGTTGATCTCCACACTAAGCAAGCTCGGATTTGGAGGTGGCCTACTACAATGGTTCCGGTCCTACTTGACTAACCGTCGACAGCGCGTTACCGCCCTCGGTGCTACATCCAACACCTTGCCTGTAACTTCTGGGGTACCTCAAGGGTCCATACCAGGTCCTATATTATTCCTCCTATATGTTCATGACCTACCCGATGTCGTTAAGTCAAGTCAAGTTGCTATGTTTGCAGATGATACGAAAATATTTAAGTCTATTGCTTCAGTCAACGATGCGAAATTACTCCAGCAGGACTTGTCCAACTTAGAATCCTGGTCTTCAACTTCTGGTCTCCCCTTTAATAAAAGTAAGTGTCGGTCGCTGTCTATCATTCGTAAAATGAAGCCAGTGGTCACCACATACAAGATGAAGGGTGAATCTCTAGAAACAACGAAATCTGAACGGGATCTTGCTGTCTGGATGTCAACTGATATCACCTGGGATACTCAAGTACTAGAACAATCTTGCCTTGCTAACAAGTTGCTAGGTTATATCAAACGGAACACACGATTTATTCAGAAAACAAGCGTGAGAAGAGCAATGTATTTATCATTAGTACGCCCCCGCTTAGGATATGCCACCCAGATCTGGTCGCCACAGTCCATCAGCCTTATTGAAAGATTGGAGAAAATTCAAAGACGTGCCACCAAATTTATTCTTAATCTACCCTTTTCCAGTCCAGACAGTTATACCTCTCGATTACAGTCTTTATCATTACTGCCTTTATGCTACTGGCATGAGTTTTTGGATTTGGTTTTTACTTTAAAATAGTCAACAATCTGGTAATAATAGATCCTTCTGTAGTACCCAAAGTCCGCAGCGCCAGACCAACCAGATCGTCTCAAAACATTGATATAGCTAAGTTTGTCATTCCAAGGAGCAAAACAACCACGCACCAACGCTCATTCCTACTTCGAACAACCAGGGTGTGGAACAGCCTAGCTGACGAGCAGAACCTTAACGTGACCAATTTGAACTCGTTTAAATCTACCATTCTAAGTTACTATTTCCGCGCTCTAGAAATCTCCTACGATCCTGACAATCCACGAACATTTAAAACTATATGCACGGTATAAGTGTAATACCGCTCGAACTCTGGCTCAGCCTCTTAAGTGCTGCTATTAGTTATGTTGATACTATTTTATGTTTGTATGTCTTAATTTCGGATCCGCAGTAATTGGCTCACCCTGTTGCGGTCACCCTGCCTATAGTCGTATGTCTTGTTTTCTCATACTGTATGCTGTTATTGTGTTATGTATTGTAATATTGGCGAATCTAATAAATAAATAAATAAAATAAATAAATATTGAATCGAAATACCAATATTGTTAAAAAGCAAGAACAAAGCATCATACCAGAATGTGAATGACTTTGAAAGTTCGAAAAGCATATAAATGTAACTGTGTATGAAAGCGAGTTAAGAGCAGGTAGGAAATGAAACCCCCTCGCGCTAGACTTATGCAATTGTAATATATTATTGCTTAAATTTTGAAACAATTGTTACTAAAGTCTAAAGCCCCTCTTCTTGAGAAACATTCCAAATTCTTTTTACAAAGGCAACAAAGCTAATATATAATAGCTTTGTAGTTTAATATGAAGTAACTGTATTCTACGTTGTACTATCTAAAATTATGTTGTAAACTTGTAAACAGTCGAAAGTCGCTTAAACATAAGGCAACCTTTTCGCCATAATTTCCAGGGATTTTACCAACTGTAACTGCAGCTATTGAATACGCAAAGAAATCTACAACGAACTCATGTGTTGTTTATATCAAAGAAAACCAACCATGAAACATAAACACAAGAAAACATTTCCTAATAGACATATTTGTCATATAGTCCGCTCAGTAGGTAACCCTGTACATCTGGCGGCGGAAGTGAATTGACACTTGGAAGTAAGAATACCGGAAGTGATGTCACACTTGGAAGTAAGAATACTAATGAGATGACGCAACATAAAGCGTTGCGTAACATAAAGCGTTGCGTAACGTAAAGCGTTGCGTAACGTAAAGCGTTGCGTAACCTCCAGGGTTGAACTTGGAATCTCTTGTGAAATATCAATATTACACATTTACAACGTTTGATCATTTCCAATAATGTATTTAAAAACAAAAAGAACAATACATGGTAAATTTTAATATAGATTAATGGTTTAACTGTTTATAATGTACAATATTTCAATTCTGCTGAGATGTTTTAAATGTTTATAATGTTCAACAATTCTGCTGAGAGTCGGGATAGAAGCTTTTGAAGAACATCGGGATGAAAGGTTCTTCAACGTTGGATACGTTTGTTGGTTCTTCAGGTGCCCATTGAAAATAATCACACCGAGTTTCGTTGGAACAGCAAAAGAACTTTCGACCTTTGTTAGGACCTTCCTTTTTCACTTTTTTCATGGAGCTCGGCTGGCCGTGATAACAGTTCGGTTTCTCAATTTGATTCTCGTCAGCCCACATCCAGAGGGAACACGGATTTTCACGTTCTGCACAGGTAAAGTAAGGTCTGCCAAAGCTTTCTTTCATCAAATCTTTGACCACGCGAAACTTTGCAGGCTTGTGGTGTTCTTGACATATAGGTTGTTTTAAATCGATGGCTCTCCAGGCTGTCAGGGCTTTTTGAAATAGGTAACCATCGTCTTCCGTACAAATGAAACCACAGCTTGGATTTTGACCACAGAACCAAAACGACCCATTTTTCGTGGTTGAACAAGAAGCAGGTTTTCCATGCAAACATTCCATTTTACTAGCTTAAGTTGCGTCTCTATTGTGAGAAGTTTGCTTGGTTCTTCCCAATTTATACTCTCAGCTCGTTCATGTTCAGACACGGCCAACCAATCAAAACCGTAACATAAAGCGTTGCGTAACGTTTAAATACTAATAGCGTTGCGTAACGTTTAAATACTAATAGCGTTGCGTAACGTTCAAATACTAATAGCGTTGCGTAACGTTCAAATACTAATAGCGTTGCGTAACGTTCAAATACTAATAGCGTTGCGTAACGTTCAAATACTAATAGCGTGGCGTAACGTTCAAATACTAATAGCGTTGCGTAACGTTCAAATACTAATAGCGTTGCGTAACGTTCAAATACTAATAGCGTTGCGTAACGTTCAAATACTAATAGCGTTGCGTAACGTTTAAATACTAATAGCGTTGCGTAACGTGAAGCGTTGCGTAACATAAAGCGTTGTGTAACATTACAAATGTGACGTCACAATGCATAGAGTATATAATAACCTAAGGATTTACGATACATATGTATCGAACACTCAACATGTATTGTCAACCAATTGATGTCGTGGCAGTCATGGACATGGACGGATACACTGTATCGAACAGATTTTTATGTAAGGAGCTGGGTCTAATGAAGGTCGGAAACGTAGAAGCCAGGTCCTTCTTTTTCGACATCGGTATGAGTTGGGACGACCTCACCCAAAAAGACAGGAAGACCTGCAGCTTTTTTAAAAGACATATCCATAAGCTACCGTTTGGAGTGCCGCGGGGCACCAAAGCATTCCCTATTTCGGATTTGGAGGCAATTGTAGAGAGTTTTTACAGGGAAGTAGGCGTAAACTCAAACTCTACAATTGCCTACAAAGGGGGTCATTTTGAGAGGGATTTGCTGGCAAACCTCAAAATCCCTTCCGTAAATTTGGAATGCTTCGGTTGTCCCAAAGCCGAAAAACTTTTTGATCAGCTGGTCTGGTTGGAAACATGTGGCAACCACCTCGAAGCCAATGCGTACCATCACTGTGCAAAAGTCGAAGTGGAAGCATATGCCTTATGGATGCAGGAGAATCTTTAGAGACAAGATAAAAAAAACAAAAAAAAACAACAAAAAAAACCCGGTTCTTTTAAGAACCACCACATTTACAAAAGAATATAGAACGCATTGTTTGATATCCCTAAGCCAACGGTTCAAACCTGTTAACTATCCTGCGCATGCGTACCAAATTTTCTTACGGTAACCACTTGCACGTGATACCGCACGTGATAGCAAGGGTTTATTGCATAACATAAAGCGTTGCGTAACGTAAAGCGTTGCGTAACGTAAAGCGTTGCGTAACGTTTAAATACTAATAGCGTTGCGTAACGTTTAAATACTAATAGCGTTGCGTAACGTTTAAATACTAATAGCGTTGCGTAACGTTTAAATACTAATAGCGTTGCGTAACGTTTAAATACTAATAGCGTTGCGTAACGTTTAAATACTAATAGCGTTGCGTAACGTTTAAATACTAATAGCGTTGCGTGACATAAAGCGTTGCGTAACAACCATACCGAGGATATAAATTGAGGACATATATGTTATTAGGTATTGTGTTCACACAGCCTTCGTGGAGAGAACATTACAGGATATATTTAACGTTTCGTGCTTGCTTTTGACTTTAAAAGGTATGTTGTTTGACAAACTTTGTGTAAACTTTATCGTATGTGAATAGATAAACTTACGCAAAACTTTTTGTTTAGATATGGAAGCGAGAATTGCCGTATGCCAAACTATCGCGGAGCTCGCGGCTTTGGAAAACCTGAGTGTTTTGAATGCGATTGAGCAATGCCTAGTGTTTGAAAAGAAAGTTGAAATTGTCAACCGTTTGCTCGAATGGGGAATGGAAAACGAACAAATGGGTCTTGTAGCGAACCTTACCGATTCGTGGACTCCACAGCAACGACAATTGTTTTTGCACGAATGGCAGAACGACGAGCCTCTTTTGGAAATAAACGAGGATTCACAGCTACATGAATTAACTCGTCACTGGTTACCCGAAGAAAGAGAGCGCTTCTATCGTGATTGGCAAGACGACGAGCCGCTGCTACAGGTTGGCCGAGGGCAGAAGAGGACCCACGATGAAGTAAACGACGGCGCTGAAACAAGTACGGCTGGCGAGGTTAACGAAAACAACTTTACGGTGACTGATGTGAAGCAAGTTCAAGTCAAAAAGTTCCGAACGACTGGTACGGATTATACTATTCAATTTACTGACACGTTTTCTCATCTGGAACTCTCGCAGTACCACAGCCGCCTTCACGAAATATTTCAAAGTTTATTGGATACTGTCACCCAAGATATTCCCATGCACGATCAAGTCCGTTTTGTGTTGGGATCGCCTCAACTGGAGTACCCCATTTCTCTCCCATTCATGCCACGGCAACGACTTACGACCGAACGCGTGTTGGCTGAAATTGAGCGTGTGATCCAATCCAATCATGAATTTGGGCTAAACGAAGCTGTTAACGTCAACCTTATTCATGTGGAAATGCCCCATGGTGGGAAGGGCACGAAACGAAGCGAAATCAATTTGGAGAAGCATTTGGCTAAAAAAGGTTCGATTGTACGCATTCAAAACAAGGATGAATTGTGTCTAGCCAGAGCCCTCGTTATTGCCAAAGCTAAAATTGATAACGATAGACAGTACAAGAGTATAGTTGACCATCGACGACCACTACAAACACGTTTAGCTCAAGAACTACATCAAAATGCTGGCGTCCCCCTCGGTCCCTGCGGAATGAATGAGGTGAAACAGTTTCAAACCTATCTCTCCGACTACCAAATCAACATCGTGTCTAAAGAGCACCAAAGCAGTCTCCTTTATTCCGGTCCGGAAAAAGAGAAAAGAATATACCTCTATCTGCACGACAACCATTACGACGTGATCACGAGTATGCCCGGCTTTTTCGCTCGTAGTATGTACTGTCATACTTGCAAGAAAGCATACAGTAATCGGGGAGATCATATATGTCCTGACGCGTGTAAACTGTGCTATTTTCCAAACTGTCCTATTATCTCCTGGATTCATTGTGATGCATGTAACCGGTATTTCAAGAGTCAAGAGTGTTTTGACAGACATAAACAAGTGGTGGGAAATACAAAATCCATCTGTGCACACGTAGTCAAATGCCCAGATTGTAATACGGTCGTGTGTAACGAGACCCGTCAAGTTACTGTAGACATTCCGTACAAGATTACTCGGAATGTGAAGACCAAAAACATCGAGACCAAACGCATGAAAAAGGACTATCGAATCGTTTATAACAAACGTGTAATTATTGATGATTACAAAACATTACCTTATGGATTTTAAAATTATATTATGACGTTCACGCCATTTTATGGCTATTTATATAATTTAAAAAAGTTGTTCATACAGTTTGAAATAAATGTTACAAAATCTAAGCTTGTTAGTTTCCAATGTTAAGTTTGTGGTAATGATCCAAATTCACCCCCGTTTCTTCTTCTAGCGCCGCCACTTGCTTTTCGTTTTTTCTAGCCAAGTCCCACATCATCATTTCCTTAGCGTTCATACGATAGGTAAAGTTCGGTCCCTGGGGGGCTCGGGGTACCGATACACCTGTTAATGTTTCCAATATGATTTGCGTCAACATAATGGAGTGCAACGTCGCATTATCGACAAGCGTCGCTGGTATTATATTCTTCTCTATCAAAAGTCGCATCAAATCCAGAGTTGCCAAATTTCCCTCTTGCGTTATAATTTTATCCGAAAGCCAATGCGTTACAATGTTTCTCCAAACCATGTTGCTTCTTTAAAATGTTTGTTTGATCTGATGAAAATCAGGAGCGGTGCAGGGATTTTATAGATTTTCTGCTTATGGAGTGACTTTCATTTCGTCAAGAAACTTTCCCATGATATCATAATCTTCAGAAATATATCCATGCTTGACACATGCATACCAAACCTTTTCAATAAACTCTTCATTAGTATATACATATCTATCTTCGTCGTCATCATAAACGGCAACCCCTTTCTCAAACTCTTCATCTGTCAAATCGTTTAAGATTTTATTTTCAAAACTAGAAGCACACATATTGACACTAAGCACAAGTTGATTCTTAGCCATGAACAGTATGTCGATAGTCATGTTGTGTGCTAGAAGCGAAAAACAGTTAAAAAGAGAAAGGCATCGACATCTATTACCATAAGCAGTCAGACCAAGAAGCGGAAAACAGCTCCTGACATATTCGGATAAACATGTATCTCGTACATTCCAAGTCACAAGAATGCACAAAGACAGAACTCGATCTGTTCTCTATACCTCCAACACAAGTCAGTTTGGAAAAAGGACATTGGATAGATCATCAACCTGTTTCCAGTGTATCAGACGGTGGTCCAATCACGTTCCTGTCTCCAGGCACTGAAGATTATGTCGATTTATCAAAAACGATTCTTGTGGTGAGAGCAAAAGTGACTAAAGCAGACGGTGCAAATCTTGACGCAGACGAAAAGGTCGGAGTTGTGAACAATTTCCTACACAGTCTGTTCAAACAAGTCGACGTGTTTTTGAAAGAAAAGCAAGTGACACAAGCCACTGGAACTTACGCGTACCGTGCATATCTGGAAACCCTCCTCAATTATAATCCGTCAGCGAAAGAGTCACAAATTACCAGCTCTATGTTTTATAAAGACACGGGAGGGAAAATGGACGTTGCCGATCCTACACTGGCAGGTGCCAACGCCAACCTTGGTCTTAAAGCAAGATATGAATTCAGCAAGACAAGTGGAACTATTGAAATGACCGGACCTATATTCAGCGACGTATTTTTCACCGAACGTCTCCTGCTAAGTTTTGTTGACTTGAAAGTTATTCTGAATCGAAGTAGCAAAGAGTTTTGTCTGATGGCGTCTGAGGACGATGTTGATTACAGAGTAAAGCTAATCGATGCCTATCTCAAGATACGTAAGGTGAAAGTTAGTCCAAGCATTTCCGTGGCTCATGAAATTGCATTGAAAAAAGGACCGGCTATCTATCCTGTTCGTCGCGTGGAGTGCAAGAGTTTCATTGTTCCCGCAGGAAATCCCTCCCTGAGGAAAGATAACATCTTTAATGGACTTGTACCGAAATCGTTTGTCTTTGGATTGGTCGATAGCGCAGCGTTTAATGGCGCATACAAGAAGAATCCGTACAACTTTCAACATTTTAACGTGTCCTCTATTGGAATAACCGTGAATGGAGAAGATATGCCGTTTAAACCGATGCAGCTTTCCTTTGGTGCAAACCCCAGATTTGTTGAAGCATTCAGTACATTGTTTTCTGGTACGGGAAAAATGTATTACAACACAGGGAACGATATAACACGAGAAGAGTTTCCAAAAGGATATGCAGTTTATGCTTTCGATCTGACTCCAGATATGTGTGGATCCTCACCTCATTTTAATGCTGTTCAAAGAGGAAATCTAGCAGTTGACATCAAGTTCTCTGCCGCACCGGCAGCAGCTGTGAGTCTCGTCTGTTACGGGGAATTTGAAAACCTGATTCAAATTGATGCTGAGAGAAACGTCGTTTACGATTACTCTGGCTAAATGAATACATTACAGATAACTCGTGCACTGGAACAAGATCCTATAACAAGCAAGAGGTTTTGCGGCGTGTTTCCTAGTGATAAGCTACCTCAGACGATCGATAAATATCCGTGTGGATTTATCGCGAACACTGATCCTAGCACAGAACCAGGAACGCATTGGGTGGCCTTTTACTTTCCATCAGAAGAGAAAGGAGAATTCTTCGACAGTTATGGGCAACCACCAGATTACTACAGGAATTCGTTTGGAGACTTTTTAGAGTCTCATGAATGGGAATTTAACACTCGTAAACTGCAAAGTGTTTGGTCAGATGTGTGTGGACAGTATTGCATATTTTACCTTAGCCATAGAGCACGAGAACAAAGCATGAATAAAATCGTACATTTATTTAATAACGATACTATGTTAAATGACGCAAAAGTGTCTCAGTTTGTTAAAACTCATTATAAAGTTATGTTAAAACAGCCCTATGTTGGCCTTAATCAGTTTAGTAAAAAAATTATTTGAAAAATAATGTTATAATAAATGTTAAAAATTCAATGTATGTGTGTTTTGATTTCTAGTCCCACAATGCCTTTAGCGCTTTAAAAAACAAAAATGACAAGTAAGAAGAGTCTTATTACCGTGCCAAAAATGACAGGAAAACATTTATTAACTTCACAACAATTACATATTGTTTATTTATATCTAAGCCATTCTTTTTGAGGTTGTTTTGATGTACTTCCATGTCTCTCTACAAGGGTTTGGAAATAATTCGACGAGCTCGCACGTCGTGGGCTATGAAGGATCTCCTCATCCTCTGCAGACGATGTACCGAATTGCTTCCATCTTTCCTCATTTCTCACGATATCTTTAGGTATATTCATCTTTGATAAAGCACGAAAAAACTCCTTGGAGCCCGTAGGATTAAAATTTTTTCTTGCCCTCATGGCATCGCTGATCAAGTCAGATATGTTTGACTGGGGGATCTTTTTACCGTCAAAATCGACTTGTCCTGATTCGTCCCAAGAAATAACGTCGGGTCTTGCTTTCAATCGGTTTAAAAGTGCTGTAGCTCTTGAACGCATTGTTTTAGGTATGTGTTCGACAACGTCCGCGTCAGATAAACGTGCTCTCTCTCCAGGCAAAATCAGTGAACACTCGCAAATAGCCGTAATGACATCCGCGGGACAATGTTCAATAAGCAGTTTCCGCAGTTTAGGTTTACATTTCGTCATAACCTGAAGATAGGGAAGGCTCTCTTTCATGTGCTTCGACATGATGGAAATGATGACTTTAAGCGACGCACGTAGCTTAAGTACGCTTCACGTAGACAATATGTCTTTCCTCGGGCAGAATGTTGGTTCTCAAGCGCATGTTTTCTGGTGTCAGCTGATGACAGTCAATCATTAAATATCCATATGGTTTACTTGTAGCATCACGAAACGATTCCAAAAGGTAGTTGGTGTGTTTAGGAAACATTTGTTTGGCAAGTGTTGAAATACCAAGCGAGTCGCGGGGATTTCGGAATATCAACATGTAATGGGAATTCAGACTGATCGTTCGTGACAATTTACCGGGTGGAAATAGGTTTTGCGTAAGGTACAACACAGATATGCCTCGATGATGGGAACCGCGGGTAAATAGATCTGACGCACGTTGATCATTGGAACACTGGGTCATTAAATAATCCAGTACGACTAGAGAGTTATCATGTCCATCCGCCAAATCGTATAAATCGCTCGGAAAACCTTCCACCAATTCAACGTTCGATAACTCATCAAATTCTTTTTGATACTCTCCATAACAGTAAATTACTTTGGTCGGAACAGGATAAAACAGTTCTTTCATATGATGTAGCATAGAACGAACCAAATACGATTTCCCACTCTGGCTTTGTCCACAAATATAAAAATTTGCAGGTGTTTTAAATCTCACATCCATCGTGTCCACAAGCAAACAACATAATAAGTTTTATTTCATAGGCCCCTGTACTTTATAGCGAAAATATGCGTTTAGCGAAAGAAATCATTTTGCGGAAAAACTTTCTTCGATCTTGAACTTTGTGAAATCAATGGTTTTTAAAACTGTTGCAACTAGTCGTACAGCTCTACGCGTAACGTGTTCGGAGCAAGAGTCATTCATCACATAAACCATTGTTAGGTAAGCTATGGCACGACCAAAATTGATAACATTCGTTTCGTGAAAAAGCGTAGTTAGATCACAGGAATAAACACGCGTTGCCATTTGTTCATACAGTGTTTTGTGATGTTCAAGACAAATATTTATATGATGCGATAACGTTTTCATGTCAATGTCAACGTTATTTTTCTGAAGCTCATCCAAAATCACTTCCATTGCAAACCAACACCAACAACAAATGAAGAGATAACGTCGAAAACGTATTTATTTATAACCATAAAATACAAACATTTGCTAATCTAGACAGAATAATGTTCTGAAGTTAATTAACGTTCTAATTAATGTTCATGTTCTGAAAACTATACGTGTTAAATCATCAAAGCAATTTTTTTAAGTAGTTCTCTTCTTCTCGGCCTTGTACTGGTCCAGGCATAGTGAAGTTTACAGGCTGCAGCAAACCTTCTTCTTCGGGAGCCCATTCAAAATATCGACACGAGTTTTCCTTGTCGTTAGGACAACAGAAAAACATACGATCCTTGTTGACACCTTTTTTGACGCTATTAGTATTTAAACGTTACGCAACGCTTTACGTTACGCAACGCTTTATGTTACGCAACGCTTTATGTTGCGTCATCTCATTAGTATTCTTACATCCAAGTGTGACATCACTTCCGGTATTCTTACTTCCAAGTGTCAATTCACTTCCGCCGCCAGATGTACAGGGTTACCTACTCCGCTCCTCAATGACGGTCATTTTGAATCAGGTGGACGATTTCGTAATTGGGGCGAGCATGAGCGAGCCCCAGTTTGGTGGCTAACCGAGCTCAAGCGCAATGCATTATGATGCGTACGTTGGTGCGTACGTTGGTGCGTACGTTGCCACGTTGGTGCGTACGTTGCCACGTTGGTGCGTACGTTGGTGCGTACGTTGGTGCGTACGTTGGTGCGTACGTACACGGAACTTTCACGGCAGTGATTAAACTCCATCGACTTTCCGCCTCTTCTTATTTTACAATAATTATATAGATCGTTTTCAGTGACGTCACGGCTTTTTTCCAGCTTATTTTAGTATAATACTTTCTATGTTTTGCATAGAGCAGGCAAAAATATACCTAGAGCCAAAATTTGGGAGCGATAGCGTTTTTGGTGGCTGAACTGTGGGGAAATTAAAATGTGAAATGTTTGCTTGATTAGTAGTGATTAGTACGGGGACGCTATGTTGGTGTACCACTTTGGTACACCAACATGGCGGCCAAAATACTAATGCCCGAAGAAAGCCGAATTTTAATCAAAATGGTTAGATTTATACACAAAATGACTTAGATATCACATTTAAAGCTTAACCAAGCCTAAGACGTCGAATTGTGTGAAAGAAATAGCTTTCCGCGACCTTTGAAAATGCACTGACGTCAGCATTGCCAAAATTCAAAACTCTATAACTCTAGAAGGAATGGTCGTATCAACCTAAACATTTCGACAAAAACTCACAACAACGATCTGCAAAACATATATAACGACCAGCTTTATAGGATGTATAATTTAGATTTTACAATTTTGATGACGTCACGTGAAAACCATCTATAGTTTTCAATTAACAAACGTCCCGGAACTTCTGGCAAATTATGAATAAATCCCACCGGCTGTTTTGTGAAATTGACAATTTTTCATGCGATGAAATATATTCTTACATGCGATCGAAAATATAGCCACATTTATGTAAAGAAACTCAAAAGGAGCCACTCATCGGACAAATAACAAATGGAAATGCATGCTGATTAATGACATAACAAAAGAAACTATCAAGACAACAGATGTTTCTTTAAAGTTTAGATTGTAAATTCGTATAAAGTAGTGTGCACATGTCAACAACAGTCGCGAGTGTCTTAAAATTTATAAACCTTTCAAATCGATTTACACCCGTTTTCAAAATTGCGCGACAAGTCTACAAGTAGGTTTTATATAACCTTCATTTGTGTGATTTGCTGGAGAAATATTAGCTTTAAATTGTAACATTCATAATATAGAATTTGACAAACAAGAGTGTTTATGAAATAGCGTTGTCTCACGTAGCTAAAAATAGATTCCCTCAGCTAAGACCCCCCACGAGACTCAGACAAACAAACTACTATTTAATATAGAATTATACTAGCAGCGAACTATCATTGGCATATTTTTTATTTTATCTGCACTAAAACTCATTCAAATTTACACCAAAGTTAGAACATGGTTAGTACTAAGCACTGTTGCTGGGGAACGTGTGCAAGTGATTCGAGATATCCAGAAAAATTGCCGAAATCGCTTCAGGAAATGAGAGCTTCTGGGCAAAAGGTATTTATACCTTTTCCAAAACCGTCGCAAGGAATTGAAAAGTCTCGTCGCTGGGTTTCAGCATGTTCGCGGAAAAACTTTGATGTATCAATGATAAATAGGAACACATATATTTGTGCAGTTCATTGGCCAGGCGAGAAAAGGCCCGCGGATAAAGGGCCAAAGTGGTAAAGGGCCTTCGGCGTTTACCACTTTGCTTCAAGCCTCGACATTTTAACCACCGCTTGAGTTGATCGACAGTATAATCTGATGGATCATGCTCAAAATATGAGCCGGGAACGCCGTCGTTTTCAGTGAGAGTTGTTAAATTTATCGGAGAAGCACTACAAATTCATTTTTAAACCAGACACAGTGCCAAAGGGCGGTTCTCTCTTTTACAGAACTGTATTTAAAAATAGACTATTAAATCAATAAGTTAACCGGCTTGTGAAATATTTTTTCAACATATTTTTTTATTGTCAAATCAAAATAGTTTTACTTATCAACGGAAGATTCCTCAGTGAAAAGAGTTTATATTTGAAATTATTTTACGTATAAGTGACAATTAATCTTTCATTTGAAATAAATCCGTATTTTAAATATAGAATATAGTCGATAGAATAGTAGACAATCCTAGCCCTAGCTTCTTTTATAGTATTAAAACTAAAAGGTAAACAAAATAGACTATAAATAGTGGATACTAATACAGCGACAAAATAGTAAATTTTAAAAATAATGGGCACTATAAAAGCGAATATAAAACACCAAAAGAGCAAAATAATGGGCACTAAATCGACAAAAAATGGTTTTTAAGCGTCCAAACTTAGTATAAACACGAAAGCAACAATATATTAATATAGACTATATAGGATAGTAGACCTATTTATAGCAGCGACAGAATAGTCCATACTAAAGCGATGAAATAGCCTATATTACAACTACCAAAGCAAAAATATCGACACTGGCACTTCGACTAAAGCAAAAAGTACAACGTGTGTATGATTCCGCACAAATAAACTTTAAACAAACTATCAAATTATCAAAATAACTCGCAGCAAGCTCTCAATCATAATACAATTTATATTAAGAGTTGCCAATGTTTGTCTGAGTCTTGGCGGGGGGTCGGAATTCGTGACGTCACGTCGAGACAACGCTATTGTACTATGTCCGGAATATTCTATTAATATTCAAGCGGAAGCAGGTTTGACACATCTGAAGCAGGTTTGACACATTATTTAACGAATAAATGTATGATTCTTCCAAGTTTCAAAATCATTGACTATTTGACGAGATAGATTTTCCTGTTCGGCTTTTATTGTGATTGTTAATTCAAGCTTTTAGTTTCTATTTCTAACTTTATTTCGGTTTAACGTCATTATCTAAGCATTGAATTTAAAATTTATTTTGTTTACATCTGGTATTTTTAGATCGCGTGACAAACACAAACGCATAGAAGTATGTACGACGCAAAGTTTATTATATTTCACTTGCTATTGTCATTTTTATTTCATTTACAGTTCTGACTTCTGACACACTTCTAGCAGCGTGAGCGTATCCGATTTTTCCATCAAACTACAGCATCAATATTAATTGCTGCAATTACATAGCGCTTTCTGGAAATTTCTGAAAATGTATGTTCATATTATATAAAGCCGTTAAAACGGGTATTATACACAAATCGTGCGAAGATGACCACTGAAACATAGTAAAGTAATAAAATGACACATGTTTTGCTCGCATCTTATTATTGCTCTTGCTCAGGCTCGCCCCATGGTGCTTGGCATCTCCCTAGTCACAAGTGATTCTGTACGGGTGTCTGTGGAAATGCAAGTTTGTGACATTGACCAATTCCCATTTCTAGACACTGATCCCTTCGGGCCAGTGTAATAAGCGTGTTTGTTTGTATAGGTAATAGCATGGTTTCGAGTGCAATTTGGATATAACATGCACGAGTGAGTCCGAAGGACGAGTGCTATTTGAGGTCTTTGAAAAACTCACGAGTGCATGTTATATCTAAATTTCACGAGAAACCATGCTATTACTTATTAATAATATGCATAAAAATGTTCGAGACAATTATACTTTCAACTTACTATAGCTTCGGGCCTTCGGCGAACCGTCCACTGATATAAAGTTTTCGCTCCATTTATTATCTGTATGAATTGCCAAGCATTTGAAAGTGAAGTGAACCATGTGGATTTCTTATAAATTTCATGTTAACTAAATTTTCCACCTTTTAAATCACTTTTAAGTCGTCATTTTCGTCCCGAAAATTCAAATTAAGTTTAGGCGAGCGGGCGCCATGTTGTTTTGTTTTGAGCAATTTGCACAGACCTAGCGTAAATTTGATTGGTTCTTGTAGTGATTACAGATTTTTGCACTGTATTACAGAAAATTGCACTGTATTACAGAAAATTGCACTGTTGTTACAGATTTTTGCACTGCTGTTTGGGATTAATTGCACTGAAATCAACCAATCACACTCGAGTAATATTTTTATGTATATTATTACAAACGTAAACAAACGTGCATTTTACCTTTGGAGTTGGGCCAGTGGGCGGTTGCTTGCAATTTAGTATAATTATGTATAAGAAAGGAAAATATATAATTTACTTACTGACTACTGTATTATATAAATGTCCAAAGAAATAGGATTCAATTACACTAATTTCTTCCCTTGAAATAACCCTTCTCAGAAATGTTTTTACCCTAGTAGAATTTCTATTTTCTTCGTCCTTCGAATGCGTTAACATCGGAGACGGAGCGACGAAGGGGCTCTGATAGATATGAATACTTTTCCACTTCGCTTATATTTAATTAGCAAAAGGAACAGGAATTAATTCCAGGGGCGTCGTGGGTCCCATGTTTTTTTTTGGGGGGGGGCAAGGGCAGCATTTTCCCGACAAACACAATTTTTTCAGACGTAAATATTATATTAAGTCATACGAAAATGTTCATAAGTTTTGATTCTTAGAAAAATCGTCAGCGCATCGCCTGGCAGTGTTTACAATCGTGTTGTTTGTTATTGCCTAGTGCGAACCATGCCAATGTTATATGTGTGGAATCGTATAAAGCATATAACTCTTAAATATTGACTATTCTATAAACTTATATTGGGAAAACGTGATATTTGATCTATATATTTTCTTATTCAAACATGTTTCTTATTGTCAAATTAAACAACGAAGAGAAATATAATTCCCGCTCGTATATGAAGGTATGCTTGACCACGAAGATTCCCACAATATAACAAATTTCCAATTTTCCTGGCCGTGGCCCCCTGCCCCCTCCCCCCCGGCCACGGCGCCACTGATTAATTCTAAGTATTCTATTGAATTCATATTGCTATAACGTTATATTGAATTGATATTTAGTGTAAAATAGGCGAGCATTCCGCAAATTATTTATCGCATATTGTTGCATATATATCATATTAAAATAAAAATATACAAGGAACAGCCGGTCAGGGCTTTCTACTATTTTCTAATGTCGCACTCTGGACTATACTTGTCTATATGAATAAAATTACAGCATTTCAATTTGGGACGCTTCTATGAAGACTATGATGGCTCTTTCTCGATATATGAGCAACCGAAATCTGCGCGGTTAGAGAGCCTGAGCATTCTCCAGTTTGGTGGCTAACCGAGCTCAAGCGCAATGCATTATGTCAGGCATTACGTCGGTGCGTACATACACGGAACTTTCACTGCAGTGATTAAACCCCATCGGCTTTCCGCCTCTTCCTATTTTACAATAATTATATAGTTTTCAATTAACAAACGTCCCTGAACCAGTGTGCTGTGTACGAAATATCTTGATTACAATTATGACAGAATCGTCAGAAAGATGATCAATCTATGATCTGTGTAAAATTTAGCTTTTACTGTGCGGACAGTAGAAATTCAATTTCCCCAACTTATTCGATTGTACCATTTATCGACGTATCGCTTCCAAAGATCACTATGTATAATGAAATTAAGGCGAAATTGCGTTGGAATATTCTATCCATTCCCAGTCATCTCCATTACGTAACTATGATCAATTAGATTTTTAATAACCAGCTCATTCAATTAAACTTAACCAGCTCGTGTCAAATTTGTAATTCTTGTACATGCCTAATCTATCTCAGAGCTTTCATTAGGAAAACATGATCTAAAAACAGCTGCTAAACCACTCTGCCATCGGAACAATATCATATATGACGTAGATCGTGCAGGACTCTTGGACGTTCAAATATATAGTTAAATTCATACTTTACCGAGTTGATCCTATAGCTATAGCTGGAGCGCCAGCACAAGTCAATGTCCATAGTACAAGTTCGGCGTCCAAAAAGGACCGACTGAATTGCATGGTTTCGTCTCTTCCAGATCGAAGGAGTCATGAAACCGGTCGAATTCTATTACATGTCATCGTGGAACGGGACAAATTCCCGTGTCGATCCAAATCAGTCTGACGGTCTCGTGTACATGTACGTAGTCTCAAAGTTTATTTTCCACAAATAGCATGTCTATAACATGTAGCTCCTTATATACACTCACTTGTGTATATTTAAAGTGTATATGCATCAGTTCATTTTAGGTAAGCAAATTTACTGCGAAAAGTTGAACATTTGCTTGCGGTAAAGCTCGTCTGTTGTTAAATATTAGCTTATTAATGTAATCCTTAATATTGCCCCATATTTGATGATGAGCAGGACAAACGGAACGTTAACATGCTCATACGTAATTACGACTTTCCTTTGTTTGGCCAAATAAGTAAAGTAGGAATAAATTTAACAGAAATCGATTACAAATAGATAGATTGCGCAGAAACTACATAAAGAAAACTTACCAAAAACCTACGAGTCAAGACGCATCAATTCTCTTCGTCAACGGCTTTCTGTATCAACCAACGTTCCTTTATAAAGAAGCGCTAAGAAAATGCAATAACAGTAAAATGTTTGCAAACAGATGTCATTTTTGCAGACAGGTACGGCGTAGTTAAATATTCATGTTTTATTTTATCTTTTAAATATACAGCTAATCTTGAGTTGCTTGGCAATCCAGCGACTTTTTGAAGCCACTCATGATGGCCGTCATGGACGTATAGAGCCGGAAAAAACACCACTTGGAAACATGGATTTACTCTAGAACAGTGAGCTCTATACAGAAAACCAGGAACAATTATTTTAAATTGAAACATTAGGATGAAAAACGGATATTTCTTGCTCATTTTGCTCAAAAACAAGCTTTTGATTCAATTTTCCACTCCTCGAAATTCTCCTAGTCTTTTTTAAACTAAATTCCCCCCGCGTGGTTCCCGCTCTTAGCTTTTTTACAATTTCGTACCCAGTGCTTCTTCGCTTGTTTAATATGCGAAATATTCTTCCGCCTAAAGGAGTGATTTAATAGCCATTTTCACACTAGAAGACGGACAAGTCGTCCTGACGAACAAATCGTCTGGAAATTTGTTTGTCTAATATGAATTCTAGACAGACAAAAACATAGTTAAACACATTTTGTTTTCCCAAAATACCGCTATTTCCATTCTCCTCGTGACCGCAATATTTTAATTTGTTCGTGTACTTTGTTCGACGTGTGTGAATCCAAGACGTTTTTCGATGACTTGTTCGTCCAGACGATTAAATCGTCTTCGAAAAATCGTCTTAACAGACGGACAGAGGGTCGGACAAATTTAGACGATTTGTTCGTCTGAAATTTTGTCCGACTCGTTTTCACTTCAGACGATTTGGCCGACTGAGACGATTTGTTCGTCTAGACGACTTGTTCGTCTTCTAGTGTGAAAACGGCTAATATGGCTTCGACTATATAGCACCCTTGCCGTGTTTCCGCTTCACTGGTAGGCAAATTCCAATTATAATAGCAACCATCTTGGAGTGTCGTATTGTGGAAAACAATTGGAATCCCAACGCGTCTGTATGGTTGCGAACTGTGGAACTATCTTACCAATACAGATATTGGCACTTTATGCCGCGTACAAAGATATGCCGCTAAGTACATCCAAAGTTTGGGCATGAACACTTGCTCAGAAGCAGCTATAGGAAGCCTAGGGCTGTGGACAATGGAGGGAGTTATTGACAAAGCAAAACTTATTTATCTTGGTAGACTGTGCCAACTACTACCAAACAGGTGTTTATCTCTAGATTATTTTCATTTATTTACAATGATGACAGAATATCTATTGGTTTTATATCAGACATTGTCAGAATACCCAGTAAGCATGAACTGTTAGTTTACTTTAGGAAATATGTTGATGAACAGCACTTCCCAAGTCACAGGGAGTGGCGGAATATTGTTATCTCAAACGTGCAACAGCACGATCAAAACAACTGGAGAGAAGGCATGAAAACGAAAATTGAACTAACTCACTTTCAAGAGATTCACAGATATATGGAAATGCTTACCTTGTGGGAGATAGCGAAGCGCAATCCTTTTGACAAAATAGCAATAAACAATTTGGTCAATCTGGTATTTAGAAATGTTTCTGACGTTCTAATGCCCGTGATTGACGAAAACATCAACTCGTACAGATGCAAACTATGATATAAAGACATTTTGGATATCAACCAGCACTTCCTAATGAATTGTAGTTCCCTAAGTGCATGGACTGCGAAATCAAATGTGGGATGAAATATATGACAAACTACCAACTCAGCATGTTTACTCGAGAACGAAACCGACCAATATGAATATCTAATAGGAGGAACTTTGCCTTGTACACCTGCGATATTAACAGAAATTCCTGATAAACTTTGTATCATTGATGGAAAATGGACGATTCAAATGTACTGTAAGACAAATTATCCGAAATATAAAGATTTTAACTATATTATGGGCTGGGCCCACAAACTTTAGTTGTTTTAATCGTAAATAGGCTTACATTTTATAGTAATTTTAATATAGTAATGTATATATACTGGGTTTGGTGGATAATCCAAGCGAGTAGATATATACACAATTTAAGACCTAACCAGGAACGGTTGCGAAAAATGAAACACTAGGTCCTCTGGCAGGAATTGAACCCACGGCCTTGCGATTCCGGTGCAGCGCTCTAACCAACTGAGCCACAGAGGCCAGCGCGTTGAGCTGTAACCTGCAATCTCAACCTGCCGTCTGGGTGCAATAGACGCCTCACCTAGCTCCAACAATGGTTGGGCGGAGCATTCCTATTTACAAGCGGATTTGGGTAGAAAACAAACGGTATGAGTCCGACGGCACAAATTTCTGTGACTGTGTATAGGCCGTGTGTAGCCTCTACACACTATGTGACAACTGTTCGAGCTAATACAATTAAACGGCCTCGATCCAAATCAAAAACCAACCAAACTGATGCGAAGCAATAATCAAACCCTTGTGAGTATACTGTTCAGACTGAACAACTGGTAAATTGGCCACAACGAATGCATTACAACTAATAACTCGAATAGCCAAACACACTTATAAGTTATAAGTGGCCCCCAATCAATCATTAAGTCGGTGTTAATTAACCATTTGAATACAACTGAGAAGTTGCCCGAACCAATACACTATATTTTATAAACTATTCCAACAATAACATCAATAAAATTAAACGGTGTGAGTTAATTAATATTTAAACACAATTGTAAATTGACCCCAGCCAATACATAATTAATAGCCGTGAATTGACTATTCAAGCGACGTGTAAATGAAAGTTGGTCTAAACCAATACGTCGAAAGTCTGTGCATGGACATGCTTAGCACGGTTGGTAATGGCCCCGACCCGTAGATTAATTAGTTGTGAGAGAAGCATGCCAACACAATGAGAATGGCAGCGACACCTCGACCAATACCACTGCATAAATAGAATATTCCATGTTCTAAATTGACTTCTCGGCACCTACTGAGCCAATAATAAAGCATATAGTAATAGGCCAAACTCAATGCGACAGTTACAGTATATTCAACGTCGTTTCTGAAAGCATTCCCTTGGAGTATATAAACAAGTGTTAACCTCGATGGAAAGCAGTTCAAAACGGTGGGAAATTTACTTCTGTATTCCTCATAAATATTGGCCACAACCAAGCCACAATTAGCGTTGGAATAAAACAATTGAAAATCGGCGTTGTTCTGGCCCCGACCAAATTCAGTGAATAGAGTAATAGACGATTCTGTCTCTCTGGCCCCAACCAGGTTTGAAACCGCCATGTGAATGTATACCTCCCCACCTACAAGGTAAAAGGCCTAATTCATGAAAGCTAAACCGATGCAAAGCCTAAATTTAAGTGTCTATGACTATGAGTTGCACCAGGCTAGACGTTACGCTTGGCTACAGCAAGTATGTGTATATGTGGCCTGTGCCGTGGGAAATGATGCTACACGTCTTATTTACCACCGCTTGCTACACTCGCCTAGTCCTACAGAATGCTTTTCATGCCTTAGGCTTAGCTAACCATTTCCTGAAAGGGCCGCGACCCACTTCATCTTTACACTCAGCACGATAATTCATAAAATCTCACAAAGCTGGTGCGAAAACAACCAACTCGTTCGGCCCCAACCGAGAGGCAAAGAGATTACGATTTTTGCATAAAACAAAATACAGACCTCAATATGCAGGGTCAATGCCAATGGTCTTCAGCTGACGCTTGGACTTGGTTGTGTGCCACTTGTTCGATGATTTGGCTTCCAACTTCGGTTGGGCCGGCTGGAGAAACTTGAACATCATTTGGTATTTGAGCTTCTTCTGTCTTGACTGAGTTTTTCATAATTTCAAGATGGCGAGCGGTCAGACAAATGAGTGCTCTTCAGAAATTAGCTCTTTGTCGCTACAAAAGCATTCTCAAATCTGTAATTCGACTAATAAAACAAGATTAAGTAATGAGCAAGATGACTCGCTATCAAAAAGCAAACTAAAACTAACTTGGACAGGGGATTTTGCATCACTAAAGTCGTTTGTGTGCAACGATATGAACCTTCAAGGTGTGTGGAATCAACCTGGTGGAGATAGAAAAGTATTTATTGGAGAATCGTTTCGCATTACGTGGAGGAAAGGCAAAAAGCTTCTTAATTTCGAAGGTACAGATTCCCAAAAGATCAAACGGACCTTTTGTATGAAATTCTGTGACATTCAAGAATTTAAATATGATGATCAAAGTGCGAATCCGGTAGCTGCGTGTGCCGCTGTTCCTCCGACGTGTAAATGTAGTGAGTTGTCTGTCGATCTGGAAGGTATTAAATTGGAGCAAGTGATATCGCAAAATGATGTTAAAGTAAATGATCACAAGGTGGGAAAACTTAGCGATGTAGTAATTCAACTTAGAAAGGAAGTGCATGACATGCGAGAAAGGTTGGATAAACATGTTGTAAATTCGGCTTCGTGTTTATTAAAAGTCATTGACTGTTCAACCCAAACGTCCAGCCCTGAGTTGGGACCTCTCGACGATACTATATATTATAATAATAGAAATGCTCACAATAGTGAACAAAAGCCGAGTGAGCCCGAATATGTAAACAACTATATAACAACTCGCCCTCAAGGCTTTTCTCGTGAGAACCGATCTATCAACCTTAGGGAGAAACGCCACCAATCGGATTTGGACTCCGAAACATTCGAAGCGGCGATTCAAAGTGCTGATGCTTTGGAAAACCATCCCAAAAACACTTTGCCGCAAAATACTGTATATCACGGTAATGAAAATTCGTTAGAGGTTAATTGTCCAACTATGCATGAATTTTCCTTTGTGGAAAATCTTGAGGGGAATTCAAAAGAATCCTCTCAGCTATGTAATTTTAAATCCCAAAGTCATACGCCCGGGAAATACGGTGGCACACATAATTACAATCAAATCCCAGTTCGTATTACCAGACTCGGAGAACAACCGAGGAAAAGTCATGCAAAATCAATTCGAAGACCAAAAGTCCGGAACCTTGTCGTTAATAATTACTGCACTGGTAATGATGTACCTTTACCGCAATATGAACGAAAGTGTAAATCTGGGAATGACAAACCTAAACAAAACAGTGAAGAGGATTTTTGTACGCATCCCAAGTGGAAATACAAATCAATAAACTGGTTCCGCTATCATTATTAAGTGATTTCCCTAAAAGACATAATCCCTCAAATTGTATTTCCATTAAAGCAAACAACCAATGCACTTACAATCCGATACAAACTAATCTTAACGTACGTTCGAATGTACAAAACCGCTATCAAAGTTCAAGACTTATTCTTGCCCATTTAAATGTTAGATCGTTAAAAAATAGAGACAACTTAATACAGTTGAGACAATTAACACATGAACAACAGTATGATATTTTAACAATATCGGAATCATGGCTTAATTCAACGGTCCGAAATTCAGAAGTCGAAATTGAAGGTTATACGTTGTCACGTCTAGATCGCCTCAATAAACAAGGAGGAGGCGTTTGTGTCTTTACTCGCACTTCCTTGAAAACTAAGATTATAAAGGACATATCTGAAATCTCATCAGCGGGTTTTCATCAATTATGGCTGCAAATTCAACACAAAAAAATGAAATCGTTTTTACTATGTGTTGCCTATAGACCGCCGGATTGTCCAGTTTCATGTCTTGTGGAGGATTTTATGGACAATTACTCGTATGCTCTTACCTTTAGAAAATATATATTTGTAGCGGGTGACTTAAATTGCAATTTATTAAAAGTCAGTCCAGAATCTGAAGTGCTGAATGAAATGTGCAACAGTTTGAACTTATCACAACTCATTAAAGAACCTACTAGAGTGACTTTGCAGTCCTCCTCTCTCATTGATGTGATCCTGGCATCAAATACAAGTTTGGTTGTGAAAAGTGGTGTTGAAGTGACGCATATTAGTGACCATTACCTGGTTTATTCAATATTAAAACTTAAATTACCAAAACAATTGTCTGGTTATATAGTCACAAGAAGTCTCAAGAATTACTCCCCTGAACGATTTACCAGAGATTTGGCACAAACTACCTGGCAGGAAAACTTTAATCAAAAATTTCTGAACGTTTTAAACATGCATGCTCCTATAAAGACTATAAAGATCAAACGTCGTTTGTGCCCTTTTGTCGATAGGGAAATTGTTGAAATGATGAAAACGAGAAAAATATTTCACAGAATCGCTCGTGAAACTGGTCAGGCTTTGGACTGGGACAGATATCGATCGTATAAGAATCAGGTTAAAGAAAAATTGAGAGAAGCCGAAAGAAAGTTTGTACATAATAAAATCAATAACAACAATAACAACAATAACTCCTTGTGGAAAATTATTAGAGAATGTATCCCTAGGAAAGAAATATCACGTCCAGTGTATTCTCGGAATGTTAGTGAGTTGGCAAATGAATTTAATGATTTCTTTACCTCGGTTGGGGCAAAAGCGTCTGTAGATTCGAGAGCTATGGCTATTACATATGATCTTCCAAGAACTTCTCTTGAAATACCGTTTGACCCTTGTGCAGAAGACGACAAATTTCACTTTCATCCTGTATCCTGTGACGTGATTCGCAAAATCATGTACTCGTTTCCATCCAATAAGGCTCCCGGACCAGATAAGGTTTCCATGTCTTTGATCAAAGATGCTTTGCCCTACATTCTTCATCCCCTTACGGACATTGTAAACTGCTCTTTGCGAGAATCCACGTTTCCCACTGCGTGGAAGTTATCGGAAGTCATTCCATTGTTAAAAGAGGGTGACTATGAAATAGCAAATAATAATCGTCCGATTTCCTTGTTATCGGCAGCATCAAAGATTTGCGAGCGTGTGGCTTTAGAACAGTTAACCGACTATACGACACAGAAGAAATGTTTAAGCGAACACCAAAATGGAAACAAAAAGATGCACTCAACCGAAACATTAAATTTATTAATATCGGACAAGATTTTAAAATCCATGGATGATAAGGAGGTCGTGGCTATAGTTTTATTAGATCTCTCTAAGGCCTTTGACAGTATAGATCATGCGTTACTATTAAAGAAGCTCAATGTGTTGGGCGTATCAAATACGGCAACATGTTGGTTCAAAAGTTATTTGACAGAACGCAAACAGGCTGTGCGTCTTGGATCGACACTCTCTGAAGAACGCGAAATTACCCATGGTGTTCCACAGGGTTCGATTATTGGACCGATGTTATTTAACATTTATATAAATGATCTACCGATGGCACCAAAAGTATGTTCCCTAAAGTCGTTTGTGGATGATTCGAAACTTTTTCTGTCCTTTCCAATCAACGAAATGACGACAGCGGTCAAACTTAACGAGGATCTTCAAAGAGTTGCTTCCTGGTGTTCGTTAAATAGTCTCCTCATTAATCCAGAGAAAACGAAACTGCTCATGTTTGGAACTCGTTACATGTTGAAACAGATACCTACAAATTTTCAAATTTCTTTATTGGGGAAAGAACTAATTCCTGTAACTTCGGCCACAGTTCTAGGCGTTACATTGGATAGCAGCTTAAAGTACGACGAGCATATTACTAAATTGGTTTCCTCTTGTGTAGGAAGCCTATGTCAAATTAACAGAGCAAAGCATATTTTTGATAAGAAAACATTACTTCGTATAATAAACGCTTTAGTTTTTAGTAAACTCTATTACTGTTCAACTATATGGTCAAATTCATCAAAGAAAAATATTGCAAAATTGCAAAAAGTTCAAAACTTTGCTGCACGTATCGTCACGGGAAAAAGGAAATTCGATCACATCACACCATCTTTAAAACAGCTAAACTGGTTACCAGTTAGTTACATGTTGCGTTTTAGAGACACCGTAATGGTTTTTAAATGTATCAGAGGTATGGCTCCATCATATTTGTGCTCCATGTTTGAGACAAGATCGCAGCTACATAATTTGAATACGAGAACTAGAGGAAATTTACAAATACCTTTTTGCAGGACGACGACCGGACAACGTTCTTTTAGCTATCGTGCTGTATCTATATGGAACAGTTTGCCAGAATGGTTGAAAGACAATAATTTTAGTTTGCAACGATTTAAACATGAACTTAAAAGTTTATTGTTAAAAGAATTTTTTGAAGATCAGGAATGACATTTTTAATAGTTCTTGAATAGTTTTTATATATAGTATAGTTCTACAATCTTGGAGGGGTTTTTATAGTTTGGATAACATTTTGTAGTTTAGAAAACATTTTATAGTAATCTTAGAAAACATTTTATAGTTTAAATACTTTATCATGTAATTAAGCACTGAAAAACCCTTTTGGGAGTGTTTAAATGTAATAATAATAATAATAAAAACTACCTTCCGGGCAGAGCGTTTAACAAACTGATTCCGACTTAATGGGATATCATTGTTTTTTAGCCAATGTTACGCATGACTGCACTTGGAATAATTCAGGCATTTATAAGTCATTCCTGTGTCTTTAAAAATATTGCAGACCTGGGGCCGGTTGTATCAAAGGTGGATAAGTCGCTATCCGGCGGATAAATTTTATCGAGAGTAAAAATTGCGTTGTACCAAGCTTGGATAGCGTTATCCAGCGGATAAAAAAGCACTATCCGTAGGATAAATTTATCCGAGGTCGGGAGGTAGTTTAAATCCACTATCCGGTGGATAAAATAAAATTAATGTTAAATTTCACTATTATTTCGACAACAACATGGCGCTTTTATACCGAATTCCCGGCTTTTATTATACAACTTACCTCGCGCAAATATCAGAGCAGACAAAGCTTTTCGGAGAGAAATACCAGACGATGATATTTTACGGTATTATTCCGACAGCGAATTACGAGCCCGATATCGTTTCGGAAAAGAGGCAATTTCCAACATCGTTCGCCTTGTCGAAGACGATATAAGCCCGACGACTAACAGAACCTTCTGAATTTCGGCTACAAACCAAGTCCTAATAACTCTGAGATTTTTGGCCACGGGAAGCTTCCTACAAGTCGTTGGAGATACCATTGCAGGAGTAGACAAGGCTACGGTTAGCAGGGTTGTTCTTCGAGTAACTTTAGCTATCGCTGCAAAATTTGACGACTACGTAAAATTTCCGCACACACAACAAGAAAAAGATATCATCAAACAAGGGTTTTATGATCTTGGAGGCTTTCCATGTGTCATTGGATGTGTTGACGGATCGCACGTGAGAATTCTAGCGCCAGCAGACAACGAACCCAATTTTGTAAACAGAAAGGGCTACCACAGCATAAACGTTCAAGGAATATGCGATCACAAGGGTATTGTACCGTACTATTGTTTATATTTACAAGTGTAATTTAATATGTATACACTTGACACATTTCCGGTTAACTCACTCATTTCCATCACTTAAAAGGAGCGAAGTAAATTTTGTTGAATTGTGACAATTTTACCAATATGACAAAGACAAATTCCGAAGAATAATGTAATCTTAAATTGATGGCATAATTCTTCATTTCTTCACAATTTGTTTCCCTTATATTTACTGAAAGTATCTGCTAGCTTTGGTAATTGCACCACTTGGCAATGGTTTTGTTATGCAAGATCAAGAATTTGGGGGTTAACATGTAATATAAACAAAGAAATTGGTTAGCATTAGATGCTATAATTAGGGGTGCTTATATATCGAGTAATTTCCATGGTTCTGTTCTTTCAATACAGGAAAGTTTCTCAACGTTGTCGCAAAATGGCCTGGTTCAACCCATGACAGCCACATCTTCCGTAACTGTGCTATTGGGCTTTGGAAGGAACTTCTTTGGATGATGGTGTTCTACTTGGAGACAGTGGGTATGCCTGCTTGCCTTATCTAATGACACCATACCAAGATCCAGTGACGGCTAAGGAACGAAGATTCAACAGAGCACAAAAGGTAACCAGGTCATCAGTTGAAAGAGCATTTGGCATTCTGAAACGAAGATTCCATCTCTTGCACTCCGAAATTAGAATGTTACCTGAGAGTGTATGTACCCTTGTTGCTGCATGTTGTGTCCTTCACAACATAGCAATTGAAAACAACGAACCTATGGAATATGATGATGATGATCAAGACCCACCAGACCTAGGACATAACTATGATGGTGCGAACAGGGGAACGGCTGTTCGAAATCATATAACCAACACATACTTCTAATAATTAAAGAGGATGTCAAGTCCGTTCTGCCTCTGATGTAAACAATACCAAAATTTCATGTTGTTTCGACATCTTCTATGTTGAAACTCTAATCTATAATAATTTAAAAGCATAGCAAACCAGAATGATGTTTGACATTAAAGGGGCCCTACAGTCATTTTTGTATGGCTAGGTACCTTAGTAAACAATACTTATGTGGCAAAGCCGTAAATAAATTACTGTAGGGCCCCTTTAACTAAGTATATCATATTTTATAAATATAGCATGTTTAAAATATATACATTAACTGCATGCTGCCAGTTTGTTTACATACGGACTTCACTTCTCCTTTAACTAATAGTGTGAAATACATAAACAAAAAAATGTAAGAATTTCAATTATTGCGAACAATTATTTTATTAATAACACACAATAATATTGTTGCATTAATTATTAACATATAGTAAAATTTATAAAATATTAAATTATTTCATCTCAATTATACAATTTTTGTAAAAATAATGTTTAAAACTTGTACACACAAATTTTGTAATTTATGTAATATATTAAATAAAACCCAGCCTAGCCTGCAAACAAATTTTCAACGTCCCTCTCTCCAGTTTCTTACCCACAGGGTACGAGATTGTTTCTTATCTAGCATGGAGAGTTTGCTTGCATGCTAAGCCGGGTTAAAATTCATGAGCTCATTGAGCTTGCAGTATTCTTTGTCCAAACAGGAAAAGTACAGCTACTGCATATATAACAAGTTGCAACAATTAGTAAGTTTTAAAGTTGCAGAAAGTAAAGACCTCCGCTTAGGCTTTATATTGTATTCTTATATCCATGGAGATGGGTGTAATATTTTGAGGCACATTCTATTTCTAGGAACAAGCTCAAGGGGTGTAGCATTTTGAGGCATACTCTATTTCTAGATATTTCTAGAAACAAGCTTTTAAGCTATTATTTGTGGTTGTCATCTCTTTGTCCAAGACAAAGTGATCCATGATTGAAAGATTGAAATGAAGTATTTTGAACAAAGAATACATACCATAGACATATGCTTATTCACAATATTAAAATCAAAATAATTAAATTAGGTTTTGCCCTTGCCTTGCCTGCAATTCTTGCACCTCAAGTTTGTATTTTATGTTCAGAAACTTCATATTTTCTACTTCTATCGAGATCTTCTCTTTCTCCAATTCCAGAATTTCAATTTGCATCCTTTGAACATCCTGTGTTGTTATTCGTCGTTTCCTGGTGCTGCCACTGCATAAGTAGAAAGCTTTCGGTGGTATTTTGATGTCTTGATGGTGTAGGGAATGCCGATGTTGAGGCAAGCTGAGGTGCAGGTGTCACAAGGCACTCACTTGTTTCTGGTGCAACATCGCCTATTAAAGGCTCATGATGGTCCTCATACCCCAACAATTCATGCAGTGATGGCTGGTCCAGTGTTGAAAAAATGCTCTCGTCATCTGGTTCAATGAGCTGTGTTTCATTTATTATTGTTTGTGTTGGTGTTTCAGATCCTACGAAAAATAATTAAATTTTTGTTGAATAAGTACTAATTGTGCCCTGTTCATGTTGTTGTATATATTATAAAATATTTAAAGTTTTAAACCAAGTATGTTATATATTTAAAATTTAAAATTACAAAATAAAATTATTGTCAAATCTATAATATAATATTTGTAATTTGTCTAGAACTTATCTGAAAGTGAAGCTCTTGAGGTGTCTTCGCGCCCGGCGTAGTTTCTCGTTTTACGGACTGAGTTTATATAAATATTGACCGTATTTGAAAGCTAGGCGGTCTTTAATATGTACCAAAATTAAAAGTTAAAAACGCCTGTCTATCTCAGCTCATACATAAAAAAGACAACCATTTTTGTTGATAAATTATGCATAAACCTACCAGATTCAATACCCCCTGGTATACCGAAAAAGGCGGGTTCATCGCCAAAAAGTTCGATGATTCTTTGATTTACTTCGCTTGCCGGTTTTGGCGCGTTTTCTCCTCCGGTTTTTTGTTTTTGGCTTTTTTCTCTGCTGAAATCCTTCTTGGCGCTGCTGATGATTGTTCGCCATTTATCTTTAATTTCGTCCGTGGTTCTCCTGGCGACTCCTACCGCGTTTACCTTCTCCGTTATCACTTGCCAGACCTCTGCTTTTTTGTTTGTTTGTCAAGACACTCGAAAATTTATTCCGTATCACAGCTAGATTGTCTTCCGCTGCTTGCAGAATGAGCGTGCATTCTGAAGGCGAAAAATTTGGTTTACGAGATCGCTTTGCTTTCTCGGTGGCCGACATTTTGGAAATGATAACGGTAAAGATAACGGTAAAGTAAAGTAAAGTAAAGTAAAGTAAAGTAAAGTAAAGTAAAGTAAAGTAAAGTAAAGTAAAGTAGTAAAGAGAAACAAAACACATTTTATATTTATGCGCAATTCCGCTATTCCTCGCGCTTCATACGCATTTTTCATTTTATTCGCCGCATTAACATAACGCATTTTATCAGTGGATAACTATCTTTCTCGGTGGCCGACATTGGAAAATGATAACAGTAAAGATAACGGTAAAGTAAAAGTAAAGTAAAAGTAAAGTACTGTAAAAGTAAAAAGTAAAGTAGTAAAGCAAAGTAAAGTAAAAATTAATTGTACCTGTCATTTTACATAGCAACGCATAACAACGAGCTTACGAAGGATAGCTATTCACCCCGCTATTCGCGCTTCATACAACGCATTTTTATCCAGTGGATAACTATCCACCGGATAGAAGATTTATCCGCAGGATAGGACTTATCCACCGGATAACTTATCCACCTTTGATACAACCGGCCCCTGGTGTTACATGATCGAACTTTTTAATATTTGTGATGATTCGGCAAGCAAAGTTCTGTACTGTTTGTAATTTCTTTAAGTTTTTTGATGAAGTATTAGCCCACACAGTAGAACAGTATAACAGCTTGTTAATTACCAGTGCTTCGATGAGTAATCATAAAGAAAAACCCGCAAAGCTATTCTTGTTGATCACGCGGCATTTTTCTCAATTGGGCGGTGTTAACGAAATAATTATTAAGAGCACGGTTTTGACAATGTCAGTGTCATCATGGCAACATGGCGAAAATCTGTAATTAAATGCATAAAATTGTTTGCAACTGAAAAACGAAGTCGGTGATCCATGCTTTTTATTTTATACACCAACAGAGCATGATGTTCTGTTTAATAAAATCCTTTAGTGTGTGGTTTTTTAGACACAAAATTTTATTGCATTAAAGATTTTCAGATAACTTGTTTAATTGAAATATGGAAAATATGGAATAAATTTGAAGATCATTAAGGGTAAAACAAAGGAGTAAAACGCCTATCAAATTAACTCTTTTATATCGTGAAAGGGGCAAACAAATGATTGTCCACAAAGCATAATTATGGGGAACTTTACTCCAAGCAAACCGAGTGAACTGTTGTTTTTCAGTTTCCATTTGATTTTGATCAGTTAACGTTCTTCTTTAATATATTTGAATGACATGGACAGCCAAGGTCAGCCGGATAAACGACAGTTAGCTTTAGAACAAATTGAGGGGTTGCTTCGCGTGTGCCTAAAAGATATAAACAAAATCTCGACGTTTCGAGCTAAAGCCCTTCGTCTGGAGAAATAATAATTTCTCCTGACAAAGGGCTTTAGCTCGAAACGTCGAGATTTTGTTTATATCTTTTAGGCACACGCGAAGCAACCCTCAATTTGTTCTATATGTCCGTGGCCGACGCTGATTTAAAGTCTAAGTTAGCTTTAGGATCGCCTTTAGGACGTCCTTGACTTTGAGCTAGTTCTACTAGATACATTTTTATCCCAAAGCAAAGGATTGAAGGCGGCCAAATGACTTTTTAAATAGCATTTCGTTTGTCCATAGTCCCTATAATACAGTGTCTGGAAACGCGGTAAACTTGAAAGTTTATAGCCATGTCCGTAGGTTAATATGTTGAGGGTGTACTGAGAGTGCACGTTTTCTTTGTTTTACAAATATTAATATTCAGCTGCAGGGATTTATTGGCTGCTTCCTTCATTATGCTGAAAGAACAATGCATGTGTTTACAGAGCGTGAAGGTGCACAAACATGAACAAAAACACTGTGTTATAGGGACTATGGTTTGTCCGCTATCAATTCGTCCGTCAGGCCGTATCCACGTTTTAATCCGCGTTTTAATCCACGTTTTAATCCACGTGTTATCCTAACCACAGACGCCATCGGTCCGGTCTATTCAAAACAAACACATTTTGCTAATGCATTGGAAAAATGTGTCTTTAATTCAATAATAGCTAAATGTTGTTATCACTTTACCAAACAAATTATAACGTTCGATATCGCAGTAGAAAGTTAAGAGTTAATTTTAATGCAGTATAAGGTTAAAGCGGGTATATAATAAATATTGAAATAGGTCCACAGATTTGTTTTGTCAAGACGTATATTTTGAACTGTTGCTTGCCTACAGACACCTGTCAACCTGTCTCAAAGAAACGCGTACGTTGTCACAACGATTACATCGTACTACAGTAACATATAAGCCTATTTAGATCTCAAGCCAGACTACAGGATATGAAATCATGATGTATTTGTGAGGCTTAAATTCCATGATAAGGTAAGAAGTGGATAAATTCAATGTTTACAATAGTGGAGTATTTTAGTGGAATAGATAACTAAGGCAAAACCATGCCTCGGAATCGGTTTCAACACAGATATATCTGTATTCAATTCTAAATGTTTTAAATTTTCCGACACATGCCTCCACACCCCTCTAGAAACCTCCTTTTCACATTTGTGCCGTTGATATATTAAATTTTATCCTTAGGCTATGGGGTCCACACAGTGTGACCAGATTCTAAAAATTAATTATGCCAAGCAGCCGACTAAATTATGCTCAACTGAAATAAATTATGCTAAAAAAGCGGAACCGTTTAAATTTATTTTAAAATGTTACTATTAATTTGAAAATTGAAATTGTAAAATGAAAATATTTTAGCATTTTAAACAAGCTACAGTTTTGCTAGCAAAAGCCATGCAGCACGAGCACAGAATAAATCTAAGTGGAATAAATTAAAGCACGTTCTTCCATAGGCGACCCAATCTTGGGTAGAGTTGTATTACTATACTACAAGTTTGTTTAACAGTAATGTGATAAAATGTGTATTTTTTAAATAAAATTTACTTTCCTAATTGGTAGGTTGTGTCCTCCTTTTGTTCCTTCTTTGTTGAGCTATTAATTTATCGCGCCTTCTCGCTTGATGCCTGCGGTCGCTACTGAATACATAATGGCGTTAAAAGGCTAACGATTCTCAGCCCCGACCCGTCGAGACAAACATTTCAACTCGTGAATTCTCCCCCTTAAATTGCTTTATTCTCCAAGGAAATTCGCCATCATGTAGAACAAACACTGATCTTTCATATATAACAATACTTTAACATTTTGTGCAATTTTGGAACCAATATTTTATCAATAGAAATGGGACCCCGGTCTATGGGCCAATTGCGGAATTGCAAAGCATCATGGTAGTTTAGTTACACGGCAGAATTTTTCAACATGGCGATTGTATTTTTCGAACGAGGGAAGGTGCTAAACACATGGGAATTGAAAGAAAAGTTTTATCATTTTCACTTCGATTAAAGTTTATATGAAATCTGTACGGCTTGTTTTATATTTCTACTTTGTCTTGGGTTTCTACGAGCGAGTGTGGTTGAAATATTCAACATCGCGTACAGAGTCACTGAAGCGGGGAAGGAGTTCGATTCGAGGTTGTCAGACACAAATTTTGGAATAGTTCACAATACAAAGGTGAGTACTGCATTAAATTATTTTCAGGATAAGGAACACGTTGTGACTCATTGCTTGCCTGAAAATTTCGGCGATCGATTTAATTCTAGCGACTTGAGAGTAAAAAATGTTTGCACACTTGACCGTCCCGAAACAACACATGTTTGATCAAACTTTATTCTCACAAACCAAAACATTGAGGTTGTTTGGCAGGAAAAATAAAAACAGTTGCTGTTTGAAATACCGAGCTTTCACATTTCAAAGGTTTTCGATGTTACAAAAAATGTTTAAAAGTGCTATTCACTACTGTTCAAGTGTCTTACTGGAGTTTTTTAACCACAACATATTTGCTTGTTTCGAGTATATTTTGGAAAGTTTCGAGGCGTTTGGTTTACGGTCTGTTTTGATAAATATGGCAAGTGACATGGAAAAAGTGCCTAAAGGTGAAAAGTGCGGGGGAACGACCTGTTGTGTGGCACTTTGTCGAAGCAACAGTGTAAAAAATCCGGAATTATTCTTCCATAAATTTCCTCTGGATTCAAGCTTAAATTAAAGGAAATATGGCTAAGTTTATTGGGAATACAAAGAAAACCTTTAAAAGCCACAACGTGTGTTCCTTACACTTTCCCGGTGGAAAGAAATCCTTTGGTGCATTGCCAACTGTCCTTAAAATATCATGCAGACAAACTGTAAACAGTACCCAAGGCAGGGAACATATTTTAGACAATGACACTACTGAAACAACCCAGTCTGAACAACAAACAACTGGCAGCATAGAGGCACAAGCGTCAATCAATGAAAAATTAAAAACTGAACATGCAGCTTTAAAAAGAAAATATGACGAGTTATCATCTAAATAATGTTGGCTCTGCAGAATCATATAACAAGCAGTTTGGACTTGCACCAAGCCATGGAGCTTCTGTGTTAATAATTAACCTACACTGAATACATGCAGTCATCAGTTCATCGAAATTCTTTTGCTCCAAATATTTTTCAATGGCAGTCTGCTCATTACTGTTGGCCCACTGACATGCTTTTGGGGGCTTTGTAACATTACTTGCTGGCAATAGGATTTTGCTAAGTAGTGATGTGGGGAAAACATGTTCTCTTCGTTTCATTACTGTACCGAAATATGAGGCAGTTAAACGACCTCGTCGTTCATGAAACCAAAGTTTGCTCTGTGACTGACCTCTTGTATTGCATTCAATGTCAACCATTTGTTCTTTGGTTGTAAAAATAATGTTTTCAGTATGTGGTGTATACTCCAGAGAAGGTAAATGTTTACACACTTCCGCAAAGTTAGGAACAGTAATTTGTTCCAGTATAGATTCTCTTATTTCAGTATTGTACATTTGAATTGCAAATAGGTTTGCATCATTGAATGCTGTTTTTGAAGCATTATGCTATGGCATAGTTTGTTGTATGTAATCACATGATGCCCAAATGGGTAGGGCTCTTAACTTGTGATAGAGAAACTCTAACCAAGTAGCCCAGATACGGGATACGTGTGCTTCTGAAATGCCAAATCGGTGAGCAATGTCCACCCCCATAAGACCACAACCATAAACAACTCCTGCTCTGGCGACATTGACCTTTTTCGCCCCAGCTTTTTTTCCGATTCTGCTGAATATTCTACATTGTTACTTGAACCAGCATAAGTTAAGAAATTACATGCCGGTTGCAGAAAGTCAAAGAAAACTTTAAATGTTGCATAATTTTGAAAACCTGTGTAGAATTTAAAATTTGTGTCACTGGCGAGTACATGCTCTATTGGCAGTACACACTGTTCGTATTTAGATGATAACTCGTCATATTTTCTTTTTAAAGCTGCATGTTCAGTTTTTAATTTTTCATTGATTGACGCTTGTGCCTCTATGCTGCCAGTTGTTTGTTGTTCAGACTGGGTTGTTTCAGTAGTGTCATTGTCTAAAATATGTTCCCTGCCTTGGGTACTGTTTACAGTTTGTCTGCATGATATTTTAAGGACAGTTGGCAATGCACCAAAGGATTTCTTTCCACCGGGAAAGTGTAAGGAACACACGTTGTGGCTTTTAAAGGTTTTCTTTGTATTCCCAATAAATTTAGCCATATTTCCTTTAATTTAAGCTTGAATCCAGAGGAAATTTATGGAAGAATAATTCCGGATTTTTTACACTGTTGCTTCGACAAAGTGCCACACAACAGGTCGTTCCCCCGCACTTTTCACCTTTAGGCACTTTTTCCATGTCACTTGCCATATTTATCAAAACAGACCGTAAACCAAACGCCTCGAAACTTTCCAAAATATACTCGAAACAAGCAAATATGTTGTGGTTAAAAAACTCCAGTAAGACACTTGAACAGCAGTGAATAGCACTTTTAAACATTTTTTGTAACATCGAAAACCTTTGAAATGTGAAAGCTCGGTATTTCAAACAGCAACTGTTTTTATTTTTCCTGCCAAACAACCTCAATGTTTTGGTTTGTGAGAATAAAGTTTGATCAAACATGTGTTGTTTCGGGACGGTCAAGTGTGCAAACATTTTTGACTCTCAAGTCGCTAGAATTAAATCGATCGCCGAAATTTTCAGGCAAGCAATGAGTCACAACGTGTTCCTTATCCTGAAAATAATTTAATGCAGTACTCACCTTTGTATTGTGAACTATTCCAAAATTTGTGTCTGACAACCTCGAATCGAACTCCTTCCCCGCTTCAGTGACTCTGTACGCGATGTTGAATATTTCAACCACACTCGCTCGTAGAAACCCAAGACAAAGTAGAAATATAAAACAAGCCGTACAGATTTCATATAAACTTTAATCGAAGTGAAAATGATGAAACTTTTCTTTCAATTCCCATGTGTTTAGCACCTTCCCTCGTTCGAAAAATACAATCGCCATGTTGAAAAATTCTGCCGTGTAACTAAACTACCATGATGCTTTGCAATTCCGCAATTGGCCCATTGATGCTGCAAAGACCGAAAATTGATTTCGCAGCAGCTTGGCAACCTGGCCTTTTCCACGATTGAGATTTACAGGGAGGTGCAACGCCAATTTGCAAATACCAAACAGGTATTTTCGGTTACAGCCAGCCAATCACAACCGCGCTTGCGATTGTTTACAATTTTCAAAATCTGATATTCAAAAAGACTATAAATCAAGATGCTTTCGTCACATTCCCTTATAAATCTCAACGGTAGAGAAGGCCTGGTCGCCAAGTTGCCGCGGTATCAATTTTCGGTCTTTACAGCATTAATAGAGCGGGGATTCCATTTCCATTGATAAAATATTGGTTCCAAAATTGCACGAAATGTTAATGTATTGTTACATATGAAAGATCAGTGTTTGTTCTACATGATGGCGAATTTCCTTGGAGAATAAAGCAATTTAAGGGGGAGAATTTACGAGTTGAAATGTTTGTCTCGACGGGTCGGAGCTGAGAAGTTTCTAACCCTATTATGTATTCAGTAGCGACCGCAGGCATCAAGCGAAAAGTCACGACGAATTAATAGCTCAACAAAGAAGGAATAAAAGCAGAACACAAGCTATCAATCAGACAAGTAAATTTTATTTGAAAAATACACATTTTATCACATATTTTTACTATTAAAAAACTTATAGTATACTAATACAACTCTACCCAAGATTGAACCGCCAGTGGGTTCTTCTACCCTGGTTGCCAGAGGTTCTTGGATTCCGACCTATTATTCTCGCTCGTATTTTGTTTCACGCGGGGCGGAAGAGAACCTCTGGTGGCACGCGATAGACCACTTTCATAATTCAGATGAGTTTAAATATTCTTTTATGTGCATCTTAATGAGCCTTATCAGCCTCGTTTCTGTGACTGAAATTGAATAGAATTTATTAACCTGAACGAGGTCAATGAGGCTTATTAAGATGAACATAAAAGAATATTTCAACTCATCAAAATTATGAAAGTGGTCTATATGAATCTCACTTCCATGTTCAGTTACAGTTACAGAACTTGTAAAACCGGTTTTCTATTTTGTGACGTATTTTGAACAGTTAACTTCCGGTCATACTGTTTCTTGTCAGATTGTCAGAGAAATTTTGAAATGGCCCCAGAAATCTTCAGGAATATACGTATAAATGCATTAATATTTGACGAATATATGATGTTAGCGTATCCAAATCATGTCTGGCGAATTATAACTTATAATCGGTGATGTAAAAGCTAAGCACGAACATTGTTGCCGCCATTTGGCCACGGAAAGAAACACTAACTAAATATGCCTATAGTATTTAATACAAATAAGCGTACCGACTTCTCCCCCATTTTGACGAATTTTAACCAAATTATATCGATGTTTCTTCTACAAAACATACGAAATTTCAAGACAAAAACTTCAGCTATAATTTAAGCCCAATATCGTATCTTTCCGTGGCTGAAAGGCGACAAAAATGTTCGCTGAATAAACTATAAAATACATACATTTAACATTTTGTTATTTTTGTATAGCAAACCGGTTTTTTGTTTAACCAATCACATCGATTCTATAACTGCTAATTATAACTGACCAATCTTGTGCTTGGTACAAATTTTGTACCAAGGGAAGTGAGATTCATATCGCGTGCCGCCAGATGTTCTCTTCCGCCCCGCGTGAAACAAAATACGAGCGAGAATAATAGGGCGGAATACAAGAACCTCTGGCAACCAGGGTGGGGTTCTTCAAGCCTACCCAGAGAGCTTGCTCGTAGGCTAAGCCAATGCAATGATGTCATAATCGTCATCATTATGGTAATGAAATGAGAAATAAAGCAAGTATACAAGACTAGGGACTACTATGATTGTCTGAGCGCATTAATCTGGTTACAAATAACCAGTATTGGGGAGATTTTTTAAACGTTCCTTCTAAAATAACATTTAATGAAATATGTCCTAATATTATGCTAATATTACGCTGATCCTGCAGTAAGTAAATGCAAGAATTGTGCTAAATTTTTCATCATGTTGAACATGTTTCCAAATGATGAAATTATGCTACACTAGCATAATTATGCTAAATCTGGTAACAACTGGATTCACAGTACACAGTAGGAAAAGCAACAAAAGAACCGCATTCGTTCATGGAGTAAAAAAATATTAATATTATTAAATTAAAATTTAATTATAATTTGAATATTAAAGAAAGAATTTGTTGATTCTACCAGTTAGAATTCAATGTGGGAAAATACTGAAAATAAAAAAACATCTGAATTGTAAAACCAGCCTCCATGAAAATCTGCAATGAGTCAGACTTTAATTGGAAATGATATTAAAAAATGGACTATAACTTGTCAGATCACTAGATTTAATTATTTGTCTGCAATTCTATTATTTTTATAGATTCTTTTTGCAGAAAATTATCAAATGACGTAAATTTTGCAACACAATGACGGTGAAACCATTTTCTAAAGAACAATTGAATTTCTTTAAGTTTTCGACACTTGTTCTTGATGAGTTTCCCAAGGTGTTGCGTCAAACTTTTATCACCATGTGGGACAGCAAGGTTGCCATTAAACCAGGATTCATTGCCTGGGATGACAGTAGCAAGGTACGGAACATGCTCCTTGCATCTGAAGGTGGTAAAACTGATATACCAACTGCGAAATCAATTGAAGAGTGGGACTGCACAGCTTTGTTTAAAGCAACAATCTTTGCCAAAACCTTTGGTGCTTCGAGCAGCAAGGGATCATCTTTGAATGATTTATATTTGAAGAAAGTTAAACCAGTTCCAGGTTCTTTTCATTCATCAGTTCAAAGTTCAACAGGAAATCAAGATGAGATCTACGCCTTGGCAATTGATCAACTGCGGTTGTTGAGAAACACACTTTGCCATTCACCCAAACCAGAAATAGTTAAAACTGATTTTGATAATTATGTACAGTTAGTAACCAACGCTTTAACAGCAGTTAATATTGATACCGCCTTTGTTGATGTTATTGGTCAGATGAGCGAGGATGATTTTCCTACAGAGAAAGTTCAAGAATTACATGAATGCCGCGTGAAAGAGTTACAAGCCGTCAGTATGTTTCACGAGAATGTGGAGCAGAAATTGTCTTCTATTGATGAACGAACAGAAAAGATAGAAGAAAATGTCGACCAGAAATTATCTTCTATTCATGCAATAATGAAGAATAAGAGTTTGGGCGAATATAGAAATAGACCAGGTAACGTGAATATTTTTTACTATATATACAACGTATACTCGTAAAGTATCGTGCAGTAAGTCATTTTGCTCCTATTTTCACAGAGTTTTCTCGAATTTCATATTTTTATATAAAATATACAGTATAAAACTTTTTAAACATAAATACAAAAACACAAGAATCCCTAAGGATATAGATTAAAAGTAAATATAATTTATAAATTTGACAGCCAGTTGAAGGTTTGTGAAAAGTTTGTTGCTTTATCCGCTCAGTAACGATGGTTTCGTTAAGCCACCTGACTATTGGTTATATGTTTTTGCTATAATCGGAGTAAGTGATTTAAATAAATTTCAAGTTTTTAGTGTTATGAATACAGTGGCGAACGTTTTTTTAACTCTGTGATACACGTGAACATGTCCAATGCTGCCCAAGCTAGTCCATCCGTACGGATGGACAAATTCGTCACTGGAACTGTGTTCGGGCTATATACTAGCATAGGGCGAACCAAACGATTTGTCGATGGTTTGATTCGTCCGATCCGTTCATCCCAAATTTATCAATATATTGCATTAGTTGTGTATGTTCTAAGCCTCGTTTTGAAATATATCACACAAATTATGAATATATTATGTTGTCTGCTTCGTTCTCAAATATACCACGCAAACTAGCAATATATTATGTGATATGCTTCGTTCTCAAATATACCACACAAAATATCAGTATATTACGTTGTATGCTTCGTTTTAGAATAAACCAGGTAAATTATATAAATATATTGTGTTATCTGATTTACGAATCTCTCCATTCGTGTTCAATCGACGGATCGGACGATCGATCCATTGGACGAATCTTTTAAGCTTACAATAGTCTTACCACATGACTAAAGCTGATTCACGAATCTCTCCATTCGTGTTGATCGGACGGATCGGACGAATCGAGCCATTGGACAAATATTTCAAGCATAACCATATCCTTACCAATACCTTATGCTGATTCACAAAATTCACGAATTGTACGAATGGAATAGATTCGACAGTGTTGGACAAACTTCAACTCTGCAAGCGCGAAAATTGAGAAAAATAAAAACCGACAACAATTTTGGCTTTCGAAAGTAATTTGATACTAGACAGTTTACTAAATATTGAAAGTTTACCAATATAACTCAGAACCTCGTGGATAACCAAATATCAATTTAATTAATAACATATCATTATACCTAGGAACATTACCCAAGCCATATATTCCAAGCTCTGTTCCCTTGTTTACTGGCAGAGAAGTTGAAGTTGAAGAAATTACAAACCTTATCACTGACCAATCAACACGACTGTTAAACATCTGGGGATCTCCTGGATTTGGTAAAACATCCACAGCTATTGGAGTAGCACACCGCCTTGAGAACCCTGTTTATTTTTTTAAATTGCAGGGTATTACCATAGTAGATGAATTTTTATCCAAAATTTTAAGTATTTTTAAGAGCAATTTAGCAGATCTTAGTCTAAAACCTATGGACAAACTAGTAAGTATTTTTAGAGAAATTTCTTCTCCAATTTTTCTTATATTTGACAACCTTGATGATCTTCTATCTAGTGAAGGTAGTTCCGCTAAACTAACACGATTATTGGTAGAATTGTTAGACAGTAATATAAACATCAATATGCTTGTTACAACTAGGGAGCTTTTGGAAAATATGCGCGATCAAATAAAAGGTTTTCAAGATTTCCGAATTCGACCTCTTCGTCCCGTTTCGTCTGTTAAATTTGTTCGTCAACTTCTCCCTTCATTTTCTGAAAGTGTTGTTGCAAAGGTGGCTGAAATTTCGTCTCATGTTCCTCTGGCAATGAAATTCGTTGTTTCGTTAGTTGAAAACAACGCTGAGGATATGGCGAATACAATACTTGAGGAATTAAGTCTTTCAGGAAATCTTTTAGAGCAGATAGACAGTCCATACGAGAAAAACATGCAAAGGTTATTCGAGGCTCCTTTTGAGCAGTTGACATTAAATCACAAACATGCGCTCATTTCGTTAACCGTGTTTTCATCCGCTAGAATAAGTAGAGATGCTGCCATTGACGTTGTTTCTGAGGAAATGGCAGCTACAAAAACACTAAAAGCAGTACAAAGCCTTAAAACACTTGTCAAGAAAGCGTTAATTGACGAAGATCCCAATGGAGAATATTACTCTATTCACCCCCTCATTTTTTCTTTTGTTGTTGATAAAGCAAAAGAAAATTATTTTGAGAATGCTGTCAAATCCTCTAGAATTCGCTTTTGTAGGTATTACTTGATTCTTTTTGAAAGATTAAACGACGATTTCCTAGCTGGAAAGTCGATAGAGAGTCCCCATATGCAAGACACAATGCAGCATGTAAAGATTGCCATGTATCAATCTATCACAAGTAGTTTGGAACATTCCCAAGATATTTTTCGTATCTTATCCAAGTCTGAAATATTCCTTTCTCTTATTCATTTTCCCTTTAGTGCATCACTGAATTTTCACAAACTATATGATTTATCTATAGAAAAATGCAGAACCCAGCAATGCAATAACTACAATTACTTGAAGTTGTATGTCAGCAAATATTTTGCTTTTTCCCGCTTTAGTTCGTCTAACTTTTCAGACATACAGGAAGAGATATGTAAAGACGTCATGTTGTTGTCGGATGGTAGTGCGGCAAAACTAGGTTGTTATCAAGGAATTTCACTTATTTCCAAAGGAAATATGAAGTCAGGTATTGAATGTATTGAAAAACATCTTGACGGATTACGAAAATGCGCTGATCAACAGCTTGTAAAATGCTTATGTCTGCAGCTTCTTGCACTTCTTTACACTGATTTGAAAGAGTACAGCAAATCGGCAAACTTCAGTAGAGAGGCTATCGAGGTTTGTAAAGAAATTGGTAATTACAATCTCTTTTTAATCGATGATTGTGCGCAAACTTTGTCTTTGACGCACAAGGAATACAAAGGCGAGCAAATAATGTTGTTTCTCCATCTTCTATATTTGTGGTCAAAAGAAATTTTAAGTGATAATACTAAACTGTACCTCTTTAATGCTGTCCATAAATTACAGCAACAGCTAGAGAGTAACCCATTTGGTTCAGATTATCTATTTCAAATAGTCTGTTACGGTGATTGTCTTTTAGCTTTTCTTGGTTTGAGTGCAGGACAAGAAGCTCTTTTGAGTGAAAAGATCGAGTTTCTTAACAAATCAGTGAAGCCTGATGATTGTTGTTCCTTGACAGATAGAGAGCATTTCCTAGTATAGCAGAGATATCTGCGAATCGGTATCGTTTGCCTTATCGATTACTCAATTGCTATTCTTTAAAAATGATGACGGACGATCCTACAGAAAAGCAAAGTTTAAATGTTGAAACATGCCGTAACGCACTTGATTTTTCACTAAAACATAATGGCAAACAACATGAAGTCACCGCGTTTTGTTACCTTAAAGTGGGCTTGGCTGAGACTGATGTTGAAAAGTACATTCCCGCTCATGATGCATTTGATCAAGTTATTAAAATTACGACAACCACTCCTCATAGAAGCAACAACAGTAATGACTATCTTGCCGAGGCTTATATCGGGAAAGGAAAAGCTTATGATAGCAAGAATAAATTTGAATCCGGTATCGAATTTTATGAAAAAGCACTTAAAATAAAAGAGAAATTGTTCAATGAAGATTCTGAAGAAATTGCTCGAATTTTATTTTTGCTAGGGACGTTGCAACGGTATGTTAATGATTTGTCTTCAGCTCTTGCAACATTTAAACGGGCTTTGCAAATAAGGATAAAAGTGTACGATGAGATGCCCATCTCAGGCATAGCGAATGTGAATGTAGTTATGTGTTATATTGTTATCGGAAAAGTGCACTACGAGCTTGGCAACAGCACTGAAAGTATAGATTGTTTTAAATATGCGCTTAAAGTGAGCACGGATTGCAATCAAGACTGTTCAGTTGCACAAAGTCTTATTTGTATGGAACTTATAGCATTGCAGGTAGATGAAAACTTGTACATGGAATTGTTTAACCGTGTTTTACCTGTGATGAAGGCAGATTTTAAGATGTTTTTACCATTACTGTATTTGACATTAGGTTCAAAACAACTTGAGTCAGGAAAGTATGAAGCTGGTCTAGCGTCTCTTCAAGAAGCTCTTGATATTGATTTAGACGTCACACTGAGCGCGGGTGCAACTTTTCGAGAATGGACGGTTTCACTCTACATTGCAATGGTGAACATCTTAGTTAATATTGGAAAGCCTAAATTGGCGAGAAGGGCAATTGACAGAGCTACCAAAATAGCAGAATCACTTCCTGAAAGTAGACAACATCTTTGGTTATTTCGTTGTTATACCTGGAATGGTCGCATACACAACATAATGCGCGAATTTGTTGCAGCAATTGAGCCGCTTGAACATGCACTGCTGCGTCTTCCAGCCTATGACAAATTCGAAGAATTTAAGTGTCTTAGGGCGATTGCAACAGCTTATTTCAATGAAGGGTATTATAAAGAATCTCTTTCGTCGATGTATGACGCATTGCCTATCATTAAAGATCTTTTTCCGGAGGGAAGCAAAGTTGAAGTTGAATTGTTTCTCTTTGTGGCCGCAATCGCGCAAAAAATGGGAAACACAATTTTAGTAATTAATAATTTGCGCTTAGCGTACAAGGTGTATTCAAAAATTCAAAGAGAAAGCCATTCTTAGAGAGAACAAATATTGCATATGTTATAGTAGCTGAATTGCGTATATTCCTGATCAATTAAACACAAACATTGTCAATGTCTAGAATATAAACAGTGTTTTGCCAGCTGCAGGGACAGCAATAGGCAATTTAAGTTCAGTGTTGATGAGGTTAGGCTTCGTTATTAGCAGAAGTTTGCATCTGTATTGCCCTTTAAGACTTTCTAGGTTGCCACCTCAGAGATATTTTTACTGTTACGAGCGTCCCGAATGAAATTATATCTGGCTGCTTTTGGTTCAGCGCGCTCATAAATACTTCTGCAAACCAAAATATTGTGTGTAAAACTGCTGTACAACTTTCAATATCAAATGCTCCTTATTCCAGATGGACATTTTTTTATCATAATTATGCCAAGGAACATGGGACCAGAATGTTTTGCCATAATGCTTCAATTCATTGATTTTCTACCTCTGAAAACTGTCGTCGTGACGTTTAACACTGTTTCCAGCTTACGTTTCATGCATGCAATGTCTAAGTCTATAAGAGCCTGCATGTTTATCTCAGAGGTGGACGGGGCGTTTGCGGGATTTGGAGATTATATGAAAATTGATCTGCTGAGAATTGAAAATTTAATTGACCCTTTTATATGAAAAACGAAACTGGATGTTTTCCTGGATATTTGCTGGAGTGGGACGTTGATTAGGATTTTGCCAGCGTAGTCGTAAGTAAAACAGAACACCAGATCACCTTACAATCCAATCAACACTTTAGCAGTCTAGTTCAACTATTGCAGTTATATAGGCAGTGTATTGATAGATGTTATCTGTGTTAGGCTGGTTTGAGCATATATATGGCAAAAACATGACCTTCTTGAGGCAGGAACCGCCGGTAATATGCTAAGAAAAGGAACTAGGTAATTTGTGTTTCTTTATCGAAGTTAACATGCTCATCACGACTAGCATAGATAGACCATCTTATGGTAATTTTTCATGCCACATAACCAAGGTCTTAGCAATGCCAGAATCCTGCATGTCTAGAGTTCTGCATAGCTTGTTAAAAGTTGTAGTTTGTTGCTATTTTGTAGTATTAAGTGAGAGAGGTATATATAGCGGTATTCAAACTGTGGAATTTTGATAACCTGAAATTGAAGTCGAAATACACTATAGGCAGAAATTGAATCTCGTGCTTCATGTGAAACTATATTAATTAATTCTTAATCAAGTATAATTTCATAAATTATCGAATTGATCAAATTAAGTACACACGAAATCAAGAATATTTAGTGTATAAGTATACATTTCCAAGGCAGATTAGTATTTTCTAGTATTTTTGTAGTTGGAAAGCTTTCTCATGCTGCATGATTAATTCAGTTTAATGTAATCCCTGCACTGCATTGCTTATATATAATCAACTACGGCTATTTTCAGGGACGATGGAACGATTCAACGTAAAAGTGCAAGGGGCACGTTTGTCGGAGTGAAAACGAAGACAAATCGTAGTGTGAAAACGAAGCTTAATAATCTCATTCGTAAAGTAAGCCAAGCTGTGTTTTCTTAGTCTGTTTCAGATAATGAAATGTTGAAATTTTCCTTTTACCAAATCTGATGAAAATAACCCATAGTATGTATTAGTCTCTATTTTGAGCTCATTTGTATTGGGTTCTGTGCATGATTTTATATCCTCATGTTTCGCGCACAGTAGGGTAGGAGATAGAGATAGAGTTATGATTGGGGTCAAGATCAAAGAGAAATATATTTGTGCGTGAAACATAGGATGTTACCAAAAATTCAGTTATATATGAAACAGTTCTGAAAGTCAGAAAATACAAGAAAGTTGTGATGTTTGAATTTTTACCTTCTAAAATTTCAAAATTTTCTACTATTTGCAAGAAAACCTAATATGGCAATGAATGATAATGATAATGGCAGTGATAATGAATTTTTGAGACTATAACAATACTTCGAAATGCGGCATCCTTGCTTCGTTCCGGCGTTCCTACCTATTCAAAAAGGATAAATAATAAAATATAGGTTACGTTTACCCTTCATATATCAATTCTCTTTATAAGAGATGACTCTAAGCCCATCTGCATTTACGAAAGATAATAAGAAACTGAAAAGATGCTTTGTCCTTTCTTACCGTTAGTAATATCATATTATTCTCACGTTATGCTCATTATGAGTTTGGTAGCCAGTAAATTTTGTCGCATGACCTCATATTATTAATATATTATCAAACTTAATAAATGTAAAATAAAAAATATAAGTCTGTCATTTGAAAGAAATATATATACTACATGCACTTTTTATTTTTTTGTAATTGTCTTACCCTATGTTACACACTGCGATTTGTTGGGGCGATTTCAGATTTAGCTGATAAAGTTAATGATGACTTTTTTCAAATATTATGTCGACAGAATGATGTCGTTAGCACATATCAAAATTAAAATAATTAAAATTATTTTAAATATATTAAAGAGAATCTTAAGTCGGCCGGGCAAAACGCAATGTGTAAATCTCTATTTTCTAAAAAAATTTCTTGTTAGTCGCCATTTCAGAAAAAAAACTATAGGAAAAACTTACTTTGAATACCAAACTTCTAGCTCATAATAGCACGCTCGAGACATCAGAGAAACATTGAGACAGTTGTGACGTCACAAATAGTCAAGTATGTTAAAAACATACGTTCACTCATTTTAAAATGAAGGAATAACGAATAAAAAAATTGTAAAAGGTCTTTGTATTCTATTTAGTATATCAAGTTCTTTCAAACGGGACAAAATACTTATATTTTTTCTTTTCATCTACTGTGGTTGATTTAAGTAATGTTGCTACGTACACGTGTTTTTGTATCGTGAAAACTCCATAGTTTCAAGTGAAGTAACATTGTAAACATATACTAGCTACGATAACGTAATATCAGCTCCATTACTTACACAATATAATGTTAATGATATGAATGTAACAGCTGAGACGAATGGTAAAACGGTGGCGCTAAATGACAAACAATAAGATGCATATCGGATACATAAAAAATTGACATGTACTTTAAACTATTCAAAAGTGAGAAACAATTGGGCTTAATATAGTCCAATAATTCTTATGGTTATTAGCAAAATCCACGAATATAAATTTGTAGAATAATAAAGGTTTGTTTTTTTTAATCGGAATCAATTTACTCTGTTAAAACAGAATGATATGTCATCAGGCACCTAATTAATAGAATGCAATGAATGGATCATGTGAATTTATTAATTATTTGCCTGTGAATTGCCTTCTTTGTTATCAATTTGTAATTGTTTTAACACCCGTTGTGTTATCAACGAGCCTCGTACCCAGACCTCTATATAGAAGTTGCGCTGAGCACGTGGATGACATGTTGGGGAGGACGAGAAAAAAACCCCTCATATCCTCTCCAAGCTCCCCCCTTAGCGATCAGCTCGAAAACATCCAGACGAAGGACCTTCGCTCGAAACGTCGAAGTTCTTGTTGAATTTTTCGTGTAGTTTGATCTTAAAGACCCGCAGCATATCGTATATATCTTCGCTGGAACCACGCGTTCAAAATATCAGAAAACAAGAGTTGCCTGAGAATCGTGAGAGGAATAGTTTAGGGCGCAAAACAGAGCCTTGAGAGAACTATATAATTTTGTCAACAAGTGTTTACCTTTCCTTCTTAGCTTTTCTTGTTATAAAAACAGTCTTATGGTGCTATTTTTGTTAAGCTGGTTCTTAGAAATTGCAAAACACTAGCCTGACTATAGGTGACTGTGTAATTCTATGAGACAAAATGTAAAACGGTGGTGCTACATGACAAACAAGAAGATGCATATCGGATACATAACAAATTGACATGTACTTTAAACTATTCAAAAGTGAGAAACAGTTGGGCTTTTATATAGTCCAAGAATTCTTATATTTAGCAAAATCCACAAATATAAATTGTACAATATTAAAAGTGTTTTTTACTCCTAAATATCTGTCAAAACAGGATGTAATGAATGGATCACGTGAATTTATTAATTATTTGCGTGTGAATTGCTTTCTTTGTCATCAATTAATAAAAATAATAATGATTTATTGGTAATACATCCACAGAGTGGCTCTTCGTTTACCAATATTCTATGTAGAGATTATATATAATTATTTAGTCTTGTAGATATGCTACTAATTCGTGAAAACGAAATAACCAAATATTAAAACTAATTAAATTGAGAAAACAAAACGATGTATGTTTATTCATGCACGAATAAACGTTTTTGACTTCTCTACAAAATACGCTGTAGTCTGTGCAATTCCTCATTTCAGTAAGTAAACTATTAAAAAGTTTTGCCGATTGGTCTTGAAATGTATTGCTAATTAACGGGATTTCAAGTTGTATACTACTACTTGATCTAAGAACTCGAGACTGTTCAGCTATTTTTAGTGTCAGATAATTCAGCCAATCTATTTCGCGATGATTCGCTTTATGAGCAGCTTTGAGGGTGTTCCATTCGCGTTGTTCTCTTACCGGTAACCACTTCTGGGACAAGACATCATCTATATTAGCATATCTGCCCAATACAAAGCCAGCTGCTGCTTTTTGCACCCTTTGGAGTCTTTTCTCTAAGTACTCAGGTAGTGAATGGTAAATTATGTCATTATAATATAGCCTGTTGACCAAGTTCTTACGGATGTTGTAAGGTAGAATGTTTTTAGCTTTCTTAGTATCGCGAAGGTGAAGTAACAGGATGAGGCTACATGTTTAACATTTTCTTCCCACTTAAGGTGTTCGTTAATATATGATTCTAGTAACTTAGTGGAAGAAACAGGTTCTACCGAGGTATTGTTTATTTGGATATCAGTCCGTTTATTCTTCAGTGGGTGAACGGATGATAGTTGCGCAGTGGATAGTACCATGAGTTGTGTCTTCATTGAGTTGATGACAAGATTAGATTCATTCGACCATTCCTCAGGTTTGTCAACTGTGGACTGCAAATCGGCTACGGAGTTTGTCAGATTTCCAGGCTTACAATGAGTATAAAGGGTTGTGTCATCGGCATACTGGTGACATTTTGCCTTCACATATGTGGAAGGTCAACAACATATAAGTTGAAAACGAGTGCATGGACCTAATATTGATCTTTGAGGAACCCCAAAGTCGACCGAACACAAGTCATATGTTTTGTCATCAATTTGAAAAAAGTGCCTTCTTAATCCAGTGAGATAGTTTACCGTCCATTTAAGATATTCATTGGAAAAACCTAAATGACTAAGTTTCTTGAGAACGGTTTTGTATTTGATGGTGTCGAACGCTTTCGAAAAATCAGCTTGGACCATAAGTGTGACTTCACCGCGTTTCATTGCACGAAGTATATCGTCTCTGTAATACTGTCGTGGTTAAGTGACCTTTCCTAAAGCCAGAGATATTATCTTTAAACAGAGATTTTGAGTTCAGGTATTCGACAAACTGGCGGTGTGTAAGCATTTAAAACGCCTTTGAGAGGACTGGAAGAATGAACTTTGGGCGCATGTTGGAATTAGTTATATGGTTATGTAATTGTTATGTTATTCTATTATGTTATGGTTATGTTATGTAATTAGCTACATGGTTATGTAATTTGTGATTGGTTTAACACCCCTTCTGGAAATCAACCAACCTCGTACCCAGACCTTTACATAGAAGTTGCGCTGAGCACGTGGACGACATGATGGGGAGAACGAGAAGAAAACTTGTGCTAAAATCCTCACAACCTCTACAAGTTACTCCATGCGCGATCATCTCGAGAACATCCAGACGAAGGACCTTCGTTCGAAACGTCGAAGTTCTTGTTGAATTTATGGTAGTTTCATCCTAAAAACTCGCAGCATGTCGTGTAGACCTACACTGGAACCACGCGTTCAAGATATTATCTGAAAACAAGAGTTGTCTGAGAATCGCGACAGGAAATCAGAAATAGTTAAGTGCGCAAAACAGAGCCCCGAGAGAATTATAAAATTTTGTTATAAAGTATTTACCCTTCTTATTTTGAGAGTGCATGAGAGTCGATGAGAGTTGGCGGTTAAACGCGAGCAAGAGTTGCAACTCTTATCAACGTAATTTACTCTGTCATATATAGCTAGACTTCTCCGTGACAAAAGTACATAAACAACAGGGTATTTTTTAATACTGTAGCGTGATGGGGAATTTGCCCCATGCAGTGGCACTGAAGAGAAAAAGGCTGGCTGCTCCAGTTGTCTGTGCTCTTTGACCAGAATTAAGCTATGAACTTTCAAAGAAAATATTTAATCAATGATTCAATATTTAGTTCTATTTAATTACCAGTGCAAAATCCGAACAACATTGTTAATTCGTTCTCTATAGTTCAGTCTCCACCCACCTCCATCATCTGATAAAAAGTCTTGTGCCAGTTGATGGTCCAGGTACCAGGTGCTGAGCCACAATCTATAGTAATGATGGACACTGGTGTAGAAAGTACGGGGGCTGGGTAGCTAACATTTTGCACAGTTGGGGGGGCTATAAGCCTTCACCTCCTCCAAAATAGATTAGGTCCATATTCTTCAATAATGAACAGGTATGCTCAGGTTGGAACGCTTATTAGAGGTGGAAAGAAGTCAGTACTTTCTTTGGCCGAAAGAAGTGAGTACACAAGCCCCGCCAAGCAATTTGATCTACCATAACTGTTTATGAAACATAATTTTGCAACATGTTTGCTGTCCATTTTTTTCAGTTCGACGCCAGAAAGTGCAAGAAATGACCTACGTACATGCAAATCTTCTAATTGTATTTTATGTGCAACTGATAGCTTGAGGGAAAATGTCGAACATTTTGGTTCCACTATACCATTCAATATGCACCGAAGTTACTTCCTTAAAATTGTGTTTGTAGCTGTGATTTTGAAACTAAGCTGAGTGTTTATATAATATAGTTTGCCAGTTCCTACGTGTTACTCTTACCGGAAATGTCACTCTTGTTAGCCTCCTTACCGCCAAAGAACTAATGTAAGCAGGAAAATTATGGATTCGTTGCTGCCATTAGTGTTTCTTAATTTCCATCAGTAAATCGAGAACCTGTCATCCAAGACATTGCGAAGGTTATCATTCCAACGACAATTTCATCTCTCTTTGATCCCGAGAATCTTCTTCGTTGTCGTGGGAGGATACACCATCCATTAAATATGTCAGCAAAGTTTCCGTATCTTCTACCTAAGAATCACCACTTCACTGATCTTGTAGCGTAAAACGTTCATGAGAACCTACTCCACAGTGGCATGAACTCTACAATGACCACATTATGCCAGATATATTGGATTCCTTCCATCCACAAATACGTGCGAAATTGTCGCTGCGTCAATTATTTTGTCGTAAGGTCACTGGAACTGCATGCATGTGCCCCGACCTTCCTCCACTTCCCTGCTCGGAAGAAATTCTCAAGTATACAGATTTTGGCGCAATAAAGTGCAACGGGATGTTAAAGTGGCACGTAAAAAGTATTATGCAAATTCCGTGCAGAAGTTGAAAAGTGCAAACCCTTCCAGATGGTGGAAAGAGGTTAAATCCATAGGGGGCCTCTCTTCTCGGGAATCTTGGGTACATCAACTACTTTCTGATGCAAACCCCACCTGTGAGGACCTTGCTGAGTCATATAACGGATATCTTGTTGGACTTACTTCGCAATTTAAACCTTTTCTAGAATGCACCGATGACCAAGAGACAGAAGTTCCCAACCATCTACTCGTAAATATAGGGCAAGTTTAGTCAGTGTTGCGACGTCTTAAAACGAAGAAGTCTCCTGGTCCAGACGGTATCCCAAATAGGATTCTGAAAACCTTCGCTTTTGAATTAGCCCCTGTCATAATGGACATTTACAATTCGTCAGTGCTTCAGGGAGTCTTCCCCGATCAGCTGAAACGCTCTATCGTCGTTCCTATTCCAAAAGTGTCACCACCCCAGACTATTGAGGATGATTTAAGACCTATATCACTCACAGCTCAGGTATCTAAAGTGATGGAAGGATTTATGCTACAGTCGCTCATGTCAGAAGTGGGTCATAAATTGGACCCAAAGCAATTTGCTCTTCCGGGAAAGTCAACCACTCAGGCACTAGTTTACCTCCTCCACGTGATCCATGCTGCTTTAGATCAAGGTCACTGTTCTGTAAGAATCTTTTTTGCTGATTTCAAATGTAAGGAGATGACAATATCCTTCCTCCAATACCAACTTCCACTTGATAATGCGATCTACATAGATGGTTCGCCAGTGCAATCAGTATCCTCCTTTAAACTGCTTGGCGTGCTGCTGCGAGATGATCTATCTTGGTGTGACCATGTTGATTATGTGATTAAAAAAGCAAATTCCAGACTCTATGCATTGCGGAAGTTAAAAAATATTCCTCCTTCATCCGGTCCCGAATTGAGTACGCTTCACCAGCGTGGTCAACGCTGACCCAAGGCCAGTCTGACCTTATCGAGTCGATACAGAGAAGAGCATTGCGTATCTTGCTTCCCGAAATGTCGTATCAAGACGCATTGAATTATACTGGTCTAAAAAAGTTAAGTACACGTAGACATAATTCCTGCGAACAATTTATCCGGAAATTGAAACTTGATAATGGTCCTATAAATCCTCTTAAGGATGTTGTTGCAACTCGTATACGTCCAGCTACTCATAATTATAATCTTAGGTCCGAATCAAGCTGGTCACTCCAGACGAACACAGAACGGTTTCAAAATTTCATAACTGTTAAGTATAATTATTAATGTATAGTAGTACTCGTGTATACCCAATTAATTTGTGGGCAGATTTAAACTGACTTTTCAGAATGAACATTGAACGGTTTCTACCCAATTTTATTTGTAAATTTTATTTTTAATGTATTTACTTATAATCATGTAATTCAGTTTCTACTGCAATGTGATTAATTAAACAGATTATTATTATTATTATTAAGTCAAGAACAGCCGAGGCAGAACCCACAGCCCTTCACGCACGTGACAACACTGGAGAAACATCTTCCTCTTCAAATATAGGCCTGCTCTGGGATCTTAACTCGCCTTAACTCGCCGCGAGATAATGCAAGTTAAGGCGAGTTAAGGCGAGTTTAGGCGATTTAAGAAAAAACACAACTTTTAGGTAATGCGTTTTAAGGCGTTTTAGGGCGATTTAAGGCGATTTAAGAAAAAATACATGGTAATTAAATATGCAAGTATAGTACTTTAAGCAAAATACAGTAATAACACATAATTAATAGTGCATAGTAAATGTATTTTGAAAGAGCACCACTCCCCCCCTCACACCCCCAGGGGGTCTGGTTAGACTGTTATGTAAACAAGACCCAGTTGAAACTTATTATTAATTAGCTTGTTATTTTGCCATATTACTAATTTTAAGGTTATACCACCAAATTGCTGGAATTAATACAATGAAGAACATAAACCAGTATATAATAACATGTATTTTTAAATTGAATTGCATACTAATACCTATTACTAAGTTCAGTCCTGGAACCACAATCAATTGGAAATCTAAAAAATCAGGGTTGTGGCTGGAATGTAGGAACGAGAAGATTTAGTGCATCCCATGGGGTTGCTATCCTATATTTTGAGAATTTCCAAATGCATGAATGCCTTGTCAATATCTTGGAAATTCCAAGAGTACAGAATATATTAAAACTGTGACCATGCATGTTCCAATGTGGCAATACATTGTAGTTATTCAAACGAATTTACATATGTGTTAAATTAAACTTACCAAATAAGCTTGAATTTACGTTGCAAATATAGTATTTCATTTCCATGTGTTCATTTAAAAACTAAAACTCAACATTGATTGGTATTTATTTCAATTCCCCTCGATATATAAAGTGCAGTATTTATAAAAATCCACTAATGTTAAAATTTAGTTTATATAAAGTTTCCCACACTTGAATAATAAATTCCCGCTGGATAGCCTGAGAGAAGGCTCCCTCCCCACAGTGGCTAACATGAAGTATTTAACTGAATTCATGAAAATGCCAAGTTTTGCTATCGACCGAAGATCGTACGCTAAAAATGTTAAACCTCGGTTATTAAAACGATCATGGATCTTTATATAAGACAATATGAACCGGACAATGCTGACTATAAAAGTTGACCAGGATCATGCTGTGGTTTATCAATTTATGTAAGTTTGAACACTGTTGATATAAAATATTAAATGTTGTGCACTACAGGCACTGCAATTCAGCACTTGTATATAAGGCCGTCGGAATTATTAAAAGTATCAGTTTACCGTCACTTAAAATTTCGAAAGTTGATAAGCCCTCTACCCTGTAATTTATAGGCCCCGCACTATTTCAATAAAGGAAAACGAAACAATTTATGAATTGTTCTGGAAGTTCATATCACAATATTGGCATATTAATTATACTTATCGAAATAGATAAAATGTTGAAAACAGACTGATTCTTGCCATTCTGACTTTTTTCTGTTTGAATATAAGGGTTCCTATGTCATATTATATACCTATAAGCTTGATAGTATGTAACTTATGCACCAGTCATGGAAAGCCTCGCACCCCCCTATCCGGGACATGCCGGGAAATAGCGGGCATTTTTATGCCTGGGTACTCAGGGCATTAGACAGCGTATGTTAGATATGTGTCATGATGGCCAGGGATTATGGGCTGGGAATCAGTGGGATTTCGTCTGTTCGAGATGTATTATTAAGCCTTGTTCATCGACATTTACCCTATACTCTATAGACATTGTTTTACTAAAAATAGCTTTTACAGGATAATGTATTGACTTTGTGTAAATTGCAAGATACAGCTAACAGACAAAATGCAAAATATTTACCTACTTTGGCAAAGTTTTGACAAACTCTGGATTGCATGTTTGGCCTCCAATGATCAAAATTGGGGAAATTTTAGAATAGTTTGTTGAATTTTAAAAGCAATTATTATGGTAGCCTTCATTTTTGGTGCCCGGGTAGCGGGGGACTTTAGTCATGTTTAGACTAGTAAGAAGGCCATGTATAGGTTGGGGATTAGAATGATTTAGGACACAACCTTTATCTAATGTCCGCTGTTCCCTGGGTAGGGGGGTGCGTGGCTTTCCAATTACTAGTGCATTACTGTGTTTCGGCTTTTATCAATAAGCATGTAACTTCCCTTGTTTCGGCTAAGCCCCCTCTCTCCAGCAAGCCCCCTCGGATAAGCGCCCTCCTAATCTTATCTGAAATAAACAACCAGAACCCCCCTCTCCTGGGGAAAGGGTGTTTACACTGTATATAGTATTTACTATTTTCAGCATTTTAATTTGGTTGGCGAGTTTAGGCGATTTAGTGCGAGTTTAAGCGATTTAAGGGAATCGTTGCCAATTTTTATCCGCGATTTAAGGCGAGTTAAGGCGATTTAAGGCGAGTTAAGGCGAGTTAAGATCCCAGAGCAGGCCTAAATATGTTGTGATCAGAGCCGTACAGATTGTGACACACCTATCCACAGAGTGTTTTCTGAATGCATTCAGGAGATTCGTAGTTGCAAGTTGTTGCCACAAAGCATGATCCTAGATAACGCGTCAACCTACAGTACTTATCTGCTGCCGGCGAACTCAGAGCCAGTGGCGTACCGAGCGAGGGGTGTAGGGGATGTTACATTCTTGAAAAATACTGTCAGCAAATTGACCTTCGTCGGTTAAAACGTAGAGTTTGAAATAGGTATCTTAGTCGGTAAATTTTTTCGACGGACGAATAATTTACGTTGCGCGCTCGCTGAGGCTTACCAACTGACATGGGATTTTTTCAAAAATAAATTTTGGGCCTGCGTTGGAAGCATTTGATCGGTGTCACTAAAACTACATTAAAAAAGGTCATTGGTCGCACATATATCAACCTGGAAGGCTTACGAACGACCACGGTTGAGATAGAAGATGTCCTTAATAATCGTCCCATAACATATTTCACTTCCGGAATCCACAATCTCGAACCATTAATTAACGCCTTTTCACCTGCTCTACGGAAGACGCGTTACAAAACTACCACGTCAAGTAGTTAAAGAAGATGAACTCCACGATCCCCATTCTGACGACGACTCCGAAGTTAGACAAAGAGCGAAAAGACAATCGGTAATAATACAGTATTTCTGCGTGCAATGGAGACCTGATTCACCCAGTGAATTTCGCGAAACATCTGGGGTTAACGATCAGAAAATCAAACAGGGTGACGTGGTATTAATTCACGATGACGGCCCCAAAGTCAACTGGAGACTTGCTGTGATTGAGAACCTTGTCAGTGGAAATGATGGATTGAATCGGAATGCTTATATTCGTACTAGCAGAGTAGCAGTGGTAGAATCAATAGACGTGTGGCTTGGCTCTACCTCCTCGAAGTCTCATCCAAACAGGAATCACAAAGCACCCCAGTATCAGAGGAATCCGAGAAACCACTACCAGTGTCGTCTGAAAACCCACACCGCCCGAAAAGTAAAGCTACTTTAAGGGTAGGTGAACGAATTGCAAGTTGGGCAAATAGCCTAGAACAGATCTAATCGATCACTTCACATGCATTTTTAAGGACTTCATAATTTTTTTCCCGAAAAAAGGAAGGCTTATTAGAAAGTGGTCTTTTTTGAGAGAAGGATTTACTGTATTTTTGTTAACTCGACAATGTGGGCGTTGCTGACTCTACTCATTAGGGAGTTTAAGCTTCACGTTTTAGGGCAACGGCAAACGGAAGAGTCGAGTTTTCTTGGCAGAATTTTCGCTTAACTTCTTCGCTTCATATTTTCTTTCTTATCTCAAAAGAATCATTATACATTACAGTTTTAAAATAGAAAGTTCATTTTCCCCTTAATGCCTAATAGCATAAAATCTTTCTTCGCCTGGCGTTTGTCGTTTGACGTATGAAAGCGAAGCTTAAACTCTCTAATAAGAACCTATTACGCTGTCGCTGCCTAAGTATTTCATTGTTGAAGGACCTGAAAGTATGATGTTTCATAGAAGAGCAGTTAGAGCATCACACCACGGAAATACAGACCATTGATTTAACTTTTTTTCTCAAACAGTGAGTCGCGCAATGATCCATGGGAATGCTTTATCAAAACAATAGGACGGAAACGCGAGGAGGCAGAAGCAGAGTAACAATTCTGAGTATTAAGTTTCCAGACGTTCTCTGAATTATTACCAGAAAACGTCTTTGCTAGCATGAATTTCAGGCGGCCACTCGTTGAGATGACAAAGGAGTGGCCGTCTGAAATGCAGGCTACGCCTTTGCAGACTGGCAGTCGAAAGCTCGTAGCTTAAATAGACATTAATTGCAAGAGAATGTCTGAAAACTTAATATGAAAAATCCTGGTTTCGAAACATCTTTAATTCTGAGTATAGCGTCCTAATCGCAGACGTCTGTGACTTCATCGAGTGAGACTACCCTAGCTGTGGGAGTCTAGGTTTTTGTCGAGTGTCGAGGGTTGAAAGTCGAGTGTCAAATGTCGAGAGTCGAGAGTCGCAAAAAAATCGAGGGTCGTATATAAAAAGTCAAGGTCGTATATAAAAAGTCGAGGGTCGTATTTTTAAATATTTTTTTGGTTTTGTAGTGTCGAGAGTAAAAATTCGCGGGTAGAAAGCGCGAGGGTACTTTAAAATTTATTAATTTAACAAAAATAATTATTTTAACTCGTGTAATTGATCTTAGTTTAATTTTAACTTGTAATTTTTTTATAATTTTAATTTTTTATATGATAAATTTAAGTAAAACATTTCTACCCAAATACAGTAAACATACATCAATTTTCCCCGCACATGTTCAAAGATCGGGTTCCAAACGGGCGTGGTTTATGTACTTGTTTAATCACAGCAGCCCAGGCAATGACTACTATATACTGACAGTATATTGTTATAAAATGTCTATATATAATGGTTTCAATTTGTATATTTTCAGGGGCAAATAAACATTAAATTGGTTAATAATTGCAGTTAAAACACAGAGTGGACGTAGTGGACACTAACTGGTAGATTTTAACTGCCATTATTAACCAATTTAATGTTTATTTGCCCCTGAAAATATACAAATTGAAACCATTATATATAGGCATTTTATAACAATATACTGTCAGTATATACTAGTCATTGCCTGGGCCCTGGGCTGCTGTGATTAAATAAGTACATAAACCACGCCCGTTTGGAACCCGACTATAGCTTTTGATTGGCATTTATAAGTAATCTTTGAACATGTGCGGGAAAGTTGATGTATGTTTAGGTTTTCACTGTTTCCATCTATCAAACTGACGTACGCAATTTTCCCGATTTTCCAAGATTTTCATATTCGTTTTTCTTGAGGTTTAGGTTTAGGTTTTGGGTTAGGGTGGGTTTTAGGGTTAGAGTCAGTTACAAAGTTTTTAACTTTGCTTCAAAGTTGAAAAATGACGTAACGTCAGTTTGATAGATGGAAACAAATGTTTTACTTAAATTTATCATATAAAAAATTAAAATTATAAAAAAATTACAAGTTAATATTAAACTAAGATCAATTACACGAGTTAAAATAATTATTTTTGTTAAATTAATAAATTTTAAAGTACCCTCGTGCTTTCTACCCGCGAATTTTTACTCTCGACCTGTCGAACCTACAAAACCAAAAAAATATTTATAAAATACGACCCTCGACTTTTTATATACGACCCTTGACTTTTTATATACGACCCTCGACTTTTTATATACGACCCTCGACTTTTTTTGCGACCCTCGACTTTTTACCCTCGACTCTCGACATTTGACCCTCGACACTCGACTTCCAACCCTCGACACTCGACCCTCGACAAAAACCCAGTAACTAAAATTTTATTCCGCAACAAAATTTTCCCGCCCGCTAAGGCGATGCCTGCGGATAAGGGTATGTCAAAGGCGATTACATCACTGGTGTCTTGAGGGTTTTCACTTGTTTCTCTGAATTAGTACCAGAAAACGTCTTTGCTAGCATGAATTTCAGACGGCCACTCGTTGAAATGACAAAGGAATGACCGTCTGAAATTCAGGCTTCGTCTTTGCAGATTGGCAGTTGAAAGCTCGTAGCTTAAATAGACATTAATTGCAAGAGAATGCCTGAAAACTTAATATGAATAATCCTGGTTGCGCATAAAAAATCTTTAGTTCTGAGTATAGCGTCCTAATCTCAGACGCCTGTGACTTCATCGAGTGAGACTACTCTAGCTGTGGCAGTAACTAAAATCTTTGCCCGCAACAAAATTTCCCGCCCGCTAAGGCGACGCCTGCGGATAAGGGTATGTCAAAGGCGATTACATCACTGATGTCTTCATCCTCGTACCCAGGCTTTTCCCTCTTGTGGAGATAAAACTATGGATAAAACCCTGGATGGAGCTAGTCACGTGTCTCTTTAAATTTTTATTGCCTAAATTGGTGAGAAGTATCATATTACATGCTTCCACTTGAAAATTATACACTTTAATTGCAAGGAGTGGGATATTATTATTTATTATATGGCTTTATGAAATCCGCGGTTCTGATTGGCTAGCGAGCGGTCCGATAAAAGCCGTATCCGGACCGTGGTCCGGATAACTAGCTATCCGGACCGGTGTCCCGGATTAAAAAATTAAAAATTTTAAATGAAATTTTAAAAATTTAAAACAGAAATATTTAAAAATATTTTTTTTAAAAATTTAAAAAAATTTTTAAAATTTAAAATTTTAAAAATTTGCAATTAATAAAACAAAAAAAACAATGCCCATCGTTATGAAAGCCAAAGTGCCAAACTGGCAAACAACCGTCGTTGTTCGATAAAAGTAACAGAATAGCTAATGAGGAAGCCATTTCATGTCTCAACATGAAAGGTGGCGAAAAATTCTTGTTTATGCCTTAATTAATTTAAGAATCAAACTCAAGAGCCATATAATAAACAGTTTATTGACCTCGCTTGTTCGGTCTGTACAGTGAAATATCGGACGGGTGTAGATAAAAGGCGGACGGCGGACGGCGGACGGCGGACGGCGGACGGACTCGTGGTATTTTTAACCGGGGTTTTATCGCCAGTAGTTATTACGGCGGACGGACTCGTGGTATTTTTAGCCGGGGTTTTATCGCCGGTAGTTTTTTGTGGGGTATTTTTAACCGGGGTATTTCCCCCGGCGGATGGTTACTGACGAAATGTCGGGATTTTGTCGTTTGTTTTGTTTTGTTTTGTTGGTTTTTTAAAATAATATTCCCGTACTTTTCCCTGGTTTCATATACGAGGTTCGGAGTGGCGTGGCCAGAATAAACTGACGAGGGGGGGGGGGGGTGGTCGGTATTAGAAGCGAAGCTCCGAAGGCGCGAGGAGTCGTAGGGGGGTCAGGGGGAATGCTGACCCGGAAAATTTTGGATTTCTAGGGTGAAACGCCATTTCCTGAGTTTTGAAGCTACTGTTTGTGCAATGATCTGAAAGGACAAATTTAAATAGGCCCGTGGCCTCGCCACTGGTCGTTCGGCACAACAAACTTGATTCATTTTTGTGATACAACAAACCTCACACCTCTAATAAGTGCTGTAGATTAAAAAAACAATATCCGGATCGTGGGTCGGAAATGAAAATGTGCACGAAAAAAACTCCAAGCTCTATAACAAGTATTAGCCAAGGCTAATCGTAGGTGTTTCGTGTTGATGGAGTAAAACTAAATTAAGATTTTTTTATTTTTATGTAGGGCATGCTGCGGGAGGTGTACGAGTTATGTTAAGTTTTTCCTGCTTTCATGCTATTGAAAAAAATCATGCAAAACGCAAATAACATGGTGTGACATAATATATATACTTGGTCTGATTTTTAAGGTCAGTGATGATTGCTTTCGACTGAATTCATAAGCTTTGTTAGCTTGTTTGTCGCCTTGCGTGCATGTGGGCGACGTTCAAGCGAGGAAACCAAACCTGCTGAATTGAACTATCAAATGAATGGTTGTTTGAAACGGTAAAGTCTGTAAATATATCATGAATTTTACTTCTGAGAGCCTTGCAAACATCTGTCATCAGTGCCAGAGCCCGGAGGCATCAATGGAGCATGCGCCTTATTACAGCGTGTCATTCAAATTACATTCAAATGATTTGGTCGTGATAATCGCAAACGGAGTATTCCAAGTCGTCAGTTAAGACGTCTTCTTGATAAATAGAATGAAAAATAAGTGGAATTTTCTGACGTGTTCTTGACGTCATTTGGTGACGTGTGTAATAAGTGGCCAAGCTGCCTATCACTGCATAGTACCTCTCTTCTTCGCAGAGGCTTGGATAAAAAAATTATAAAAGGATACGCTAATATTGGATAATAAATAAAAGAATGCGCTAGATGGTAATAAACAAAACGCGCTAAATGGTAATATAATGAGGAAACCGCTGAAAATCGGAGCGCGGGCGGAGGAAGGAAATAGCGGCGTTTTGTTTATTACCATCTAGCGCATTCTTTTATTTATTATCCAATATTAGCGACCGTTTCATCAATTTGGTTAGGGTTAGGTTTAGGGTTAGATTTTGGGTTAGGGGTTAGGGTAGGTTTTAGGGTTGGGATCAGTTACAAAGTTTTTAACTTTACTTCAAAGTTGAAAAAATGACGTAACGTCAGTTTGGTAGATGGAAACAAGTGGCGACCTGTTTTGAGAATTGAGATAGTGAAAGCTGACTGCGGCTTTTCAGACTGGCTGAAACATTGAAACAGAATTTACATGAAAAATATTGCGCAGACATCAATGTATATGAATTGTAATTCTTAGAATAGTGGTTAGGAACATCACGATTCATTACTGAGCCAGAGCGTCGTTATAAAATCGTCGAATTCTAGCAAGTTTATGATCGTAGTTGTCAAAATTTGGAATGCTCAAATTTCATCGAGAGGTAAGACGTGAATAGATTTGATGTTAGTAATACTGAAATTTAGTGGAATATTTTGATTTGACCAGTGCTTTGGCAATAGATCATTGATCTGAAGATATGAGAACAGTGGAAATGACATTTTTAACAATGACCTCTTTGATTCGGAAACTCCTTTGCATACCTACCAACTCTCACGGCTACCGCGTGTGTCTCACGCCTCAGCTCCATTTCTCACGCTCACACGCATGAAAGTTAAAATCTCACGCCTCATTGAAAATCTCACACCTTATTAAAAATTTCACGCCTTATTAACAATTTCGCACCTACTTAACAATTTCACGCCTTCTAGTCTTACTCAAACTTTACTGTTGCTGCAATATATCGCAATCAGTCATCAGATTTCGAGGATAATACACAAATGAAATTATATAATAATTAATTAATATTATAACGCTCAAATACCTTGTCCTTGATGCGGAGCCTGGATCAGTTTACAAATTCAAAATGTCAGACTCAACCTCAGACTCGGATGATACAACAACAACAACATATTTGTCAGATAGCAATGATCTTGATGGCAGTTCGAATCCTAAAAGGCAAAAGTGACGAGAAAAACCATGGTGCTGCTGTGTATCGCACAAAATTTAATCCACAGTGGCGAGAAAATTTCCTTTCATCGACAAAGTATCAGATGATATTTACAGCTTTTACTGCAACATTTGTAAACGAAGTGTGAAATGCAGTCATATGGGTATAACCGACGTCGAAAGACATGTTGGCAATCAAATGCACATTGCTAATGTGAAAGCCGCTCGCGGTCAGCGTACAATCAACTTCCCCAGGAATGACAGCCCATTAATTGAGAAGGTATGTACAATAATATAAATGTTAAACAGCGATAAGCCGATTGGCCTGTAACATACGACCACTGACATATATACCCTGGACTGAGTTCTCCAATCCAAAAGTGGCCACACAAAAGATGATGAAAGTTGACGTATGCAACCTCGTGGTTGTTTGAGCACTCTGGCCCCATGACACTCTGCGCATGTCTGGATGCGTTGATGGCCCGTGCTGTACCACATGCGCTTGGGAGAGCAAGTTGCATGTATACAAATACGAAAGTCATCGCGTATCTAGATGTGTACCAAGCTGCACTGACGAGGCGTAGGACGCCGAAACATGCATGTCTGCAGATTGTACTATATATATATATAGGTCTCACCCGCAATGAAAATTACCGGATGCCAACACGAAAAGGCAGTTTTGCGAGCCTGGTCAGCGATTCATCCCATGATTCACAAAACCTACATGACGCGGACACTTTCCGCAAGTAAAACTTTAACGGAGTAATCAGTCCAGGTTAGTATATCACCATAGGTCAGTGCATACGACGCGCTAGCGACCGACGAATTTAGCGGTTCGTTCAATTAAAATCGTTTGTTTTAATTTAAATTCGTCTGTAGAGCTTTATGTGAAACAAGCCTTAATCACTTAAATGCTTTTCTATGTAATATTTCTGATGACGTCATACATGTTGAAATTAAAGAAATGTCTCTTCTGCTCGCAGACTACTCGTGCAGAGGTCAAGATTGCAACAATGCTGGTGAAGCATAATATTCCACTCGCCGTGGCGGACGAACTCACTCCACTTTTTCAGGATGTGTTCTCTGATAGTCAAATCGCAAAGAACTTTTCATCAAGGAGAACAAAAACAACATGTATAATAAATGGTGCTGTCGCTCCACATTTCCAAAGTATCCTGGTAGATAAGATGAAAAATGCGCCATTTGCCATAGCCACAGATGGATCAGGTGACTCAGCCCCTGAAAAGATGAACCCCCTAACAGTGCGCATATTTGATATTAACCGTGGGATGGTATGCACACAGTTCTTAGACATGTGCATGTCTTCTTCATCAACCGCAGAGGGTATATTTGCCAAGATGCAAGGTGTCATGCAGAGGCATCAAATATCCTGGGATAATTGTGTTGGAGTTGGTGTTGACAACACCTCAGTTAATATGGGTTGTAACAATTCCATCAAGACAAGGGTTCTCCAACAAAACGGAGCCATCTACATTATGGGCTGCCCTTGTCACATAGTTCACAATACTGCAGGAAAAGCAGCAGAAGCGTGTGAAACTGTAAGTATAGTACGTTAAATTGTGACCGCTCAGTTGGTTTAGCATCCGACTATGAAGCGGGATGTCATGGGTTCAAATCCAGGCCGGACCAACACAAACGATCTTAAAATAATTGAGGAAGAAGGTCCTGCCGTTGCTCGTAGACCTTCAAGTATTCTCGGCAAGGACGTTAAACCGTAGGTTAAGGCTTTCTACCGAAATGTAACTACTTCTCTTTTATTAAGGTTTCAAAATTTAATGTTGAAGATCTTGTGATAGACATCTTCTTTTGGTTTGACAAAAGTACGAAAAGAAAGGCATGTCTGAGTGAATATTGCAGTTTTTGTGACATCGACTACAGACAGATTGTGAAACATGTGAACACCAGATGGCTTAGCTTAGAGCGAGCGGTTGGTCGTGTACTACTACAGTTTGATGCTCTTAAGAGCTACTTTTGTCTGAAGGTTTGTCTTTTCTCCTTCAGTTTTGACATTTTAACTTAATTTTCCTTGCACTGTTTAATATAACAAAACTCATCCTGCTCTGTATTTTTATGTTTTTATATAGAGGACAATTCAGCTCAGTTCACTAGGCTGCATACTTTGTTTGAGAAACCAATGACAGAAGTGTACCTACTATTCTATCAATCAGCACTACAAACCTTCATCCACTTCAACTTGTTTCTGCAGAGAGAGGATCCAGTTATTCCTGTTATTGACGATCAAATGAGCGCCTTCCTACGCAAACTAGCTTCCAAGTTTGTTACTGTGCAAGAAATTAGGAATGCGAACGGGAACTTCAGAGCAATGGATTTCAAAGATCAGGACAACCAACTTTCTGGTGTATATAATCAGTCTCGTCTCCGTTCATTACTGTCTAAAAACAACTAAACAAAAAACCTAATAGCTAGTTAACCTAATCCTATTAGGGCAAGTCTAAGCACCCGTTTCAACTACTTAACCAAACGTTAACTTTACACTTATTACAGATTTTAAATTATTTTTTCTGTTTAGATAACCAACTGTTTGTTGGTTTTCTTACAAGAACGAAATTGCGGGAACTCTTCAATGATGGGGACATCAGTGAGCATGACCAAGCTAAGTTTTATAGAAGTGTTCGGGCGGTTTATGAACGAGCTATGGAGTATGCCCTTTAAATCTTCCTCTGGAGGACGCACTGTTACAAAATGCTGGATTTGTGAATTTTCATGTCAGAGAGACAGCCACCTTTCAGCAAGTTGAGTATTTTGTGGAGAGGTAAGTGTCGCTGTATGTCGGTGTGTATGCCTTTGAACATAAACGACTTACATTTAGGGACAATTGGAAAACGTATACTTGACGTAGTAAAATTCTGCTATTTTAACTTTGTTCCACTTAGATTCGGTGACCTGCTGCCATTTCAGTCACCAAGAGAGATGGATGTATTGTTGGATGAATTTGTCGAGTACCAACTTTGCAAGATGATGACATACCTTCTGACGTGTGGACAAAGCCTCGATTGTCATAGATGATGACACTACATACCACCGTATGGATATCGTATGGCATCACATTTCTACCTTAAAGGCTCCAGATAGCAGATTACGATTCAGTCGTCTATCAAAGGTTGCAATGTTGGTACTTATAATTCCACACTCAAATGCGGAAGAGGAGCGTGTCTTTTCAATGGTTCGCAAGAACAAGACCGCGTTCCGTCCTGCCCTTGACCCCAAAGGCACGCTCTCCAGCATCCTGACGATTAAACTCGCGCACACCGAAGCAGCTCACCAGTTCGAGCCAAACAAAGAACTGCTTAAAACAGCCAAGTCCGCTACGAGGGTATATAACCGTGCACACTGTTCGAAATGAAGTGCGTGATAAGAATACTCATGTATTGTTCATTTTTTATGATAAAACACTATTTAGACTAAAATAATTTTATATTATATTGCTTAGCAGTTCTTAGAGTTATTAAAAAAATGCAAACTAGTGTGTTCTGACTCTCGAATTCAGGTGGAAGGGTGGGTGTTGAACAATGAGCTCTTGCTGCTTTTTTACGGTCATGCAATATCGTTGTGAATACCACATTTGACAACCACAGTTTAGCTTATTGTATAATTGATAAAATATCACCATCTGGCATATTAAAGGCTCTCTGATTCGGATTATGGACTATTAAAATATTGTTTTGAAACTTAAAAATAATTACAAAATGTGTTCTCAGAATGCTGGAAATGCCATTTTAGACACCCTAATTCTAAAAATTTTTCGGGGGAGCATGCCCCCGGAGCCCCCTATATAGGCAGCTTGTGGCTTGGCCACGAGATATTTAAATCAATCTCACGCACAAAATCTGCAAAAGGTTGGCAGCTATGCCTTTGATCTTGAACAACGTACCATAACAAACAAATACAATATCATACCATACCATAGGCGTATGAAGCAATTTCAAGTTGGGGGTGCACTTTGTCTTAAGGGCACCTCTTGTATTAGAAAAGGGCACTTTTTCCATTGGTTTATCTGGAGAAAAGGGCATGTGCCCCCTGTGCTCCCCCAGTTCCTACGCCACTGTACCATACCATGACATCCATACCATAGAATAATTACAAATCCATTGTATAAACCAAATAAATTTTAATTGACATCAGATCCCAATAACAAAATGTGTGTATTTGTCCGACACCCACTCTGGAAAGTTTGTATCACACGACCGAGATTGTAATTTACTATTACAGTCAAACCGGATGTTCTCTTGCGAGGAACATTGCAATATTGTCATGCAAAAATGCAATTTTGATTTGGAGATTGCTCTGAGCAATTTGCAACCGACGCGAACAAATTGCAAATTGAAATTCACAACCAGGTGTGTAAACAAAGCCTCTGATTGGCTTCTAGCAAAAGAAGAAACCAATCAAATGCTCCGAGCAATTAGATTGGAGCTTCCTGTAAATTTTCAAAATCTCGGTTGACTGTTTTCCAAACTTTCGAATAGAACTGTTCCGAAAAATGTTCATCAATTCATTTCCTCACTTTGACAAATTCTTTCAAAAGTTCCTAACTTCCTGTTTGATTGACCAATTAGAATGGCATATTTTTTAGTGAGCAATTCTAACTGGTAAACTCTAACATGAAGTTTAGGAACTTTTGAAGAAAATTGTCAAAGTGAGGAAATGAATTGATCAACATTTTTCGGGACACTTCTATTGGCACAACTGTAAACATGCTTAACCCACTAACTGGCAGTAACCAGAGGAGGTATCGTCAGTATACCGTGATGCATTGCGGTTTTAGTACATATTATCAATTCGCCGGAGCTCGCTCGCTCATTTTTCGGTTGGCCGTTGCAGTGCAAACATAAACACAGAACTGACAGAAGCGAACAGCAGTCGCATTATGGTGAAATTTCCAACTTTTGTCACAAGAAAACTTTGATTTTAGGACCATATTGACTTCTTATTGCTCATGTCCGCTGTGAAACGACGTTTAGTGGTAATTTCAAGCCATTTTGCGTAGAATTTAAATGGTTCAAGCTTTCGAAGAGTCATGATTCATTCGGGCGTTTCGTATAAATGCATTTTTGCCTAACGTATAAAAGTCCAGAAAATATGATATTAAACACATTTCGTGTATTGTTCTCAAGGTAAGGCAGTTAAATTTTTACTGGTAATATTGGATTCTATTTTCAATTGCAATTAATAATTATTTGTCATATAAAACATTACAGACAAAATTTCCCATCTGGCATGTCACATTATTTAATTTATTTTAGTACATAATTTGACATTGTATGAATATGTTGGTGTATGTCATGTTCTGTTTCAGCAATTTCTAATTGCTTTTGCAATCATCAGACAAACGATATCTTCTACAGGTGTTTGGACTGGTGAAATGTCAGTAAATATAAGGGCATATAATAAAGTCACAGAAAAATATTACTTTATATGCCAAGGTTAAAATACAACTGTACTAAACTACTACACTATTGTATTATTGTATTTCAAAATTGAGAGTGATATTCAGGTTGTTACATAGATAAATGTATTCTACCAAGTATGTTAATGATAGAATTGTTTTTACTTTTAGAAAGAAATATCATAGAATTCTGTTCCTAATGGCAATCTGACATACTGGCTACTGCAATATCAATATTGTAACTAGATGCTTAAAGTTCATCCATTGCTGTCCTGCTTACAAAACCTTTAACTGGCACACCCACCACCTTCAATGCGATGCTTCACGTTGCATGGAGAAATTGGTTTACTGTCATTACTTTTATGCAGATTAATCAACATCCTTGGTTACTTAACTTGACAAACATCCCCAGCCAAACTAAACCTCTATTTTAACAAATTGAAAAGCTGATAAGGAATTCCATCTCAGGAGATGAAATCTCACTTCAATAGAACAAAAAATTAAACCTTAAACTACAATCCAATATAGCTATTAAGTGTCTTATATTGTGTTACATATGGTGGTCAAAATGTATTCACCCTTTTGAGAGTGGCAAATAATGTCTTGGCTAATGGTCTTTCCTTTTAGACTTGGCCACCATATGCTGCACTATCACACTTAATGAATGCACCTATATATTATATACATACAATAATAATAGGTTACTATTTAATTATTTATCTATTATCAAAAGAGAAATAATCAAAGTACAAAATGGTGCAATAGAAATCTAAAAATTACATCAAAAGCAAATATATCATTCTGAAAGTACTACTTTATTCAAATTATAAATATGCCAACTAAAATACATGGATTGATGATACCTTTGCCTGCCAATCTCACTAGCTTTGCCAGCCAAGAATAATCTTGTTCAAAAATTGTGGTATTTATGTAAGATCTAATTTTCTCAAAAGATTTCTAGATCTATTTGCCTGAGATTTGCACTAACTTGAAAGAGTTATTTACAAATTATCATTGTTGTATTTAGTCAACTCAAGGTGTTTGAATGAGGGAGTCAACAACTCTACTTAAATTAAATCAATTGCTTCAATTGAGCATGGCACTCTGAGTCAATGACTGGACTTGTTGCAACACTGAGGATTGTAATAGGTGCATAAAGCAGGCAAGTGATAAAGCAGGCAAGTTTGTGAACCTGGGTCAGCCGTATCTCTATCTCCATGTAAATATTCCTATATTATTTCCTATTAAAATTGGGTTCAATACTATTTATACAAAAAGTTAAGGATTGTTATGAAATGGCTCTATTTTGTATACTACATAGTATGTTAATAGTATCATAATCATCCAAAGGTGGTGCAGCAAATGAGACTCAGTCCATGAACTTGACCATAACATGTCATTCCCATTGACACTTTCCCCAGAATATGTAATATAAAAGTTAGAACATGGAGAAAAAAATTCACTGCATGTCACTGTATTTTTACTTGGAACCAAACACAGCTGAAATCTCACTTTTCTTGACTCAGAAAAGCAGTTCGAGGAAGGTCTGGCCTGCCTGGCCATATTTCCCAAGGCGAAGAAAAAACTGAAACTTGCTCACTTATTAAAAATCAATCATGAATGATTATTACACCTACTCTGAACCATTAATAATGTAAGTGCTTAATCTGAAATTTATGGTCATTTTGGAAATGTATATACAAAGTAATATCTAATAAGACAGTGGAGTTAATCTTACAAATTTGTTGTTTATTTTTGTGGCGCTATATGAACATGGAATAAAAGACCATCCAAAGCCTTCAGCCTTCTGACTTGAAGCCCATTTTAAAATGCCCCAATCATGTGGCATCTTCCCGCCACATGGCGCCATTACCGACAGAACATAGCCAAAAACACCCGATATTCGAACAGCAATATCTCGCTTATTTCAGGAGTTAATTTGGGTTTTTTGGTATTAGTAAAAAGGAAAACTTTCCCTGATTTCAGTGATGTGATTTTCATTGAGTTTTCTCTTGCATTACCCATTTAATCTCCTACATGTTTACATGCCATTTTCGAGGCTTGCGTACTGACCCAACACAAATGGTAAATATAATGCGTGATTGGGATACCTAAAGCGTGATACATCAACTAAACAAGTCAAAAATAGTTGAAATACATTCACATATAAAACAGTTATAAAAATAGATTCAAAATTCGAAGTTTTGGGAGCGAAAATCGCAATATAAATAACCAATATTTTAGAATATAGGAAATATACCCAATTTTCAAACCGCGATTACTCGTCGGTTTTAGGAGATAATTCGTGTTTTAAAGGACCAATAGAGAGAATAACTCTTCCTGACTTCGATTCTGTGACTTTTTTCTACTTTTGAAATTGATAAATATAATTATCTCCTGCATATATGAAAGCCACTTTTGTAGCGTGTCCACTGACCCGAAACAAGGGTAAATACAATGCGTGATTGCATAGCTAAAACCTGATGCATAAAGTACCTAAGTAAAAAATCGTGAAATAAGATGCACAAATAAAACAAATATGAAAACATACCTTAAAAAATACCAGATTTTCGGAGAGAAAATTCTCAATTAAATCCGTAATTTTTCACCACACATCATGAGTCATCATCGGAAAATTTCTAATGTGAATATTAATGAGACGCAATGCATTGTGGTTCCTCTGGGCAGTAACCTACCACTGACAAGTAAAATCGTCTGGTGTTACACAGAATAAAATACTAAAGTAGGGTGCATTGCCAGCTAATGGGTTAACATATGATATGACATAAAATTAAGTTTTTAAGCATTCCCTCGGTTGCCATGGCCGAGTGGCTAAGGCATTGACTATAAGTCAACATTTATGGCGCGTTTTTACGGTCAAAATTCAATAGTTACAAGTCGAGCGTCAATGGTTTAAATCGATCAACACTTGCTCGAAACGAACAGAGCGATATACAAATCGAACAGTCAAATCGCCATCAATGGTTTAAATCGATCAACACTTGTTCGAAACGAACAGACCGATATACAAATCAAATCAAATCGAATCGATCAATGCATATTCAAATCGAGCATACGTTACTCGAATCGATCGTCAAACTTGCAGAGAGCAGTGTTTCCACCTTTTTGAAACGTAACTTCCATTGCCGCTTTCCAAATGAAATTTTCGTCTAACAATTTCCTTGAATTTCGAATTTACTTCCTTTTTTCCTTACGTCTAAATTTCCTTCAAAATGGTATCCACTGTCAATATACGTGGGCTCGGTCCTTTCCACAATTCTCACACGTGCGCGCGTATACAAAGTACAAAGTTATTCTATATTCTAACAAACATAATCTTGATTGATATTGTTGTGCCTCTCTAAACCTTTTGTGTTTTCGTTTCGCGTTGGCTCTTTTGCTGTTGAAATAAGTCCAAAATTTTCACGTGAATTTCTATAAAAACGGGTCTTCGAACATCGCCTCTGGTTCGCGGAATGACATAGCCGTATTTATGGTATATTAATTTCGACGTTTCGAGCGAAAGCCCTTTGTGAGTCAGAGCGTTTCCAGGAGGACCAGACAAAAAAGGCATTTGTTCGAAACAGTGCCATCACTGCCATTGGGCAAGAATACAGCCAACGCCAAACGGCAACAGCATTGAGTTTTATTAATGATATGTAATTTATTAACACCCATACAGGGTGTATAAAAAAAACTGCAAATACCATAATTTGTATGCACGAGATCATACATTAGAATTTCAATGGCTGTGCAAATAATTACGCTTCTGGGATTTGAAATTAAAATACGTTTCCCAGGGGTATCAAAACAAGCACACAAAGTGAATTAAACTTATGAGTTCGATTACGAATAGCCCGCGTGCAGGCCCACTGATGGAGAGGAATAGTGGGCCTGCACGGAAGACCGGGTATTTTATGTTTTCCGCGTTCGTACACGAACGCAGCATTCTGATTGGCTGTTTGAAACGCCGTTTGAAATTGCCGTTTGAAACGAGCGGGACTTTCAACATTCTCTTCGTTTGTCGTGTTCTTTACCAAATTGAATAATTGATACAAATTTCGTACTTTCCGCCCACAAGCATTGCACACACGATCTGATAAACGTGCCGATTTATTTATAACAATGCCGATGGAAGTGCAAATCAATGCTAATGTGGTACCACGGCTTCCCTCACGATTTGATGTTTTAAATATATTTTCTGTCGAAATTCGTCCTAACTTGCCTGTTCCGAATTTAGTTGAGAATGAGCACTTGCAAATCGGCAAAAGTTATTTAAATCAGACTTGTTTGCTTGCTTTTTTGGAGTTGATATATCCATTCATACTTTATTTTTATTTTGGATACTCAGAGAAAACCCCGCAATGTTTTCATGCGAGTTTGTTTATTTTTTGCTTTGCTGTCATTGGTTATTTTTTGACACTTGACGCGCGAAGGGGGCGTGTTTAGAAAAGGGGCGTTTTAGATTTTACCCGGTCTTCCGTGCAGGCCCACTATTCCTCTCCATCAGTGGGCCTGCACGCGGGCTAGATTACGAATGGCTCAGTTTACGAATGACTGCTGTCGAGTTTTGAGTTTGGGCGTACTTTAAAACAAGAAATACTCTTTGCTCTGTTGTTAGCTGAGCCATTCGTAATCGAACTAATTTTAATTCACTTTGTGTGCTTATTTTGATAGTACTGCACGTGGAAACGTATTTTCAAATCCCAGAAGCGTAATTATTTGCACAGCCATTGAAATTCTAATGTATGATCTCGTGCATACAAATTATGGTATTTGCAGTTTTTTTGATACACCCTGTATATTAAAGGGGCATGCACCCAACCCAATTTTATTATTTTGCTTTGTCTCACTCCAGACAAGGAAATGAACATTTATAGGAGCCTTCCCTTGACGAGTAATTAAGCGTAAAATAATAAAGAAGAGAGCACCAGAGCGCATCGTGGCTTAATGGTTAATATACTAGGTATTAGATTTGGGGGGCTACGGAAATACAACATGATCCATAATTGTACAGACATTCCAAGCAATGGTCTATATTATGCACCAGCCGATGTAACCCTCCCCCCTCCCCGCCTACCCCAACCCGGGAAAGGCGGAGACTTGGACTTTGCAGCCTTACCGAATGAGCCGTCATCTCACCCCAGGGACAATAATTGTGTTCCAATGTCACCGCATGTACCTGGTTATATTATCTGGCACCTGTCAATAACAAATGTGATTTGCTCAGTTTCTCCGACCTGTCTGGCGAGGCAATGAAAGCAACACACATTGCCTACCCAACAGGGAAAAGCAAACCGGGGATCATTTCATTGTCCCGCTATTCCCCGCCCTTTCTTGGGTTGGGGTATACTTGTACTTACATTTCGACTACAGCGCATTATAAAGTAATTTATATTAAAAGTCAAAATATAACCGTCTATCTTTTGCGTTGATATATAAACATTTTGGGTGTTCAAGATCTCTTTACATTTATTCGCACTATTTTATACTTTTCATCAAGATAATTATATTTGTTAGAATATAGAATAAGTTAAAAAATATAAATAATTGGAGCAAGTCTAGCGCGTGCGTGTGAGAATTGTGGAAAGGACCGAGCCATTATTGTGGAAAGGACCGAGCCATATTGACAAGGAAAAAAGGAAGTAAATTCGAAATTCAAGGAAATTTTTAGACGAAAATTTCATTTGGAAAGCGGCAATGGAAGTTACGTTTCAAAAAGGTGGAAACACTGCTCGCTGCAAGTTTGACGATCGATTCGAGTAACGTATGCTCGATTTGAATATGCATTGATCGATTCGATTTGATTTGATTTGTATATCGGTCTGTTCGTTTCGAACAAGTGTTGATCGATTTAAACCATTGATGGCGATTTGACTGTTCGATTTGTATATCGCTCTGTTCGTTTCGAGCAAGTGTCGATCGATTTAAACCATTGACGCTCGACTTGTAACTATTGAATTTTGACCGTAAAAACGCGCCATAAACATTTGTGTGCTGATTATAACTACTATAATGGGGTATATTATCTTATCTCCTCATTAGCTTCATAACAGAGCCACATCTTTTCATGCTAGCTGCCCTGGGGTCTGTAACTGGACTAACAAGCAAAGGCCGCAGAAGCATCTCAAAAGTCGGGGGGGCACCACCAAAAGGGGCAACAATCAGTGGTATACACAGCATCATTTTTTTTGGGGGGGTTAAGGTCTCTCCAACACCATTCCCTGCATTCTGAGGCAATTTTTTACCCATTCTAAAAGTTATATGCACATGGATATTTCCCAAATGGGGCTCAAACCAGAAAAAAGGGCACTTTCATTTCAGAAAAGGGGCACTTGTTCCATTTTGAAAAAAACTAGTGGGGCGCATGCCCCCGGTGCCCCTCCATCAGTTCTGCTACCTCTGCTAGCCAGCATTGAGCATGAGTCTGGTGTCATGTGTTAAGAAACACAGATGGGATTCAGTAACAGTGACAGTGTAGTATTTGAGTATTTTGAGTAAATATCTGTTTGTACACTCAGTCAGTTATAAAAATAGGTACGCTAAGCGTACGAGTATCTGCGCAAAGAGATGTTTGCCATTTCTCCTCATCAATTTAGATAGTATTAAATGAAATCATTAAGGGCAAATCTTATATACACATCTAAAATAATCAATAATTTAGGATAGTAATATGGGAATGAATGTACTAATTAAGAGACTAAATGCATGAGAAAATGACCGTTTCATTTTGTACAACATTAATGTAAGTGTTTGCAGATTACTGCGGTTGACTATTGTCTAAAACTGCCTGAAAAATACTATAATAATAATAACAATAGAAAATACGTTTCGAGCGAAGGCCCTTCGTCTGGCAGTTAGTAGGAAGTTAACTTCTGCAAGTTAGTAGCAAGTTAACTTCCAGACGAAAGGCCTTCGCTCGAAACGTCGAAGTTCTTATTGTATTTTTCAGGTTGATTTACACAACAGTCAACCGCCGTATATTTGCTACACTCTACCCACACTGGCACCGCACGTTCGAGATATTTTTGCAGATTACTGCATAACGTTGACACCGACCTAGTCCCCTTAGTTTGCACAGCTTCGGTCTCGACATTTTTGGAAAGAAATGCCAAGGAAGAAGCGCCTCGATTCTTACACCAATCAGATATAAAAAATAAGCTAGGTATGAGGTGGTGTTGACTATGAAAATGTCATACAATAACCATGTACTATTGTCTATTTTATCGAAATACTTTTAAGAATATAAATAGCAAGGATTTTAACATTTTTATTGCCGTGCTAGCGGAGGTTTCCGATCGCCACGGTTTCTGACCTACAGGAGAGGGAAACTTCTGCCTACTTCCTCGACTCTCTTTGATGTACCGATCATCCAACGTTTTGTATGAATAAAACTGGTTGTATTCGGTTATAACCGGTTTTAATTCAGAACGCATGCGCATGAACGTAAAAACGTGCCCGCGTTCGTTCAAAACATTGCGGTCGTTTCGTTCTATGATCATGACTTTGAGAAAACAATAACTGTTGCTCTATTTCTTTACGGAAACTCCACGTTGGAGAAATATCTAGTAATCTTTACATCTAGTAAAGTTATCTTTACATAACGGCCAACAGAAAATTATATAAATTAATAAATTTGAACTGTGTTTAGAAAACCGGAAGCGAAGCAAACGAAGGCTCAATTAAGAATTTAAATATATAGAATTCAAATTTTGTAGAATACTCATGCACTATTTAAATAGGCATACCTTGCTTCCTAATTGAAATGAGATTGATATGAAATGTCAAGTGAATCTGTAAATTCGTGAATCATTTCCACAGAGTTAAAAGTTATCAAAATATTTATATTACGTCTTTAACATTAGTGATGCTCAAAACAATATAATATATACAAAAAAGTGCTCTGGTAATAGTCTTGCATCGATGTAGGATTTCCATCGTAAATTATAAAAGCATGTCCATGTTTTATACAAAGCTCTCTCCTCAGTAGTCCGCCATCTTATAATTATCAATATCAATCCAGTTGTTCATAGAGGTCAAAGAGTAACATACGTCATTTTAAGTTTGCTATCACTGATTTGCTAGAAGCTAACAGACACACAACTAGTACAGTTATATGCAATAGAACTCTTTGTTTGGTGAAAATTACAAGATAGATAGATTTATTCTAGTATCATTTTCTTTCCATTATTATATACTACCAGTGCATTTAGAATTGACCACTTCAATTGTGTCACACCATATATAGCACTTATTTAAATCCTATCTTCAGTTCAGGGTGGTTTAGGGTCACTAAGATACGGTATTAAAATATTTTCATGCAGTGTGAGTCATCGCTCAGGTAATCTAACTAGGAATAGTTTAAACTAAAACTGCCCCGGCTGATTATGGAGATACTGTTATAGCAGTGGAGATAATGCTCGTATCCCATGTACTATGTCTTTGAGATCAGTGACTGGTATATATACGGAGCAGGAATTCACGTGCTTTGTTCATGTTTTCGCAACTAAACTTTTAGAAATCATAATGTCTATGTCTTTGTCAGGCTGACAGAAATAGATATCTTGACAGCTCTAAAAAGCAATCAATTGCACATGAATATGCCCCTGGGTTCTCAAACACTGAATTGATTAAATGAAATGGAAGCGGCGGCGTGTCGCATAATTGACTATTCTACAAGCAAAATGTAATTCCTTATCACTATGAGTCTTTGAAGCAATTCTTTCTTAGTTTACAACGTTTAGAAGGATGACACCATTACAGTGCGAATATTATAAATGCGAATATTATAGCTAATGAGACACCCCTAAAGTTAACAAGCAGTCGACACGTGTAAACTGATCATTATAAAGCCAGCATTGGTTTTCGCACAATGATATATCGTAGTTGCTGTGACTGCATGTGTTACTGTTTAACCTTTAACCGTTTTCTTGGTATTTTTCGGATAGAGTCTAGCTTTAAAATCTGATCTACATCCTTTAAAAATCACTCTTCGATGCCTATTAAAGGCAGAACGGCTTGACTAAAAGTTACGGGAAGCACTGAGTATTTTTACAAAGGACAAGCACCTTCTCGGAGTTACCGACCGGTTGTTTTGTATCTTGGCTAAAAGCCGAATGCAAAAATAGACTTAATCACTTCACTCCTGAGTAATCACATGTCACGATTCCGTCGAAACTTGAAACCATTCCCGATACCAATGGCGGGTATTACCCAGCAATGCTTTGCCGGCTAAAACTGAAAAACTGACATTTTTTCTGCCATTTACCCAATACATACACGATATCATATTACGTGCGGGGACTGCAGTGTATGCCTCCTCGGAGTTTGGCCCTGTGGGTCCAAAGCCCTGCGGGAGCAATAATTATTTTGAAGGCAGCATGGACAGTGCTGAACCTAGCAAGGCAGTGAGAAAAGGGGGGTGGGAAATGGAAGGGGGGGGGGTGGAGGGGAGGGGACAGACATCCCGTTGTCCCTCACCTTGACAGCCCTCGCACTGGGATATTTGTCATGTAATGTGGAGATGATAATTGAACTTTTCTCACTTTCACCTACGTCATAGGCGAAAAGCTTGCCTCCGTATACGCCACATCTGTTTGCGCTTTTGAAACTGAAGTGATGCAATGTAGAGTATTGACAATTTATGGTGATCAGATTTGGCATTTGCCAGGTCACATTTTTCTTAAAATTGATTGGATAGTTGAATTCTGTCATTCAATCTGATTGGTTGCTTTGGTACAGAACTTCAATCTGATTGGCTCAAAAATGATGCGATTAAAGCTCAAGATACGCGAGCAAAGCTCAAAATAACGCGACTTGGGAATTAATCACATTTTTATATAATAATTGTTGGAGTATTTCCATACCAATGTAATTCCTGAAGATGGAATTGCACTCCGAACCGTTGTAATTAATAAAAAAGTTATTTTATAATCCTATATGGTTTGACTTACTCACACACCGAATTGTTATAATGCGACTTAGAAAGATTCCGTTATACAAGATTTAAACAAAATTCATCACTGTACGAAACATTTATCACTGCTCAAATCTCATTTATCACTGCACATGCAAATAGGTTATCATTTAACATTAAAATAATCACTGGTTGATAGAATATTGACGATACCTGTTCATCCCTTCTATAGCTTCGGATCTAAAGATATCTAGTGAAGCTGAGTGACCTGATATTTGCACAGGTTTGGAACAGCAAACGAACTACTTTAGCTGAATTGGGATACTCAAAAACAAGGATACATGCAGGTAAATTCATTTTTCTACTAATATACATATACGTTATGACTATGTTTTTTGTGGAAACGTTGAATTAAATATTAAATTATTCAGGTTTTCTATTATTTTGAATTTTCTTAAAATACATATGTAGTGGTTAGATAATAGGCCAAGCTGTCATAAAAAATAAGAAAGGAAAGCTTATTTGTTTGAAAAATAACAATGGATAAAACTGCATATTAATTAATAGATATGCATAGAAAATATTAAAACAAAGTGCTCCTCTGCAAGCAAGGATCCTACTATTACTGTACGGACGAGTGAAGCAGAATCGTGTTATAATGGCATTAACTGTATGCCAACATTCGCGTGCTGATTATAATTATGCATGATCATCCCTTCTATAGTTATGGAACTGAAGATAATGTCTGTATGGAAATTGGGAGACCTAATTTTTACACAAGTTTGAAGCAACACAGAAGAACTACTGTAGCTGGGTACAGGGATAAAGGATACATTGATAAAACAAGGATAGAGGTACATATAAAAAACATTGTCGAAACTCCAAATATTTTCATTTCTAATTTCAATGTTTTGACTAATATACTTGAGGACTATATGCTTTTGTGAAAACGTTGAATTGAATAATTATGAAATTATGCAGGATTTCCACTATTTTCTTAAAATACTTTGTGGTTGACGTAACAGGTAAACAAATAGCAGAATTAATCAATAGGTCAAGTTGTTATAGAAAAAACGAAAGAAGACTCGTTTGTTTGAAAAAGGCAATGGATTAAAAACTGCATAGACTAAATAGATTAAAATTTTACGACGCATTTGTTTATTGTACCAGTTTGAAAGTAGCATTGATTATAAATTCATAAAGTGCCGTATCAAACACTGAAGGACACAATATTACGATGTGGGGAAATAATGAATACCACGGTACCACAGAATACCAGTCTTATTTATTGATCTTATAAAATTTGGAGGAAACATACTATATACTTTATTTTTGTGAATATATATTAGTTTTAGTTTTAATTGACACATAAAAAACAAAAAATGAATATTTTCATAAAAATTCTTAAAAATAATCAGAATTAACAAAAAATAACATTCTATGTTTTTGATACTTTTTTCGCGCATAATGCCTGTAAAATTCGAAAGTATAAAAATAAGTTTGCAAACCAGTATAATTTATGTTGATCACTACTTTTTCTATGCAACACAACATCATTAATATACAGGAATCACACCGAGGAATCAATTTTACCTGAATTTTTCAAAATTATTGATAATCCTGGTATTCTTTGGTTACACCACTGGTATGCTGTTCTGATTTTAGTATTTACCTTTCACTAAATTAAGTTAGCAATATCCTACAGTATTATCACACAACATGACACACCAAATCCTGGTACAATTTGATAAACCGTTCCTTATTTATCTCTGCACTGGTATTCTGTAGTGGTACATTAGAGTTTGTTCCACAGAATGTTCAATTAAAAAAAAATATTGAAGTCTATGAAATCTAGCCCCAAAACCCCCAGGAAGAAAACTATATCGATAAACTACACTAAAAAATATTAAGAAGCCACATTATATATATTTGACCAAAGATATGGAGAATGTAAATTTTTGTGGTATTCTGTGGTACATACACCTGTACCTACACTGTAAGACTAGCTTCCATGTAAATCTGCAATGATTAGATTTTAGTGGTAAATGGACGTAAAAATGCACTATGGCTTGTAAGATCATGATCATTAATTATATTTTCTGCATTTATTTTCTTTTATAGACAGTTTGTACTGAAAGAAGTCAAATGACCTAAATTTTGCAACACAATGGCAGTGAAACCATTTTCTAAAGAACAATTGAATTTCTTCAAGTTTTCTACACTTGTTCTTGATGAGTTCCCCAAGGTGTTGCGTCAGATTTTTATCACCATGTGGGACAGCAAGGTTGCTATAAGACCAGGATTCATTGCCTGGGATGACAGTACCAAGGTACGGAACATGCTCCTTACATCTGAAGGTGGTAAAACTGATATACCAATTAAGAAATCAATTAAAGAGTGGGACTGCACAGCTTTGTTTAAAGCAACAATCTATGCCAAAACATTTGGCCTTTCAAGCAGCAAGGGATCAACTTTGAATGATTTATATTTGAAGAAAGTTAAACCAGCTTTAGGTTCTTTTCATTCATCAGTTCAAAGTTCAACAGGAAATCAAGATGAGACCTACGCCTTGGCAATTGATCAATTGCGGTTGTTGAGAAACGAACTTTGCCATTCGCCCAAACCGGAAATAATCAAAAATCATTTTGATAATTACGTACAGTTTGTAACCAACGTATTAACAGCAGTTAATGTTGATACCGCCTTTGTTGATGTTATTGGTCAGATGAGCGAGGATGATTTTCCTACAGAGAAAGTTCAAGAATTACATGAATGTCGTATGAAAGAGTTACAAGCCATCAGTATATTTCATGAGAATATGGAGCAGAAATTATCTTCTATTGATGAACGAACAGATGAAATTCATACAATGATGAAAAATATAAGTTTGGGAGATAAGGGAAATGTACCAGGTAACTGAAAAAGATGTTTTTCTTCTTGTTTAAAAAATTTGAACCCATTTATACAGATTGAAAAGAATATAGCCTTGGGCATAGATAGGGAAAGTTTTATCATCTTATAACATTTAATTGACCCGAGAATTGAAAACATAGTTACAATATATTGTTTGAAAATTTTGTTTCATTGCACCGCGATGTATCTACGTGCTTAACGTCAAATTTCATTCGGGTTGGTACGAGGCGGATAAATGCATTAAACTTTTCTTAGACCTTCAACTGGTTATCAACTTTGGATTTTTTTAGTTAGCCGGTCAGCGGCTAACCACTTCTTGATAGAAGGACCACAAAACACTTTACCACAAAAAATATACCAGCGGTTATACGGTATGTCATGTATACGTGGTTATTCTATGTAGTCCTTACCCTAACACAACCCCTACCATAACCCTATAAAATATTTTTAACATTTAATTATTTTAATCTGCTTTAAAAGCGTTGTGAGGTGATAACAAATATAATATACTAATCACTCGTAAAACAGCGATTAAGAAAATGCCCTTAAGGTGGCTCCCTACAGTTGGGCTTATTTTTCTAACATCTCTAAAATAATAGGCCGTAGGATGAGGGTCGAAAATATGCTTAGAAAACAGATTCCGTAGCACCCCTCGTGTAACTACATAATTTTTACATGAATCGATAGATTAGAACTTACTTAGTTAGAATCCACTTTCCCCCAAGCGAAATAGTTGCACAAATTGAAGTACAACTTCTCCAAAGTTCGGGCTTCCTCGTGTTTCGAAATCCATGAACGGCCATTGTTGTGTTGCAACTACGCATGCGCTTGACCACAAAACACTTAATGCGCACGCGCAGATAGGAAAACTGATCTCAATAAAACACGCATATTCAAGATGGCTACTAAGGACGATATGTCGAAAATTCGAATATCCTCATGTTTTATGCATTTTGAAGGCGTAACCGAGCAACTTTCCAAAGTTACTCGTCAAAGGCTTAAGAAATTTGTCGATTGCAGGACTAAATGGGCGAAACTTGATTGCCTGCAAGCTGAGATAGCGAAGGATTCGTATGATAAGTTTGATGACGAATTCGTCAATTCATACTTGGCAGAGAACACAAACGAAAGTTTTGATTTAGAATGGTACCACCACATGAAATGCTACAAGAAATTTAGCGATGAAGAAAAGATCCGTAGACAACAGAGAAAAGAGGAAAACGGAGCTAGTACAAGCACGGAAAAGGTCGCTAATACCATAGATTTCCATAGACCACACATGCCACATGGAACCAGCCGTGGAACCCAGAAGAAAGATTACACGCAATTTAGTTAAGGAACCAAGTAAGACCTTGCCTCAAAGAAACAAGCATGTACTACCAGAATGCTGCATTATTTGTGGAAGAGATTCGTCTTGGTTTTCAAGAGACATGGTATGATTATGTACAATTTCTTGTGTACAGTATCTTTATATTCTATGGACCACCTTTTGGTGGAAAAGTTGTCATATTGTGCCTTACTGCCTTGTGCATATACCTATATGATATTTTAGAGTACCTATTGGGTGCGTTGGATCTTAATGGGTTAATTATCCAGATAATAAGTTTATTTAAACAGACATAATATAAGCTACTCTGGTTTGTAAAGTTTATGAACACAATGTTCATAAACTTTACAAACCAGAGTAGCTTTATTTTAATACCTGGTTGCTGTGAATTTGTATCTTACTGAAGTTGGGTAATTTGTCAAATTCACCCTGCTTTAGTTGGTAAATGCCATTTTTAAATAGGCATTCTAAACTTGTATGTTTTGTGTAGAAAACACAAAAGAGAAGAAGAACGCCACTAGTGTTGGCAAGTACAATTGATGCTGGCTTATTACGTACAGCTGCTGAGAGGGAAAATGATGAGCGGATACTTGTGCAGATTAGAGATAAAGACTGTGTTGCATTGGAGGTCCGCTACCACAAAGTTTGCTATAGCAACTATACCATATTCCTTGCAAGGGAGGCAAAGACGACCACAACATGTGCACTAGTGTATGAAATATCTTACAACGTATTCTGTAAAGAAGTCATCGAAACTGAAATCATCAAGGGAAAAGCAATAAAGTACATGATGGACTTACTTGAGAAATTTGTTGTCATTGCTAAGGAAACCGAGAATGTGGATGTATCGAAATACAGGTCTTCCAAGCTCAAGCAACGGCTAATTAACAGTTATCCCCAACTGGTATTCTATTTGCCTAAATCTAGAATGTTAGTGAAATTGTGTATGCTGAGAACTTGGATACTTCTGATTTAGGTGAGGAACATATGTTGAATAAAGCCGAAAATACTGATGAAGAATTTGATGAAGGCGACTGCATCGGTGAAGGTGAGGTACATGATGACAATTCTTATACAGAAACAGCTGCGAATTCTCAAATTAACGAATTGCAAGTGTTATACAATGCAGCATTAATTCTTAAACAAAAGGTTCAAGAAATCCCCAAGCTTGATCTACCTTGGCCTCCATTAGCATCAGATTTGACAATGACTAATGTGAAGAAAGTGGTTCCATGTGAGCTTTTCAACACACTGGCTTGGGTCTGTGGATTCTCGTCAGAACCCACTTTGAACAATTATGAGGAAATAGACCATAAAGAAAGTGACAAACTGATGTCAATCACACAAAACCTAGTAAACTTAGCATCTAATCAAAGGAATCCCACTCAAAAGAGCATAGCACTTGCCATGGCACTTAGGCAACTGACAGGATCAGCCTCAGTTATATCTTTATTAAGTGGCTTGGAACATTGTATGTCTCACTCATTCGTATTGTCTCATGAAACAGCACTAGCACAGTTGAATATATCTAAGGACTCTACTGTTCCTCCAGGTTTATTGGTAATGTACCAACTACACTTGCATGGGATAACGATGACTTTTCTGAAGAAACTAGATCTGGAAAGGGAACAACTCATATAACTGGAGGAATTATCATTCAAAGGGATGCTGCTGTATCTTGTGATTCAGAGAAAAGAGAGAGTATTTCCCGAAAGAAATCAGTCCTAGCACCATCAAAGGATATTGAACCATATTTTCTTGGAAAAAGAACAACTGTTAACTTGAGTGATGTAATTTCTCTATTAAGCACCCCCCCCCCTCTCCTGTAAGCAATGAATTTATAAAATCGTGAAGCGTGAAAGTATTGTATTTTAAATATAATTATGATATTTTACAGATACTTTGGTACGTAACATCACTGTACCCAATGTTGCATATTTATAAAGAGAATCAAACGTGCAAACAGACTCTTTGTATATTAGAGATAACCCCCCCCCCCCTTCCCCCCAAAAAAATTGATAGAGAAATTACGGTCTGCGTGTTCCAGAATGTTTAGGATTGTGGTAATATTTAAAGCCTGAAAAACAGATTTGCTTGCAAACGTCATACAACCAAAAAGAGGTTGTATTTTCTTAAACGTTTGAAGAATTATGGCGCTCCAAAAGAGGATTTGCTAACTTTTTTTAAGTCTGTAATCAGACCTGTGCTTGAATACGGAGACGTTTTATGGTCAGGTGGAATAACTGCTAAGCAACGTATGAACTTGGAGAGAGTACAAAAACGCGCACTGAGAATCATCTTTCCTGAACAGACCCACGAACAAGTATTAGAGTCACGCATCTAACCACACTAGAAGAACGAAGAAATCTTGATTGTATTAATTTGGTGAAAGAACTTTCCCATGAAGATCACAAACTTAATCATCTCCTCCCGCCAAAGAAAAGTCAAGTAGCTAGAAGGAACACAAGATCCAACAAGGAGTGTTTTTACAATTTTTATAGCAAAACTAACAGATTTAAGAACAGCCTAATTTTATACGCTGTAAATATTTTTAATAATAGTCAGAAGTAGGATTTCTAAACTTTTTAAAAGAAAACATTTATTGTAATAGGATATTCATCATTTTGTAAATTGCATAGTAATTTAACCTAAGTTATTGTATGTAATTTTATTCCCAGTATAATAATAATAATAATAAAAATAATAATAATAATAATAATATTTTTAATAAGTTATTATTGTAATGTTGGCTTGACACGGTACATTCCTCAGAATGTTTGGCGAACTCCATTAAAATGTACAGAACATTAAAATATATATTTTTAAAACACTCCGATGTCATCTTGTTTTACTTCAGCCCTGCTTTCGCACATTTCATAATTTGTTTCTTGTCCAGTTCTGAGTTGAGATCAGTTTTTCCTATCTGCGCGTGCGCATTAAGTGATTTGTGGTCGAGCGCATGCGTAGTTGCAACACAACAATGGCCGTTCATGAACTTCGAAACAGGAGGAAGCCCGAACTTTGGAGAGGTTGTACTTCAATTTGTGCAATTATTTCGCTTGGGGGGAAGTGGATTCTAACTAAGTAAGTTCTAATCTATCGATTCATGTAAACATTATGTAGTTACACGAGGGGTGCTAAGGAATTGAACATTTTCGACCCTCATCCCACGGCCTATAAAGACCTATTCACGCTGATCACGCCTTTTTTTCTACTCGGCAGCAATATTCCACATCTATGAAATATTTAGATCTTGGTTTTGACAATGTCAGTGCTGCCATGGTAACATGACGACAGCATTTAACATGCTAATTATTCGCATAAAATTATCTGTAATTTAAAAACAAAGTCGGTGACCTATCTTTTTTATTTCATATATAAATAGAGCATGATGTCCTGCAACTATTGTGAAAGTTTAAGAAAAATCTTTTGTGTGCGAAAAATCTTTAGAGTAAAACGCATATAAAGGTAAAAACTAGCGTCGTGTGGTTCACGAAATTCCCCTTGTATAAAAGCGTCGCTGACTAGTGAATGATAATTCGCCGGTGCAAGATGAACTTTCATCATGGTTTTTCCATTACAAATCTTCCAGAATAGTAGAAACTATTTTAAAAAACCGGGCCAATCTTTGTTTTGGGGGCCCCCATGATTTTTGCGTGATGCGTACTTAGTTAAATCAGGCGTAATAGCGGAATTTAGATATTTTTGATGCGTAAAATCGTGAAATGATACACTAGCGAGAGTCAGGAATAGGCAGACTTTAACGGCGGATTTCGTGACTTTAATACCAGATAACGTGATTTGGTTAACCGGAATTAGGATGAACATTGACAAAATCTTAATTATCGCTTCAGTTATCACAGAAAACGCAAGGATTGTTTTGCCTTCTTGTTTGTTTATATATGTTACTATAGTTAGGAGTGGACCATTAGATTTTGGTGGGAGGCTCAAATCCTAAAAGAGATACCGAGCGCAAGCACTTTCGGTTTCAAATATATATCGAGCAAAGAAACTATGATTAAAAAAATAACTAGCAAGCATTTGTGAAGTTTAAAAATCAAGTAAATTCAACCACAGTTTACGTAATTTTCCGAAAATTCAACAATTTTTTTTTCGATCAGCATTTCCTGAGACCTAGATTTCAAAATTTTCTGGGGGAGAAGGCCTCAGACCCCTCTACAAATGCGTGGCCTAGTCCGTCAGTCAAAATTCTCCGTCCCTGCAATCCTAATGACTTCGCAAATTGTGGCACTGTATACAACACAAACACATCTCACTTCTTTGACAATGTAATTGCAAATTAACTTTATAGCTTGTATTTTCAAATTAACTTTATAGCTTGTTATATTTTTTGTTTCTGCGTGAACGTGAAATTCAATATTTCTTAATATCCGTTCGATTTTTTTTCGGCGTAAATGCGTTTTTTACTCCTGTCCCGCGATCATCTGACGTATTACTGTACTCTGTAGGGAGCCTTCTTAAAGCAAAGAATTCTGCAAAATTGTAAGAAGCAATATAAGGATTCCACGTTTTTATAAGGAATTTTTACAATCTATTTCGATTCAAAATAATACCACAGATTAAAAATTGAACGTAGAATATATAATCTATGATAACACATAGATTGTGCAAATATCACTCGAAAATTTGGCAGAACTGTCAAAAAAACCTTTCTCTTCAGAAAACAAGTAAATTGATTTCGGTTATTTCAATTAAATTTTTGTTTATTTCTGCTATTAAAATGTGGACATCACTATGTCTATAATTACTATAATTCTATGTAATACTAGTAACCAAACCTAGATGGAGTATATAAAGTGCAAATTTGGTTTGATTATGGTTATATATAGCTTGAATGACATTTTATCTCAATATTTGCATTTGAATATTAGCGTTCAATATTAAGTATCTTTCTAACATTTTGTAGTAAGTATATTAAACCAAGATTCAAAATGAAGATGACGAGGATGATGGTTTGATATCATCTTCACATTAATCAAAATTATGGGAATATGTAAACTGATGATGAAGAAATTATTTATCAGCCATTTGAATATGGTACCAGCTGATGAAGTCAGTACCAGTCCTAAAAGACCAAGGAACGTTAGACCAAAACCTGTAAAATTTTTGTAAAAAGCTAACAAAAACAAATCTGAACAATGAATGACTGAAATTTTGTAATTTGTTATTTTCCAAACTAACCTTGAGTGGCATCTAATATGTGTAATATTAATTACGCACAATTGATTATTAAAATTTGAGCTCCTATCTAAAATTCAAGTTGGCATTCTGGTTGAAAGTCTAAGGAAGGTTTCATGCTTTTATCCGACTAGTATATAACGATGGTTTCGTTAAGCCAGCTTACCATTTGTTCTACTTTTTGCCTTGAGTACAAGAAATTAAAATATTTCAGGTTCTTAACAGGGGCGTAACTACGGTCTAAACATTACGGGGGTGTGGGTCTAAACATTACGGGGGTGTGGGTTTAAACATTACGGGGGTGAGGGTTTAAACATTACGGGGGTGTGGCTCTAAACATTACGGGGGGGTGGAATCACGCCCGACGAACGGGCGTGATCAGGAAATAACGAAAAGAGGCCGTAAAAACCAAAAAGGTTCATGGGGGGATCCACGAATATCGAGTGCTGAAGGCACGAGGCCAAATTCTTCAAACCGGTTCAAATTGCCCAAACTAGTTTTCAAGGTTTTTTGTTCTTACTCAACATGACTTGAATATGTTTTTGCCCGACAATCTCACCCCCCTAACCCCGCCGATAGTTACGCCACTGGTTTTTAATGCCATGAATGTAGTGGCAAACGCTTTTATACGACGATTCAGAAGAGTAAAAAAGCCGATAATATTTCTGGCTTTTGAAACTAATTTGGTGGTACACAGTTTGCTATAAATAATAACAACTTACTAATTTTATTCAGAACCTTGTATTAAACTAAAAATCAATTTAATTAATACTATATCATTATACCTAGAAACATTACCCAAGCCATTTATTCCAAGCTCTGTACCCTTGTTGACCGGCAGAGAGGTTGAAGTTGAAGAAATTACAAACCTTATCACTGATCAATCAACACGACTCTTAAACATCTGGGGATCTCCTGGATTTGGTAAAACATCCACAGCTATTGAAGTAGCACACCACCTCGGGTACTTTGTTTATTTTTTTAAATTGCAGGGTATTACCACAGTAGATGAATTTTTATCTAAAATATTAAGTATTTTTAAGAGTAATTTATCAGATCTTAGTCTAACACCTATAGACAAACTAGTGAGTATTTTTAGAGAAATTTCTTCTCCACTTTTTCTTGTATTTGATAACATCGATGATCTTCTATCTAGTGAAACCAGTTCCGCTAAACTAACACGTTTGTTTGAAGAGTTGTTAGACAGTAATGTTAACATCAATATACTTGTTACAACTAGGGAGCTTTTAGAAAATATGCGCGATCAAATAAAAGGCTTTCAAGACTTCCGAATTCGACCTCTTCGTCCAGTTTCGTCTGTTGAGTTTGTTCGTCAACTTCTCCCTTCATTTTCTGAAAGTGTTGTTTCTAAGGTGGCTGATATTTCGTCCCATGTTCCTCTAGCAATGAAGCTCATTGCTTCGTTGGTTGAAAACAACACGGAAAATATGGTGAATAAAATTATTGAGGAATTAAATCTTTCAGGGAATCTTTTAGGGCAGATAGACAGTCTATACGAGAAAAATATGAAAATGATATTTGAAACTCTTTTTGAGCGGCTGACAATAATTGAGAAACATGCGCTGATTTCATTAACTGTGTTTTCATCCGTCGCAATAAGTAAAGATGCTGTGATTGACGTTGTTTCTGGAGAAATGGGGGTTGCAAAAGCTGTAGGGAGTCTTAAAACACTCGTGAATAAATCATTAATTGATGAGTATCCCAAAGGAGAATTCTCTATTCACCCTCTCATTTATTCTTTTGTTGTTGATAAAGCAAAACAAAGTGATTTTTCAGATGTTATCAAATCCTCTAGAAATCGTTTTTCTACGTATTACTTGCTTCGTTTTGAAAGATTAAATGATGATTTCCTTGCTGGAAAGTCGATAGATAGTCCCCAACTGCAAGACACAATGCAGCATCTATCGATTGTCATGCATCAATCTATCACAAGTAGTTTGGAAAATTTGCCAGATCTTTTTCGCATCTTATCTAAATCTGAAATATTTCTTTTTCTTATTGGTCTTTTCAAGGGTGTATCACTAGATATTCCCACACTATATGATTTAGCCATAGAATTGTGCAGAGCCCGGCAATACAATCATTACGCGTGTAAGTTGTATGTCAGCAAATATTTTTATAGTATTGCCTTTTCCCTCTTTTTCTCAAGTATACATTCAGACGTACCTAAACATATACGTAAAGACGTCATGTTGTTGTCGGATGGTAGTGCTGCAAAACTAGGTTGTTATGAAGGAATTTCATGTATTTTCAAAGGAAATATTGAGTCCGGTGTTCAATGTGTTGAAAAATATCTTGAGGGATTAAAAAAATTCCCTGATCAACAACTTGTAAAATGCTTATGCTTGCAGCTTCTTGCACTTTTTTACACTGATTTGAAAGAATTCAGGAAATCAACCAATTTCAGTAGAAAGGCTATCGAGGTTTGTAGAAAAATTGGTAATTTCAATCTCTTTTTAATTAGTGATTGTGAGGAAACTTCGACTATGACGCAAAAGAAAGCTAAAGGGGAGCAATTAATACTCTTTGTCCATCTCCTATATATGTGGTCAAAAACATTTTCACGTGAAGAGACAAAACTGTATTTCTTTAATTTTGTGAATAAATTACAGCAACAGTTAGAGAATAACCAATTTTGTTCATTTTATCTACTTCAAATACTCATGTACGGTGATTTGGTTTCAGCTTATCTTGGTTCTAGTGTAGGACAAGACGTTCTTTTGGATGAAAAGATTCACATTCTTAACCAATCACTGACGTCTGATTACTGTGGCGATGACATCATCGTTGATGTCACGTGTGAGTGAATGTTGTCGTGGAGTGTTTTAGGCACGAAACTGACAAACTGGGATTTAGACATGTTGTATTAATAATTCAAGTAATAAAGCTACTTTGGGTAACAGCTATAAGAATCGTTACATGGTGTCAGGTGTGAGATCGTACTGCACGACCGAGGCGTTTTTTTTCAGGGAAGGGAACCCGTACAATCAACAAATAAACAGTAAATACATCGAGTAATGGCAGAACCAGAAGCGCCGGCCGCCACAGGCATATACGTTCCACCGTCGAATATACCGCCGCCAAAACCGCTCGTGTTTGATGACAACATCGCGATAAGTTGGAAAACATGGCAAAAGGCTTGGAAACGTTTTGAAATTGCCACGGGAGTTTATAAGCAAGACGGAGTTGTTCGTGTGTCAACACTGCTAAGCATAATAGGTGAAGATGGCGTCAAAACATTCGACACTTTTACGTGGGCAGAAGGCGAAAGCGAAGACAATATAGACCACGTTCTAAAGAAATTTGACGAGCATTGCGAACCAAGAACTCAAGTTATTTATGAACGCTATCGATTTAATAACAGAAAACAAGAACAAGGTGAGAATGTTTCAACTTATTTAACCGAATTAAGAACAATCGCTCGAAATTGTGATCATGAGTCAATTACACCCGATGAAATATTAAGAGATAGACTAGTATTGGGCATAAGAGATGACAAAGTTCGCGAGCGATTGCTGCGAACAGATGGGTTGTCACTGAAGAAAGCTGTTGAAATAGTCAAAGCCGCAGAACAAACACAACAACAAGTAAAAATAATGACCGGGGATTTGTCTGTAAACACAATTAAAGAAAATAAAGATGACACAAAATTTACAATGCGAAATACCCAAGAGGGCGGGGCCAAGGTCAAGGTCAAACAAGAGGCAGAGGCCAACAGCGCCAACAGCATAATAGTTGCCGTAATTGCGGAAGAAATCATGGCAGACGAATTTGCCCAGCATTTGGAAAAAAATGTCATAGCTGTAACAAGCTTAACCATTTCGAAAAGATGTGTCGAAGCAAAAACGTGTCTCTAGTCCAAGAGGACTCTGACACGGATTCAGAGGACACGTACGTCATTAGCTCTGTTTCAAAGAATGAAAAGAAGAAAGGTTCTCGTGCAAAAGCAGCAGTGACAAAATTACACATTAATAAACAAAAGAATAAGAACATTGTTAAGATTCAAATAGACACTGGGGCCCAGTGCAACATTCTTCCTACTGAGACATATGTAAGGGTCACAGGAGATAATGAGCTTAAATTACTGAAACCTTGCAAGAAAGAGATTGTATCATACACTGGAGAGCGACGCAACATCGCTGGAAAGGTCATACTTCCAGTATGGCATGCGGGAAAAAAGCAACTAATCAAGTTCAATATCATTGATGGTGACTATCGACCAATTCTGTCTCTAGATACCAGCGTAGCTTTGGGTATTGTAAACCTGCGACATTGTGACATCCTATCACTGGGTATCCAACCCCCTAAAGATCCAGCAAGTGAATACAAGGACGTGTTTGATGGTTCATTAGGTAAAATACCAGACACATACAAGATTGTGATTGATAGTACAGTGCAACCTGTAGTCCACCCGCCACGACGAGTGCCAGTGGCCTTGCGTACACGTATAAAATCAGAACTAGATAAGTTAGTTGAACGTGAAGTGATCGTTCCAGTGACCAAACCAACACAGTGGGTATCAAGCATGTTAGCTGTAGTAAAACCAAACAAAATCAGGATCTGCATAGATCCACGTGATCTTAACCGTGCAATCTGCCGTGAACATTATCAATTGCCCACTGTTGAAGAAGTGACTACCCGGTTAACAGGGGCAAAGAAGTTTACAGTTTGCGATGCAAAAGATGGATTCCATCAAATACAACTCGATGAAGACTCAAGTTACCTGACCACATTTAACACACCCTTTGGTAGGTTTCGGTGGACTAGATTGCCATTTGGAATTTCGAGTGCTCCTGAGGTTTGGCAGCGTCGCATGCATGAGTTCGTAGAAGGATTAGACGGTGTCGAAGTAATTGCGGACGATTTTCTCATTGTTGGTTTTGGGAATACTGAAGAAGAGGTCAATGCGAGCTTAGAAAAGAATGAACGGGTGTTTTTCGAAAAATGTCGAGAATGGAACTTAAAGTTGAACAAGAGCAAGCTAAAGCGAGCACAATCGTCAGTGGCATTCATAGGGCATCTCCTCACACCCGAAGGGTTAAAGCCAGATCCGGCCAAAGTAGAAGCCATTCTTGAAATGCCCTCTCCAATTGATGTCAAAGGTGTAAAGCGTTTTCTAGGGATGGTCAACTACCTCGCCAAATTCCTACCATTGTTATCGGACATGACTCAACCACTACGAAAGCTCGAAGACAAGGATTTTGAGTGGTGTTGGCTAGAGCAACATGAAAAAGCATTTAAAACAGTAAAGGACTACCTTGCGAAAGCCCTGTACTTGCTTATTACGACGTCACTAAAGAGGTAACAATACAGTGTGACGCCAGTGAAACCGGACTTGGCGCTGTGTTGTTGCAAGAAGACCAGCCAATTGCGTATGCCTCAAGAGCGCTGACGGAGACAGAAACCAGGTATGCCCAAATAGAAAAGGAATTATTGGCAATTGTTTGGTCCACCAACAAATTTGATCAATACATCCTGGGTCGCGAGATTGTACACATTGAATCAGACCATCAACCACTGAAAGCAGTTTTCGCAAAGCCTGTCCACAAATCGCCTAAGAGATTACAAAGAATGTTAATGGCCCTACAGAATTACACACTAGAAATACATTACAAGAAAGGAACATTAATGTGGATTTCAGACACTCTGAGTCGGGCATACCGAAGTACAACCGAGTCTGCCGAACATGACATAAGCGAAGTACGTGCATTAGAAGAAATTGACCACTGCGAAGGTGTGTCAATAGCTCCGAACCGGTTAAACCAGTTTAAACAATGTACATCAACAGACCCAGTGATGCAACAACTCATTACCGCTATCAATACAGGATGGGCAATAGACCGGAAACAATGTCCACCAGCACTAATTCCATTCTATAACAATCGAAGCGAACTTATTGAAGATAATGGATTAGTCTTCTTTGGGGAAAGACTCGTCGTGCCTTCATCCTTAAGAAAAGAAATGCTACAGCAAATTCACAAGTCCCATATAGGTATTGAGGGTTGTCTACGGCGAGCACGGGAAGTGATATATTGGCCACGAATGAATGCGGAGGTGAAAGATTATGTTTCAAAGTGCTCTATATGCCAAACACACCAGCCGGAGCAGTGTCGTGAACCACTGAAGTCCTACGACCTACCACAACGACCATGGTCAGTGGTCGGAGGGGACCTATTTCAATTGGGACATCAGCAATTTCTTATCATTGTTGACTACTGGAGTGGGTTCTTTGAAGTTCAAGAGTTATCAAAAGTTACATCGAAAACTGTCATCACTGCATCAAAGGTCCAATTTGCGAGGCATGGAATTCCGGACACCTCATCTCCGATAATGGCCCTCAGTTTGCGTCAGCGGAATTTGCCCAGTTTACAAAGGAGTGGCAAATCGAACACCGAACATCGAGCCCACACTACCCTCAATCTAATGGACGTGCCGAAAATGCAGTGAAAACCTGTAAATCCCTATTAAAGAAAGCAAAAGCCAGCGGTGAAGATCCTCTATTAGCATTACTAGATTGGAGGAACACCCGACTGAAAATATTGGAACCTCACCAGCGCAAAGATTAATGGGTCGACGTACTCGTACATTGCTTCCCACATCAGAGTCTTCTTAAAACACCGGAACAAAACGGAACAAAGAAGAAATTAGAGAACCGCAAAGCAAAACAAGTAAGGTTGTATAACAAGAAATGTAAACCGCTTGAGCCCCTACAAAGTGGATGCGCCATTCGAATGAAACTTCCAGGTGATAATCGTTGGTCGCTTGGTACCTGTGTACGTGCGCTCGACAACCGATCTTTCGAAGTCGAGGTTTGTGGAAGACGATATCGCCGTAATCGCCGTCATCTACGTGCGACCAAAGAGATGGCACCACCTCCCAACGCGAAAGATTCCCAAATCGAACTGAGCGAGCCGATCGAAACGGACCTCACCCCAAGTTTACCAGTCGTGGAACATACCACCCCAACTAACCCTATAACCCATGAAACAGGAAATGAAAATCAGGCAGGCAGTTCTGGCAGTAATGGAGGTCGAACGCTGAGTGAAAGTGACGCGGGACAAGAAGAGATAATCCCTCGTCGAACTACGCGAGTGCGACGTTCGCCAGATTGGCATAAAGATTACGAGAGACACTAAGAATTATCACGCATTATTTATAGTTATATGTTAGGCATAAACACTATGATGCCGTTAAACAATTTCGTTGGAACACAAAAATGCTAGTTATATGTTAGGCATAAACACTATGATGCCGTTAAACAATTTTATATTGAGAGGGAGATGTGGCGATGACATCATCGTTGATGTCACGTGTGAGTGAATGTTGTCGTGGAGTGTTTTAGGCACGAAACTGACAAACTGGGATTTAGACATGTTGTATTAATAATTCAAGTAATAAAGCTACTTTGGGTAACAGCTATAAGAATCGTTACAATTACTGTTGTTCCTTGACAGAAAGAACATTTCCGAATATGTCGGAGATGTCTGCGACTAAGTATTATTTGCCTGAGCGATTGTTCAATTGCTATACTTTGAAAATTATTATGGACGAACGTAGAAATGAGCAAAGTTTGAATGTTGACACACGCCGTGACGCCCTTGATCTTTCACGTGAACGATATGGTAAACAGCATATAAACACCGCGTTCTGTTACCTTAAAATGGGCTTGGCTGAGAATGTTGCTGAGAATTACACTTCTGCTCTCGATGCATTTGATCATGCTCTTGAAATTTTGATAGCCACTCATCATGATGGGAGCAACAACACTGATGAGGAACTTGCTAAGGTTTATATTGGGAAAGGAAACGCGTATATATGCATAAATGATTTCGAATCCGCTATTGCATCTTTCGAAGAAGCACTTGATATTAGAAGGAGATTGTTCCATGAAGATAATGAACAAATTGCTCAAATTCTATTGATGCTCGGGGTGTCACAAACGCAATTTCGTGATTTGTCTTCAGCTCTTGGAACACTTAAACGCACGCTGCAAATAATGATAAAACTGTACGCTGATAACCCCAGCTGGAAGATGTATGGGGATATAGTTGCATGTTATGTTTTTATTGGAAAAGTGCACTACGGGCTTGGCAACAACACTGAAAGTTTAAAATGCCTTCAAGCTGCACTTAAAGTGAGTACTGATTGGGATGAAGGACGTTCGCTTGCACAAACCTGTATTTGTAAGGAACTCATAGATTTGAAGGTAGATGAAAACTTCTACATGGAATTGTTTGAGACAGGTTTACCTGTGATCAAAGAAAATTCTAAGTCGTTCTTAGCTTTGCTGTATTTGAAGTTAGGTGCAAACCAACTTGAGTCAGGAAAGTATGATGCTGGTCTAGCGTCCCTTCGAGAAGCTCTTGATATTGAATTAGAGGTAACGCTGGGGGAATATATTTCTATTCGAGAGGGGACAGTTGCCTCGTACATTGCGATGGTGAACGCCTTAGTTAAAATTGGAAAGACTAAACTGGCGAGAAGGGCAATTGACAGAGCTACGAAAATAGCAGAATCACTTCCTGAAGGTAAACAACATTTTTGGGTATTTTGTTGTTATAGCTTGCAGGGTCGCATTCAGAATCAAATGCGGGATTATATTGCAGCAATTGAATCGCTCGAACATGCACTTCTGCAGCTTCCAAAAATTCCTAACGCAGCCTATGACAAATCCGAAGTATTGAATAGTCGTATTGAGCTTGCTAAAGGTTATTTCTATGAAAGATCCTATAAGGAGGCGCTCACATCGATTTATGACGCATTGTCTATCATTAAAGATGCTTTTCCTGAGGGAAGCGAAACTGAAGCTGAATTGTATCTCTCTGTGGCCACAATCGCACAAAATATGGATAACAGAAGTTTAGTAGTGAGTAATTTGCGCTTATCCTACAAGATGTATTCAAAAATTCTAGGAGAAACCCATTTTAAGACACAACAATGTTACATTTCATATGCTAGAGCTCTTATAAATTGACTGTTCATATTCCTGTTTCTGAACACGATCAAAGTATATATAAAAATTATCAGTGTTAAGACTATAAGCAGTGCTTATACAGAGACAACAATATAGTTCATTTAAATTCAGCAGTGACGTGGTTTCGCTTAAACGTTTGCACTTGTTATCGTACATCTTGTTGTTTTTTCAGAAAATGTCCGGCCAGTGATAATCATCAAAACTTGCTCATAAAAACTGTGCAAACCAACATATTGTTTGACCGCAAGTAAAACTGCATTATAGGTTTCAATTTTGACAATGCTGCTTATTCTAGACAATTTTTTTGTCTCATTCATGCCGATAGAGTTAGAAAGTTTTGCCATTGTGATTAAATCGTTGATATTCCTCTTTTGAAAATAGTCATCGTGATTTGTGACGTTTCATGTGTTCAAGGCACCTTAGACATGTATTTCTCAGAGTCCTGATAGGATGACTTTTGGCATTTGAAATTTTTATCCAGTGGCTGTTTGTGAACTTGAATGGAAATTCAAGATTAACCTTTGAAATAAACAGCCTGCAAAGCAGGCTCTCGCAGTCGAGTTAGGAAGGCAGACTGGATGTTTAGGAAGATATTTTCACTGAGTTTAACATTGATTAGAGGATTTCATGCAAATGTCAATATGAAACATTTGTCTGAAAAGTCGATCTTCTTTATACTCGTATATTAGTGATATTATCTGTGTATTAACTGAGTTGTTTATTTCATATTTGCATTGAGCTTAATGACCTTCTTGAGCCAGGACTGTCAGCTGACACATCTTTAAGAAAAAGAAATAGAAAATTTTAATGCAATTTTAACTTTAGATACTATTATAAAACAATACTCACCCCCATCCTAACATAACATAGACGTTTATATGATAATTTCTCACCCCCCTCACGGGTCACCCGAGATTTTAGTGAATGCAATGCCATATATACAAGCCCTATAGCTTGTTAAGAGTTGTAGTTTGTTGCCATTTTATAAAATATTAAATTGAACTGAGTACACACGAAATCAAGAATATCTCGGTAGTTTATTGTTAGAATATCTCCAAGACAGATTAATATTTTTTAGTATTTGTGTAGTTAGAAAGCATTATAGTAAATCACTTTAATCAAATTTCTCCACTGCAGTTTTTTTAATCAACTACTATATACGCCTATTTTCAGGGACGCTGGGACGATAAAAGTGCACAAGGGAATGTTTTCACATAGCGATTTGTCGGACCCATTTCAAGTTTTGCTGAATATTGAGAACAAAGAAATTGTCAATTGGTGATGTCACCAGATGACGTTTACACCACGAATTTTTCAGTTATCGCGAAAATAAATGTATAAAATGGTCCGACAAATAATAGTGTGAAAACGATAAAAAGCTATAATCTCATTCTTATGAACTAACGAAAGTTATTTTTTCTTCGTCGGAATTTTCATTTGTCAAATATAATGTAAATAGGAAACAGTTGTTCGTTTTCGTTCATGCACCTTCAGGTAATACTGTTTGAGAATGAAATACCAGAAAATACCAGAAAAATAACTATGATGTTTAAAATTTTGAAAAACGTAGTTTATAGGACACTTTTTCATTGTTTTTTCCCCATCTCAATTTATGTTGTTACACAACGAGGTTGATAGTTCAAATTACAATGGTAACGAATTGCGAAATGTGGTATCCTTGCCTCGTTTCAGCGTCTCTACCAATTTATAGAATGGTCAGATAATATAGTATAGTTTCGTTTACCCTTTATCGATTTTCTAATAAGAGAGGACTCCAAGCTCGTTCGCACTTACGAGAGATAATAAAGAATTGAAAAGTTGTCTCTTTTCTGTATCTTACTATTCTCACGTAATATTCATTGTAAGAGCCGTTAAGTGCAAACGAGTTTGGTAGCCAGTAAATTTTGTCGCATCATACTTCTTCAATATATTATTAAACTTAATTATGTAAAATAAAAAGTATAAGTCTTTATCATTTGAAAGAAATATAATATACTACAGCTTTTTTCAATTTTATATAATTGTCTTACGCCACGTTACACACTGCGATTTGTTGGGGCGATTTCAGATATAGCTGACAATAATGAATATTGTCAAATATTATGTCGACAGATGTCGTTAGCACGTATTTTTTAAACTATTTAAAACATATTGAAGTGGATCTTAAATCAGCCTGACAAAACGCAATGTGTAAACGCATACACTTTCATGTAATAGGGCTAAAGTTTAAAGAAATTTTACCGAACAAAGCAACAGTTTGTCCAATGTCTATCAATTTTGTAAAAAAATTTTCTTGTAACTCGCCATTTCAGAAAAAAACTATAGGAAAAACTTACTTTGAGTACCAAACGTCTAGCTCATAATAGCACGTTCGAGACATCTTAGAAATTTTGTTTTCTCAGTTGTGACGTCACAATAGTCACATGCATGTTAAAAACACACGTTCACTCATTTTACAATTAAGAAATAACGAATGAAACAATTGTAAAAGGTCTTGGTATTGTATTTAGTATATCAAGTTCTTTCAAACGAACAATTCTTATATATATTTTTCTCATCTACTGTGGTTGATTTAAGTAATGTTGCTACGTACATGAGTTTTGTATCGTGAAAACTCCATAATTTCAAGTGAAATAACGTTGTAAATATATAATACGATAACTTAATATCTCCATTACTTATACAATATAATGTTAATTAATGATATGAATGTAAAAGCCGAGACGAAATGTAAAAGGGTGGTGCTACATGAAGAGCAAGAGATGCATATCGGATACATAACAAATTTAAATGTACTTTAAACTATTCAAAAGTGAGAAACAGTTGGGCTTAATATAATCCAAGAATGTTTAAGGTTTAAGCAAAATCCACAAATATATATTTGTACAATATAAAAGGTGTGTGTTTTTTCTATGGGAATCAATTTACTCTTAAACATCTCTCAAAACAGAATAAACTGAATGACATGCCATCGGACACCTAATAGTATGTAATAAATGGATCAAGTAAATTTATTAACTATTTGCAGGTGAATTGCCTTCTTTCTTATCAATTTGTGATTGTTTTAACACCCCAGGTGGAAATCAATCAGCCTGGTACCCAGACCTCTATATAAAAGTTGCGCTAAGAACGCGGACGACATGTTGGGGAGAACGAGAAGAAAACTTGAGAATATCCAGACGAAGGACCTTCGCTCGAAACGTGAAAGTTCTTGTTGAATTTTTCAGTCAGTTTGATCTTAAATACCCGCAGCATATCGTGTACACCAACACTGAAACCACGCGTTCAATATCAGAAAACGAGAATTATAGAATTTGAACCCTGAGAGAATTATAGAATTTGATAAACAAAGTGTTTACATTTTCTTCTTATTTCGTTAATTGCTGATTCTTAGAAAGTGCAAAACCGACTAGTCTGACTTAGTTGTTGAAAATTCTAGTTATGCAACTTTCGTGACCACTCAAACCAGCAAAACTTTCACCAACTCTCATAAATTTGAGAGCGCATGAGAGTCGATGAGATTTGGCGCTCAAACGAGACCGACCGTTGGCGTTGCAACTTTCATCAACGTTTAACCACGGTTAACCGTGGTTTGACCAGGGCTAAAGTGCCGAACGAAGTTGACTTGTGAACTGACCAGTCCATGGAAAAAATGCATCATCCCGACTAAATAACGTAGTTGACTTGTTCATAGACCGCTCCATAGTAAAAGTACTAAATTTAAGTGTCAAAGGAAGCTAACTTCTTAACCAATACAAACCTACCTCGTTGGTTCCCGATTTCATCTCGCGCTTCTCACGATGAGGTCGCCACTAAATGTCGAACAAAGTTGATTTATTCACGACCCAGTCCGTAGCAAAGATGCATCATCGCCACTAAGTTCCAAACGTAATTGACTCTTTCACATATAATTTTTCGTGACATAAGAGCATTTTTTAATACCGTAGCGCGTGATGGGTAATTTGCACCAGTTGGCTCTTTCCAATGCCACTGCCTTTTACCTGAATTGTTTATGAACTTTCAGAGAAAATAGTCAAACAACGATTCAATATTTTGTTCTATTTAATGACCAGGGCAAAATGCGAACAAAAATTTCATTGTTAATTCGTCCAGTTTCTAGTTCAGTCTCCAACCCACCTCCATCATCTGATAACAGTTGTATGCTAGCTGATGGTCTGTATTATTAATGACGCGCACTGGCATAAAAAAATACAGGGGCTGGGAAACTAACATTTTGCACAGAGGGGACTATAAGCTTTTACCCCTTCCTAAAATAGATTAGGTCTATGTTCTTCAATAGTTAACAAGTATGCGCAATTATAAGTTGGAACGCCTATTAAAAGTGGAGCAAAGTCTGTGAGCAAAGTCTGTACTTTTTTGCCGAAAGAAGTGAGTACACAAGTCTTACCAAGCAATTTGACCATGATCCACCAAAGCTAATAATGAAATAAAATTTTGCAGCATGTTTGCTGTCCAAGCTTTTCAATTCGACGCCAGAAAGTGCAGGAAATGACCTGCCTGGATGCTAATTTTTTAATTTGTATTTTATGATATGTGCATCTGATATAGTTTTGAGGAAAAATGTCAAAAATTTTGGTTTTACTATACCATTCAACATGCACCAAAGTTATTTCCTTAACATTTTATTTTGTAGCTGTAATTTTGAAACAGAGGTGAGTTAATATAGTTTAGATTGCAAAGTGCGAACATGCAACGCCAGCCAGCAACCCGCATCTATCGCCTTTATACCGACGTAGCCATTAAATGCAAATTGGCCCCTGATTACTTACGCGTTTATATTCATATTGTCATATTCATATTGTCATGGAGATGCCATATATACCACGTGAGAAAGACACGTGTTTTTATTGGCTACTATATATTCACAGCCCCCCCCCCCCCCATAACATCGAAACAGAAGTCCTTAGCAGGAAATTTGAATAGAAATTGCATTTATGGACAAGTACTGGAAAATTGATCACATCCTGAAATCACATTCTGATGCATGTGATAAACTGATGTGACAGACATGAAACACGTGTTTTCAAAATGGGCGAAATCTATGTGAATCCGACGTCTTTTAGCTGTCTTAAAACCAAATGTTTAAATATATAACAAGACGAAAGCTTTCTATATTCAGGAAGAAAGAACGATATCGATGGATAATTACGTGGAAAAGCGAAGAGAAAATCGGCCGAATCAAAATGCGTATCATGATCATACAATGAATCCTGAGCAGTTCACTCGAAAATACAGTCATTTGCCGTTGTAAATCTGCTAAATCAATGCTATTCCTGACAACCTTCATATGGTAAGTACTTACAAAGTGTCCTAATATCTGTTCTAGTAGATAAAGAGTGATCCTTAACTCTCAAAAATGACGCGAAAGGGACCTTTTGATAATATGGCGACATAGAGACGATAGAGTAGATGTGAACAATGCACCCTTTATAAGCCCCTTATGAGAGAAATTGTAACTTTAAACAGTCAATGAAACGTTTAAAAACAAACCAGTTACCTCTGGCCTCTGGGGTGTTCATTCCTGCTACAGGCAACACAATTCACCCTAGATTGTTATGTATTTATAAGGTTGGGTGGACATATGTAATTTTATTTCTAAATTAGGTCGATGCAAGCATTTTGCACCGCTTGAAATTTTTCATTATTTTAATTTTTTTCTTTATTTCACATTTTTGCTTTTGTCTGCCTGGTTTCCTCGTTAATATCATTATTAACAATTTTCCTCGTTTAATTCTGATTGGCTAAGAACATCAAAATTTTCTCTTAATTCTTTTTACTATGGGTATTTGGGAGAAAATACCACATTACCCCTAGTAAAAATTGAGCAACGTCAATTTGAAAAGTGAGCAAATTGAGTAAAAATTGAGCAATTTAAAATTGTTAATAATAATATTAAAAGGAAATCGCACTTGTTCTCGAAGTATTAATGAAAAATTGCACTTGTGTTTGGCGAAATATTCGTAATACCGCTCGTGCTTTGCACTCGCAGTATTACGAATATTTCGCCAAACACGCGTGCAATTTTTCATTAATACTTCTCAAACCGTGCTATTTCCTATACTAAGATGAGTGACTCTTCTGTTTCATTGACAAAATACTTGGAAATTTGAATGACAATTGCAATTCAGCATAAGTTACTGCCTTTTATTGAAAACACTGTATATAGTTCACTGAAGAAAATAATACACATAAATACATTTTTCAGGTTTATGCACTAGTCAATTGAAACACTCTTCCTCCTCCTCCCCCGCCCCCATCCCCGGCCAGGAATATGCAGGGTTTTAACAGGGCTTTGTGCGGGAAATACAGAGTTTTAACAAATGTTGCCAGTATGCTTCCCGGGGTTTTAACACTGACACAAAGGCCCGGATAAAATGCCAGGAATTTAACTCGCGTAGAGCCTTCGGTTTAATAAACTGACACAAGTTCACCAGACTTTCCTCTTTGACAGCTCCCTGTAACAGCACGTTTTTATATAAAAAATGACTGATCAGACGACTAGATGAAAAGCTAGACTTTGGAAAGCTATATGATTTTAACGAATGGGCAACATTTTAAAGCTTGGATTTTAACACTTGAGAAATGTTACTATCCCCGCATACTTGGCTAATTAGCTAAGTGCCACACATATTATTGAATCGATGTTACCACACATACACATCCAACAATACCTTAGGTAAACCTACCTGGCTAAATGGTTTGGTTTTGTATGATTTTGGCATAATGTGTAGTGCTTTATTTTGGTATATTTCTTGTCTAGACTGTTGTTAGCGACACCGTAGGGTAAAGTTTTTATATTGTCAAATTGATGTAATATGGCAGTTGCCTCTAGAGTAAAAGTAGGTTAACAACTACACTGCGAGCAGAGGTTTCTTATCGGTTCGGCTGAGGGGAGAAGAGAAACTTCTGCCGACTTCCTCGACCTTTCGTTGAGCATGCGTGGAATTGTTAATGAGCATCTGTTTGCTTTGCTTACAGTTTCGGTTTTCTATATACATCAGATATTTAATTTAAAGTTCAAACTTGACTATTTTAGAAAATTTTATGTTGGCCGTATGTTATTTTGTGTGAATGTATTTGAGCTTCAAATTTCCCCAAGAATTTAAAAGTGATTGCTGCTGAGCATCAGCGAGGAAGCACACTATTCTTCAAGTGTTAAGGTTTCTCCAGAATTCACTGGACCCAGCCTTTTGTGTAGATCTAGCTTCAAGTACGTGCAAAATGAGGGGGTAATCAAACAAGATTTGTATTGTACATGACACTGTTTCCATTCGGTCACCAAAGACATGCATTTCTGAACAAAAGTACCTGTAAGTTATGGTTTTATTTGTTTCTACTGACATACATCAAGGTGATGAACTTTTAAGTGTTCATTTATAGAGGCAAGCAATGTCCTTTCATGATTTTATCGGTTATTTTAAGTTTTCAACATGCCAATCAGCATTCACACAAATAGTGATGTGCCCCTGTGTTTTGTTTTGAACAGTGAAAAACCTATACAAAAATTGGTTGATCGAGCAGATATTTGTAAACAAATTCATGATATATATGTTGCCTGTCAGCATTCATATAAATACAGTGATGTGCTCCTGTGTTTTATTTTGAACAATGAAAGACCTACATGAAAATATCTCGAACGTGCGCACCCCAGTGTGGGTAGAATATAGCAAATACGGCGGTTGACTGTTGTGTAAAACTACCTGAAAATACAATGAGAACTTCGACGTTTCAAGCGAAGGCCCTTCGTCTGGAAGTTAGTAGGTTGTAAACAAATTCATGATATATATGTTTTAATAAGTTCAAAAATATGGTTTATAAACCTATAATATCATGAACAGTTACACAGCAAGATTTTTAAACTTTTATTGTTTGAAAGAGTAGCAAACACAACATTTTTCAAAGTTGCTAACCGTAACTCCTAAGCACTTTGGGGTCATCCATTTAGTATGTATGCAACTAATGAGGGAAGGGGAGTCATGCCTACATCTATTGTTTGTAATTGATGTCTTTCCTATCATTTTTTGCATATAAATATAAATGCTGATCATAATAAAATGTTCTAGGACATCGAAAGAGGTGAGGGAGCTATTAAGTTGAGCGGATTCAAGGTTAAGACGAGAACCAAGGCGATTATTGTTACTATTACTTTGAGTTTAAAAATTAACAAATGATAACAAGGCCCACCCTTTCAGCCATATTATTTGAATGGCCCACCCCCTAATTCAACAAGGCCCACCCTCTAATTCCACCAGGTCAATCCCCCCTGGCCTTTCCCAGATAAAAAATGAACGGTCCCTAAGTTTTCACATGTCAGCTACAGTAGTTGAATGTGGTGGATAAAGCGTCCTAAATTTCCAACAAAACCTTCAGATTTCTGACAACTCCGCCAACCACCATTTACATCAAATTTCTGAGAAATTGTCGAAGGAGTGTGGGCCAGTTGCCCTCTCCCTCCGCCAAAATTTCCACAACTGCATATGACCACCCTTGAGGGCATTTGATTGATGTATACTGGCAAGTCATTTATCGCTGTTGCCACATGCAGTTGTGGGTCATTTGGTTTTCCATTTTCGAAGTCAAGACCAAGTTTTCACTATTGTATCATTTCCATGGAATAACTGTGTATTCTTATCAATAAATACCAGTATTCGCACTGGTACTCAAACATTTTGTAACACCTTCATGATTGTATATATAGACAACGTTGATTACACATACACCTTGTGCACTACAGTCAACAACTGCATGAAGCATTGTACAAGTATAACTTAAACAAAACTTAAATGCTAATAGTAAGATAAATTTAAACACTCGATGAATTGTTGGAAAGTCACCTTGTAGTCTTATCTGATTTGTCCTCCCGCTGCTACTAGTAAAAACTTGACAGGTTTCCTTGATTTCCTTGTTTGTTTTACAATTTTAGCAACTCAAAGCGCAGTGCCGAAACAAACACTGGTGACTGAGATCACTGCTAAAGGTTTTGGATATGAACTCATAACGACATGGAGGTAATTACAACTAACCTGTATGTCCGACCTCCATTTTCCCTGCTTTGCAATGCATGGTCATGACAAAACTGCACTTGACTACACAAGGCTTGATTACACAATAGCATGAAGTTTGTGCAGTGTATTTTAGTTGCTGTGTAGCAATGAGTTAATGAATTCATAGTAAACTGTAAGCTGAGGCGGTTAATCGGTTAACTGGAATGAATCGGTTATTTTTAAAGATTGGTTACTCCGTTTAGACTATTTTGAGCGAACCGAAAATCGATTAAAAAATGGAAGAAAAACCACTGCTGTTGCAACTGTAAGTCCTCCGACAGGAATTGAATCTGCGGTCCTGCAACTCCTGTGCAGCGCTCTGACCACTGAGCTACAGAGTCCAGTTGCCAAGCGTTAACCACAAGTTCATGTATATATATAGATGCGGGTACTGTGGGCTGTGATAACGTAAATTACAAGTAAATCACAGCCCGCAGTACCCGCATCTATATATATACATGAACTTGTTGTTAACGCTTGTCAACTGGACTCTGTAGCTCAGTGGTCAGAGCCCTGCACCGGAGTCGCAGGGCCGCAGATTCAATTCCTGTCAGAGGACTTAAGCCTGGTTCACACGATGAAATAAGCATAAGCACAAGGGCGGAACGCTTTGATGTGCTTATGCTAAAGAACGGAAGGTTTGATATCCTTGCGTTAATGTCGGAACGTTTGATCTCTTATGCTTACGCTTGTGCTTATCTCACTCGTGTGAACCAGGCTTTAGAGTTGCATTTTTCGCAGCCGTTCCCATTCAAATGTCCATCCACCAAGACCTACATCAATTTCAATCGAGTGAGATGCAGAAAAAAACTTCTTGTAATTTACCGTTGTCACAGCCCACAGTACCCGCATCTATATATATATATACATACATGAACTTGTGGTTAACGCTTGGCAACTGGACTCTGTAGCTTGGCAACTGGACAAGTAAATTCTTGTAATTTAGCTTATCACAGCCCGCAGTACCCGCTGCACAGGAGTTGCAGGGCCGCAGGTTCAATTCCTGTCGGAGGACTTAGAGTTGCATTTTTCGCAGCCGTTCCCGTTCAGGTCTAAAATATTGTATATAATATTTCACTCGAAATGTCCATCCACCAAGAACTTCTACATCAATTTCTTGGATAAATAACAGTACATTGAGTTGCAACAACTAACTAATACAGTCCTGTCCTGGAGTAACATGCCAACCACTCGCGAGTGGGCCAAACTATTTGAAAAGTGGCACACTGGTTTCACTCGCATAGTACATTACAATACAATAGAGTATTTTGAGTATATTAAATCCATTGGAAAAGCCATTTGTGTTGAAAAATCATATTTACATGATCTTTCATTGATGCGAACAAGAGTCGTCATATACTTGCAACTTTAATAATAGTAATGATTGAACATTGCTGTATACAGTAATGTTCCATTGCCTGAGAAGGTACTTTAGTAAAACGGTTGCAAATCTGTTACTGTGAAAATTCAAAAAATGAATCTCAAAGAAAATGTTCCATACTTCCATAGCAATGGTTAACCATTAGCTGGTAATGCACCCAGATGCGCCCTACTTTAGTATTTTACTCTGTCAAACACCAGACGATTTCACTCGTCAGAGGTAGGGTACTGCCAGTTAATGGGTTAATTAACAAAATTGTTTTGGTTAATGCTGTACATGCATGGATATAGCTATGAATTCTAATTGTTATTGTGAGTTGTTAGAATTCTGTCTTTATTTGCCTTATTTCATGAGTTCAGGGAAGAATACTCATATTAGCACCCATCTATGGACTTCAAAGATTCATGAAATCAATTCAAAAAATGTGATTTAAAAATGTCAACCTCGTGCGAATAGAAGGTGGGAATTTGTGAGCGCAGATTTGTACAATTTTGCATTGCATTTACAATTTTGTAAACTTGACTCAAAATATAAATTGGTTTGACTTGCTTATTTGAATTGGATTGAATTGCGATTAGTAGAATTGCTATATCTATGTACAGTACTGTAAAACTAATAACTACTGTATCAACACATGCCTCTATCATGAATAATCATCTGTTTTAATAGCCCCAGGTATACAGTACTTGCTCGTTTATGTTATCGTACCCTTGAATAACAAATATATGATGTTTACATCTTGATTGTTGGATTTCAGTCTAGGTAGTGATAAACAGTATTCATAAGCTTGCTTGAAGAATCTAACCATCTGAATTTTCCCTCAAAATAAGAGCTTGTTTCTATATTTTTTCACGTACAATGTAGTTGGATCCTTGAACAAAGCTCGTGAATGTAAAATATTGCAGTAAATGATTACTATACTGTAGGAAAGTATAACCTACTATAACCATAGGGAAGTATGTATTTTCATGATTCCAGTATGTACTGACTATATTAATTCATTTTTTCAGAAATAATGCAATGCGATCAGTATAATCTTCATACAGGCATGGCTATGCAAGACCTTCAATAGGTTTATACACATATACAGGTGAGCCAAATTAGCTAAATAAATTTATATATGCTTGTGGGTTTTGTTATTGTTTACCTGAAAATAATGAAATGTAATCTTTTACTGCAGTACTCTAAAAATGCTACTAGACACTATAAACCACATTTACACTGTATCACGTTGGAGATATCATCTATTAAAGTTGTGATATTCTTTCAGAATTTAGTTCATGATGGAACTACGATGAAATAAGGATTTCTATTTTTCTCCGTCCTGGAATACAATCTGAATCAAATGTGATCGCTTCAATAAATGCACGCTGGGATGCTGTAAAGCTACATGTATAAAGTTTGGGATTGGCAACATTGATAACTGAGGTTTCAGCAACATCGAGGTAACAGATTTTTGCTTCTCTATACTGATATAGTTCACTTGGCAATGTTCAAACTATCGTGTCTGTTACTTAGCTGTGGATTGTTTATCGGGCAGCTATTTCACTTTCCCATAGCACAAACGTTCATATGTGCTTTATCCTTTCTTTTTGTGTTTCATTTGATTTTGTTTGTCTAGTCTTGACTTGTAATATTTCATCATGTCATGTCCTGTACTGTCCAATCTGGTATTTGTCTTGTGTTTTGTGTTTGTCTTGTGTTTTGTATATCTTAAATATCATCGTATATGATACGCAGTCTTGCTGTAACATTGCTCATTTTAACTGAAGTGTTATTGCGCCTAGCAAGAGTCTTTTTTGATTATGCCAAATGCAAAGAAATATAAAATCCTGTGAGCTATACAGTGTCAGTTCCAATTTATTATTGTAACCGCTAAAAATTATTTGATAATAAGGAAATCTTCTAAGCTTGCTCGACTTGCATTTTAAATTGCTTCACAGCATTTTCACATTCGAACATAATATGCCATTGAAGAGTTCCCCCCACAAGGGAGAACAGTCATCTGGGGGGCGGGGGAGGGGTGGGGTGGCTTACTCGGAATTGCAAGCAATCGTACTGAGAGTTATTCAATTGCAATATTTTATCCATACTTAGTTTCAATTGGAAATTACAGTAGTAACCATAGAAAAGAAATCCTGTTTAGACATTAGTAAAAACTCTTTTAACCTAAAAAATCAACACACATATAATCTGGTGCAAATGTCACGTGCCGAGCACTCTACTTCTTAGACCACCATTCTCGTAACAGAGTCAGAGTGAAGAATAATATATTTGGTTAAAGTAGGTTAATTTATAGTACAGGTTTGCGTGACGTTAGCTTATCTACAATGAGTTATCTACGTAATATGACGTGCGTCTACACCCTGAGAGAATCTACACCCTAATTAACATTATCAGCGCAACCGCAAATATTCAACACACGCACGCTACACTATTTCCCCTCTTAATTTTTCGTCCCGAAAACTGAATTACACTTAAAATAATAAAAATATATAGTAAATAAACCTATGAATTACATTAACATAAAATTAACCGCACTCTATACTGATCTTACATCCTCTAGTTAGCTTCGAGGTTTTTAATTTTTAAGGAGATAATGTGAAAATATCATTTTCTGAAAGGGTCAGGTGAAAGAAAAAGACCAGTGCAAAAAATTTTTTACAAAGTTGTTAATTACACTAATTATCCAATATGGCGGCCGTTGATTAACCCACTTTGTTCTGGGTCAGATGCAAACTAAGCTTCTCCCTTCTTCGATCCTCCATCATGTGTTTAAGAGGTGCCCGATCATCAGTTCGCAGACCTGCAGCCGCTCTATTAGCAGAGCCCATTGACTTGGCTACAATTGAGTGTCGAAATCCCGCGACAGAATAGAACACTCAGTACTTGTTCTTGAGACAAATACATTTTTGGACCAGGTACTGGTCCCCAATTGCTGCTAATCTTGTTGTTGTTGTTGTTGTTGTTGTTGTTGTTGTTGTTGTTGTTGTTGTTGTTGTTGTTGTTGTTGTTGTTGTTGTTGTTGTTGTTGTTGTTGTTGTTGTTGTTGTTGTTGTTGCTGTTGTTGTTGTTGTTGTTGTTGTTGCTGTTGTTGTTGTTGTTGTTGTTGTTGTTGTTGTTGTTGTTGTTGTTGTTGTTGTTGTTGTTGTTGTTGTTGTTGTTGTTGTTGTTAGGGGGGACGCTCCTTGAAAAAACCCTAAGGCTCCGTCATTAATTGTCCGATCGGAATGAAACTTGACATAATTATTCTTAGCAATATTTCGCATCGATTGACGGTGTTCGATTTTTTATTTTTGACTTTAGATGCAAGATACAAGCAATTCTTTACTGTATTCGTTGCAAATAATATATACATATCATAAATATTTAGCAAATACATGTATATCGGCAGACGGAAACGTTAATTAAGAAAGAAATTAATTGTCTTCTCTAATCCCCTATTGTTTTGAACACAGTCACACTAGTCTAAAGCTTCCCAAGAATGTGAACGACTATTAATTATAACGATTAATTATAAGCGTTTAGTTAATTGACTAAAGGCACACGCTGGCTTAGTTTCTGAAAGCGCAGAGGAGTAATACTCCTTCTGACTACATTATAATATTCATAGTCATAGAAAATCGCGAACTGTAAAAACAAAGACATGTTAATTTGTTTTTAGCACAAACGTGCAGTTATAAAACCATGACTAAGCGAGATGAAGCTGCAAAATTAACCTAGTAACAATTCAGATAATTTGTTTTTTTAGCTTAAGCCTAGTTTACACGGCACGTATACACTATACTGTAGCTGCAATGTTTTGGAATGGCACGCACGGCACGGCAAAATTTGACGTAAGATCAGAACTCGGCCACGCATGCACTACCTGGTCCACTATAGCACGATCGTGCTTGTTAAAACATTTTACTATAATCTATACATATATATTATATTATGGCATTCACAAATTTTTTAGTTTGAACAATATTAAGTAATTATTAGATATTAGTTTTTAAAGTTTTTTAATTAACCCATAATTGCTTAGCGTCGTAAACATCATATCTCAAGAACCAGTCGTCAGAATCTAATGAATGATATATTTTTAAAAAGCTTAGAACCTGATCTAGTGCCTGACATTCTTCAATTTTCTTCAAAATTCTTTAAAAAAAATTTAGAGCGAAATTTTGGATTTTTCAATTATTTCAGGTTTTAATCAAGGTTTTAGTCAGGCACTAGATAATGCTACAGTCAGTAAGTATGCCAAATATCAACCTTCTGCAATGAATAGTTACAAAATTACAGTGTCACAAAGATCACTGACACATGTCAAATTGCGAAAAATAAAAAATCCAATTTAAAGTTTTCATTTATGTTTTTCTTACATCATAAAGGTTCAAAAGCTACCTGCTTCATAGGTTACACTTTCATTGTCCTCAGCATTGTCTATAAACTTTTTTCTGAGGTGTCTCAATGACTTTCTTCTCAATGACTTTCTTCTTTTTCTGAGCTCTTTTTGGCCGATAGCTTGATCCTCGCTCTGTCGCAGTCTTGGGCACCTTTACGAGTGAAGAATCCAGGCGTTATACCCAAATCTTCAAGAATTTTGAGGAAAGAAATGTCCCCATCATTGAATTTCAGGACTGCTAAATAGGTGGCAAGAGCTACTGTTTCCTGCTCTACATAGGTAGGCTTTGGACATCTGTCCCAGATGACTCCGTTCAAACATTCATTTGCATTCTGGGTCAAGCCATGTGTACATTTATTCAACAACGCAGGGTTAGCCAAATCATCAAATATAGGCTCAACCAACTCAACAATGGGCTTTGGAATACCATTCTTATGTTTATATGTTTGGCTATCTCTTTGATAACCACACCAACTGTCCTTTTAGTCGGCCGGCCGAGAGTTCAAAATATGCTCCTAAAATATTTCGATGGCAATTTTATGTTAGAAGCTGGTAACAACCATATTCATACTCAGGTAGATGTAGGGAATAAGGTTTGAGGTGTTACCAAGTCGAAATCTTAAATTTTGAGTGAAAAAATATGATATTTCTAAGCTTCCTTCCCGCGAAATCGCGGTAGTTTAACTTATACAATACAATACAAAGATTTATTAGTATATCCCAAAAGGGATTTTCAATACTAATTTACAAGATAGAGTAGTAATACATCAATTAATCGAAGCATATGAATCTAAAATATATATTAATATAATTATATCTAAAAGTTACGTTAATCTAAAAGTTTCATTACATGATATCATACAGTATATAAACGAGACCACAATTCTTTTCTAACAGTACGTTTAAAACTAACAACGTTAGAGCAGTTTTTTGTCTCTTCTCGTACATTATTCCATAATGATATGGCGTGATCAAAGAAGGACCTCTGTGCCGTCGTAGTTCTTTTAGTTGGAATATAGTCTAGGACCTGTATAGGAGTTTGTATGCGTTTCATTTAGCACAGGCAATCTCAACTGTTTTAGGGTAAAATGACCATGGCGGTCAACATGGCATATGTGCCAAAACCTGAATCCGGGACGAAAGTCCTGAAAATGACCCCGCCCTGAAACGGCAGTGCCGACATAGCTCTACCTTCCGAAAAGCAAAAGCGACAGCCTTTCTGAAGTGCTTATAGTGTTTAGAAGGGTTGCTTTTAGGGGTGTTATTGGAAGGAAAAATTTGTCTAAGTATAATATTTTACAAGAAAATGACCATGCACCACCCCAGGCCAACTGCTAATTATGCATGAAATAACTCATATACCTGGCAGAGATTAAATTTTCTTATTTCCTATAAATTTTTATCATGGGATGAAAAACTATGCTTAATTTAATATAATTATTGTAGATTTCATAAGGATTGACATTGTTTTGTTTAAATATGATACATTTTATTTCACTTACCCCCCACCAAAACACGATTTCAGCCATATTTTGCCGTCTTGTTTGCTTTTTATCGCCGAGTCTTGCAAGTATCATCCAATTGTTGTACTTTTACATATTGATAGATGGCTAAAGAAGATTTCAACCAAGTTTCGTCAAGTTTTGAAGCAGTGCAGTGTATTTTATCTTCGATGTTGTGTCCTTCGATATTTCGTCAAATATGCCGCCATTGCAAGCCTCGCAGCTTCTCTGCCCGATAAATACCACTTCTTCGTCTTCATATGTATTTAGATTACAGTATCCAAGAGTGCTTCATTGTAGAATAGTCCCAATTGAAAAATTGACAACATTAGTTGCACTTGAAAGGCAAAAACCTCCCATAACACATTTAGGACCAGAATCAAGAACACAAGTTTAAAAATAATTTGAAAGTCACGCGCAATCTTCGCGAAAACTCCTCGTGGGTACTTAACAGGGGGGGGAGATATTTTCACGAAACGTTTGTTCGCCACCACAGAATGACAGAACCCAAGTAAATATATTATATTTATTGTATTTTTATGATAAAAACAATAGAAAATACGGCAAAAATTTATTGTTTTTATCATAAATCATAAAAATACAATAAATATAATATATTTACTTGGGTTCTGTGGTGGCGAACAAACGTTTTGTGAAAATAATCCCCCCCTGTTAAGTAGCCCACGAGGAGTTTTCGCGAAGATTGCGCGTGACTTTCAAATTATTTTTAAACTTGTGTTCTTGATTCTGGTCCTAAATGTGTTATGGGGGGTTTTTGCCTTTCAGTGCAACTAATGTTTTCAATTTTTCAATTGGGACTATTCTACAATGAAGCACTCTTGGATACTGTAATCTAAATACATATGAAGACGAAGAAGTGGCATTTATCGGGCAGAGAAGCTGCGAGGCTTGCAATGGCGGCATATTTGACGAAATATCGAAGGACAGAACATCGAAGATAAAATACACTGCACTGCTTCAAAACTTGACGAAACTTGGTTGAAATCTTCTTTAGCCATCTATCAATATGTAAAAGTACAACAATTGGATGATACTTGCAAGACTCGGCGATAAAAAGCAAACAAGACGGCAAAATATGGCTGAAATCGTGTTTTGGTGGGGGGTAAGTGAAATAAAATGTATCATATTTAAACAAAACAATGTCAATCCTTATGAAATCTACAATAATTATATTAAATTAAGCATAGTTTTTCATCCCATTATAAAATTTTTTAGGAAATAAGAAAATTTAATCTCTGCCAGGTATATGAGTTATTTCATGCATAATTAGCAGTTGACCTGGGGTGGTGCATGGTCATTTTCTTGTAAAATATTATACTTAGACAAATTTTTCCTTCCAATAACACCCCTAAAAGCAACCCTTCTAAACACTATAAGCACTTCAGAAAGGCTGTCGCTTTTGCTTTTTGGAAGGTAGAGCTATGTCGGCACTGCCGTTTCAGGGCGGGGTCATTTTCAGGACTTTCGTCCCGGATTCAGGTTTTGGCACATATGCCATGTTGACCGCCATGGTCATTTTACCCTAAAACAGTTGAGATTGCCTGTGCTAAATGAAATGCATACAAACTCCTATGCAGGTCCTAGACTAATACTAATATCATTCTTTCGTCTCGTATTGTAATGGTGAATGGTAGAACGTTTTACCAGCTTCGACTGAAGATAATTTGGAGCAAGGCCGTTTAGGCATTTATAAACCATGGTGACATCTCTGAGCTGCAGCATTTCATTTATAGGTAACCATCCTAGATCTTTGATGGATTCAGAGATATGATCGTATTTCCTTTTACCTGTTAATATCCTTGCAGCAAAGTTCTGTAAAAGCTGGAGCTTATGGATATTTTGTTTGGACGTACTCGACCAAACAGTCGAGCAATAAAATAGTTTGCTGAATACCAAACTGTTCAAAATAACAAGGAGAACTTCTTTGGTAAACAGATGGCTAACTCTACTGATTTGGCACAAATTGCCCAATAAAGATGACGACAGGTAATCTACATGCTCATTAAACGATAGATATCTGTCAAAAATAATTCCTAGATCTTTGCACGATGGTAAAGGAGACAATTCTTTACCAAGGAAGGAGATGGTAAGGTCCCCCATTCGTCCCAGTAACTGCCGTGTGCCAAATACAATGAACTTGGTCTTGCCAGGGTTTATGAGCAAATGATTTGTGCAGCACCACTCTGCTACTCTGTATAGATCGTGAGATATATGACTAACTGCGTTTACTTTATCATTGATTGAAAACGATAGGAAGATCTTTGAGTCATCGACAAAGGACTCTGCTGCTGTTTTCAACGACTTCTGGTAAGTCGTTCATATAGAGGTTGAAAAGCATAGGTCCGAGTATCGAGCCTTGAGGGACGCCGTGCGTTACTACAAGCGTTGTGGAAACCGTAGATCCTATTCGAGTGATTTGTTCCCTATTTGTAAGGTAACTCTTGAACCAATCAAGTGCACTATGGGATGTTCCCAACATATGTAACTTATTCAGCAGGGTAGAGTGGCATATACTGTCAAACGCATTACTCAAGTCAATGAGTACCATGGCTGTTACTTTCTTATCATCAATTGCATTAAAAAGATGGTCTGCAACCAGTAAGCCAAGAGTCTCGGTGGAGTGGTACCTCTTATTACCACTTTGGTGTTTGGTGAGACAATTCTTCTCCGACAGAAAAGATGTATACTGTCGTAGTGCAAGCTTCTCAATCACTTTGGACAGTACAGGGAGGAGCGAGATCGGTCTGTTATCATCAGGTACCTCATAATCACCTTCCTTTAAATGAGGTACAACTTCAAACGATTACCGACAATTCTGCTGCTATGAGACAGCTTCTTTGCTCTGATTGGCTATCGGCATTGGTTCCTAAATTGGTCAGCCAATGAGCGAACGTCGAAAAGTCCTGACGCTTCCGGTTTTTGCAACACACGAGGTAAACAACATCAAAGTAAAGAAAGAAATATGCTATTTATACGATTTTAATGATATTTAGGTAAGATTTTTCGTGTTAATGCGATCAATATTATCTATACCCAATTGTTCTTTGCTTAGTTACACTGATTTAGACCCCTTTGCCCGCATTTGCTTGATTATCGCCGCTGCCTATATCTTGTGAAGTCAATATATAGTTTTAATACAGCCAGTACAAAAATATAGTACACAAAATATTGTACTGTCTGAGCGGAAAAAGTAGGACTGTTTTATTCAATCGATACTATCTCATTTCTCGACTTACTGAATCATCAGAGAGTATTCTTATAATTTCAACAAGATTTTACCGCACTGTTCAGTTCAATTCTTTAGCCTTTGGTTTAAACTGGCGGTGGCAGCAAGTTGCAGCTGTTTGTCTCGGACTGACATCAAATTCCTGTGTTCGAAATTAATGAATTAGATAGTTGTCCCTATTTATTATAAAAATAATATATCATTCCCAATGATAACAGGTCTCGTAAGCCATTCTAGAAGTTAGAACTTTAAAAAATTTCCGTGCTTGAGTTTGTTCACGAACAAATACATCACTGTTATTGAATATAATTGACAAATTGCAAAGTACAATTTATATTGTTAGTTCCATTCAAAAGCCGAATATGTTTCTAACAGTTAACAATAAAATATAAAAATATATATACAATAGTTTCTTAATATAGTCATTTTAGTCAAATGCGTTTGTGTTTATAATTACAGGCTACAGCGATAGACATTGAATAATACAGGCTAGCCTTGATATAGCTCAGTGCAAATGAAATATAGTATACAACAATCAAAAACAGACGGGAGTCTACTGTAGTTAGAGACAATCAGGTAAATCGTTAAATACACTTCCATTGGTAGACTGATACACAAGTTCCAAACATTGACTGAACAACAATTCAACAAAGTTGGATGGATACAGTATAAAATATTTTAGCTCGAGCAATTCAGGCCGGACAAAATACAAAACATTTTGGCACGATACTCAGTAATTAAGCAAATGCTGGAAAAACAGGGGCTGTATCAGTATAGATAGCTAATATTGATCGCATTAACACGAAAAATCTTACCTAAATGTCATTAAAATCGTATAAATAGCATATTTCTTTCTTGTACTTTGATGTTGTTTACCTCGTGTGTTGCAAAAACCGGAAGCGTCAGGACTTTTCGACGTTCCCTCATTGGCTGACTAATTTAGGAACAATGCCAATAGCCAATCAGAGCAAAGAAGTCTGTCTCACATCAGCAGAATTGTCGGTAATCGTTTGAAGTTAAACTACCGCGATTTCGCGGGAAAGAGGCTTAGAAATCCCATATTTTTTCACTCAAAATATAAGATTTCGACTTGGTAACACCTCAAACCTTGTTCCTTACATCTATCTGAGTATGAATATGATTGTTACTAGCTTCTAACATAAAATTGCCATCGAGTTGCAAGATATGATGACTTGGCCGGCCGTCTATTTCCTTTGGAACAAAGATGATGCTGCGGGTGGTCATCTGTCGAAGCAACGTGAAAAGGAGATGCCTTTACAGCCTTTGCCATTTCTTCAACATCATCAAGGTTTTCTCTTATTGCCAGATCATAATAGTTTTGTAGTACATCTATTTTGCCATCAGTAAGCCGACCTTTACCAGATATACCTTTTCCATCAGAGAGTTTTCTGCCTTTATTGGAACTTTTCAGTTTTCGCAATCTGCTTCCGACTCTCTTCTGGACATGCCAGATACACTCTAATTTGTTGGATATACAATCCTCTCCATAGGGCTTGCTTGCCAGAATAGTACTGTAAGTGAACGAATCACCATCTCCAAGCATATCTTTGTATTTCATCCCCCTTGTAGCACATGACCTTTCAAAAATCCTTAGTGCACCAGCCGTCTCCATGCTGCCGGAACTCCCTGTATGGTTGATCTTACATTGGTGGGTTGCTTTCCATTCTTGATACGTTGGGTCATTCTGCTTCATGTTCCACTTGAGACACTGTTGGCACTTGTTGGACAGGACTTCAACATCAAGGCACTTCTTTGTATCGAGAGAAATTGCCGTAACAACACCATTGTGTGATGAATAACCTCGCTTCTGCCACCTGCCATCTATGGATACTCCACATTCTTCAGTATCATTCTCAATCATTTCCTTCACATTCATGGCATTATTCAACATGCTATCATTAGCACACTGCTTCACTACAGGCACAAGCTTTTCATTTTGTATCTTTGTGAAGTTGTCACGTCTTGGTGGAGCAGGCATATTGAGAACTTTGCTAAAGGTTGTCATGGCATTGTGTCCTTTACCAATTTCTCTAAAAGCCAGGACTGCTCGGACATTTACTGCATATGATTGGCCTTGCTTCTTTGAAGTATTAAAGCAATACTTCCACTCGCATCCCACACACTGTAGAACAATGTAATGAGAATATCCATGTTTTTTCCTCATGTCAACATGTGAATTCCGTCATCTCCACAGTCAGGACATTCAAAATGTCATCGAAGACACCAAATAAGATCGACAAATCCATAAATACTGTTCCTTCCCTTATAGTGTATATATTCTCCGAATTAATACCAAAATTTGCACTCTCGGCGCCAATTTTCGCTCTGGAAGGTCCAGCTTCTTCGTCACCAGGTTCGCCATGTTTGAATTTCTTTGTCGTATTCTTTGGCGGAATTCTAACCAGTTTTCTCTTTCTGTTTCTCGTATTTCCCATTTATTTACTTCAAATTACAATCCAAATAACAAAAGGAATTGTTGGGAAACTAGAACAGCAACTTTTGACTTGGAATTTAAGAAAAAACTAAGATTTTTGTAGACGATTTCACACAGCATGCAAATGCGATCGATCACAAGACAGACAAAGAAATCGCGTTGTCATGGCTCCCCAAAAGGACCAATCACAATGCAGATAAATTAGAAGACTCTAAATCACATACACCAAAAGGAGAAAAATAAATAAACTTGTTTGAAGTGATTTTTGGACGGAATTTTGAGCGAATTTTACCTAAATGCGTTGCTAGGGCGTTGCTATGGGGTAAATTTTCAGACAAGGTAACTTTGAGAGCTTTTTTCCACCAAGAGTAAATTTTTTTTGAGAAAATCAACCATGCAGTCATTAATGTACAATGGTTTAGGCGCTCAAAATAACAAAAAATATTTTTTTGAGAAACCGTTCAAAAATCAGCTGATAGGAGGGGATGACCACTTAAATCCTTGTCTAGGTCTTTTACAGAAGATACTTTGGGTATTGGGACAACATTAGACAGCTTCCAAATACGAGGGACTTTACATTATCGAAACGGGGTGTTTATAACATCTGCAATTGGTAAAGCCAGAACATCTGAAAATTTCTTTAAAACTCAATTGTAGGCTAGTGCGGTTTAAAAAAAAACCGAAACCGAAAACCGACGGAAAAAAACCGATAAAACCGACAAAATCGTTTTTTTTGTCCGCCATCTTGAAAAGTGAAAACAATTATTAAATTGGCATAAAATTATTTTGCCTTTGGAGCAAACGGAATTAGTAAAAGACAAAAAATGTTTTGTTTATAAGATATTATTATTTAACCAAATAAATATTCAATAATATAACTTAAGTTAAAACAAAAAAGATTTTCACAAATCACAATTACAAGACAGGCTGCTGCCGTGTTATGCACACAACTATAGCGTTTGACCAGTATTGTACCTTTAATAAAAATTTAAAATGGAAGGCTGCGAGGACGACGGACTGGACGGAGATTCTGGTGTTTCAACCAAATCACTGGTTTTGCGTTTCTTCGGATTTATAGCGGCATATTGCATTGGGTGGTTTGTCCGCAGATGCCTTGATAGGTTTGACGCGTTTGATCCCTTATTTTTGACGGTCCGCATACATATTTGACATACAGAACCATCCTGCGCTTCTTCCGTGTTCTTAAAAAAGTTCCACACTAAACTTCTTGCGGCCATCGAAAGTTTACTTTTAATTGAAGAACGTATCGCACCTGGTCTTTCGCAGCACAAGATGACGATGTTATGAATTTAGTATCACCTCGTGCGTTGTGCACGCAATATCCACGCATCAGAATAAATTTAATCTGATTTATTATCGGCTCAGCTGTCAACACGCATGGTTTCGAGATGAGTCATGCTATTAAAATAAGCATGCAAAGGATCATAGGTGTTCTGAAGGGCTACCGTTGTAAAATATTTGTAAATAATAAATAATAATAATAATAAAAAAATAAAAAGGATGCGATATCCGATCTAGACGCGGTTAAACCGATTTTCGGTTTTTTCGGTTTTCCGATATAACAAAACCGTAAAACCGTTTTTGTAAAAAACCCCGGTTTTTTCGGTTTTATCGGTTAACCGCACAAGCCTACAGTCAATTGGAAATGTTATCTGGACCATTGGCACGTGATTTACCAATCTCTCGCAGCTTTTTAGCAATGGTTGATTCAGTAACAATTATAGGCATCTCATCGTCTTGTAAAGTCACGCTAATATCTTCAGTGTATATCTTATGTGCAGTTGCCGTTGGGTTATTCTTAACACCTGACGAATTGAAAATATACAATCATGAAAATCCTTTTACCAATATTTAAACTATATTTTAATTAATTAGCTGTATTTGATATAACATTTACTACTTTAATTAACCATGTCGATTCCCATCAGTTATCATGACGCGAAGCTCTGTTTTCTCAGACATCATTTTTATTTACGAGTGCTACTGTTAAACGTCCAATCTTAGACCAACAGTATGGTTCACAATGTTTCTTATCACGGGATGCAATCTGATAGTAAGGAGGTAGAAAATGTGAAAGTTTTAAAAAATCCTATAGAATAGCGGCTGAGAAAATGATAATTTAACAAATTTGTTTGTTTAATAAATTGTTTTGTTTGTTTAATAAATATTTCAACAGGTAACCTACTCGCGAAACGCGATTTTCAGTAGGGACCTGCACAATATTATACAATTATTGGACGAGGTTGAGCAAAATATCGTGATTTATCAGTGGCGAGCAGATCAATTATTTGCCGATGCCGAAGGCAGAGGCAAATAATTGATCTGCGAGACACTGATAAATCACGATATTTTGCGATAACCGAGTTCAATAATTGTTTTATCATTTACTTTAATAATTATATGCGAATTTTTGCGCGCGAATTTTTGAGGAAGCCAATGCAGTGCACAATTCCAAAATTGACAGACAATAACAAGTCACCAGGATAACAGGAAAATATTTTAATTAAATAACGTATTAATAAAATCACAACAATATCAACTTTATGAAGTATACATGATTTAACAATCACACTAGTCTATAAAAATAGACATACGTATACTTAAATTACTGTTTGAAACTGAATGTACAGTTGTAATAATTGTTCACTGTTTGTTGCTGCGTGGACAGTTGCTGAAGGTTTATCTCGTTTAAAACCCGTTCTTCTTGGGAATCTGTAAGTAAACTTCCAACTGATTCTTCTACATGTGGAGAACGCTTGGCGGCCAAAATCATAGTTGGTCTCTCGCCTGTGAACGACTCGGATGGCATCTTGTCTTCATTCAGAGGAAAGCACAACGCTTCAGACATTTTCTTCTTCTTGCTCAAACTTGTTTGGGCTGCATAACTTCGTATGCTGTTTTCGCTTTTGTGTCCAGAGACTGCCATGATATGTCTGGCTTCGTACCCACATTCGTCGAGCATTGTGATCGTAGTAGCTCGGATTGAGTGATTTGTGTAGATTAAGGAAAGCTTAGCGGCTATGGATATTTTTTTCATTTTGTCGCCGAGTGTGCGTTGACCCACAACCATGTTGTCGTACCAAACTTTGTCGCTTGTACTCGCTGTTTTCTTGGGTCTCTGAAAAAGGAATTCATTCTCAGGATTCAGATGAGATACATACTTCTCGAAAGACAAAACTGGACAAAGCGGACTGTCTACGGCAAACATGACTTGAGTTTCTTGAGCTTCATCAGTCTCGCGGCGGTTCTTCGTTAATTCGTCCTTCACTTTGCTGACATATTTCGCACCAGACGGGTCAATTTTGATTGCAAAATCCGCCTTTTTTAACTCCCTTAGATTCTGACGACCTCGTCTACAAAAGTATAGCATAAGTTCAAAGAAAACTTTGTTTTGCAGTGTCTCTGGGCTGCTCAGATAAAATAATCCGCTTTCATATAGTTTTTTGATATCATTGTTGTTGATGGGTGGTTTGTGCTGTGTTTTCGCTTTTCCTTCTCGTTTTAGCTTAACAACTGTGGCTTGAAAAATAGCGTTTGCACTACGAAACTCTGGATCTTTGATGATATCCATTGCATGGGCGCTAAAGAACCGTTGTAAACTAAACCGAATCGCTGTCAACGAGGTCTTTGTATACAAATCTCCATTCATCTTTCTTGCCTCGGCGTAAAACTTTCCCAGCACCGCCGAAAGTTGATCTTTGGACGCCACTAATTCGTCTTCTTTCAGCTCTCTTTCTTTTAAATATTCGCGAAAAACATTTAGTGCAACTTTGGTCGCCTTCTTCGTGTTGTCAGCATCTTTTTGGTCGAGCAAACAGGTCAAATCGTCTTTCGACAGCTCTGCAAAACGGGCCATGTTTACTAATGATTATAAAATGGCTAAAGAAACCGATATTTTGCAGCTAAGCAGTGCTTGCCGAAAGTGCGCATGCTCAATAAACTGTTTGCACCAGTTATTTGCAGCTGACGTATTATTTACACCAGTTATCTGTAGGTGAATTAGCCAATGACAATTGAGAATATAATTATGTGAATGATAACATACAATATTATACAATAAAATATATAAAATGTCTAAATTAAGATTATAAGTTAAGAGTTAGTACACAAATATGGTAAGTAATGGTTGTTGACCGCGCGCTGTATTGAATTAGTTGTATAACTATAAAGAGTGAACGTGTAAATATAGTATCGTTTGAAACAGAATTTTGATTATTGTGAAGCCAGCACCACCGCCGACGGATCCTCGACAAACAGTTGTCATTCCACAGCAACGTGACGTCCTCCCCCGAGAGCTGACCTGCAGGAGAAGGCGATCTATGCGTCTCACATTGTCTTTCGACGCCTCCACTGGCGCCACTCTTGCCGCCGTCCATGGCCGTCAAATGTTTGCTAAATATCTGCAGTACTGGCACTGGGTCTGACGATCCCGAAGACAGCCTAGGGTATTTTGGTTTAGGGTTAGGGATGAGGTTATATTGGCGTAGTCGCCGCACTTCCAAACTTTCCTCGTCTTTTCTCTTATGTTCTTTTTGTTCTTTTGCAATAACCCGGACACGTTTCTTGCTTCGTTTGGTAATTGCGCTTTCGTTGTATCTAGAAAAGATTTACACGATGACGTATTTTCTGATTTCAAATACTATACCAACAGGAGGAAAGAAAATAGGGTGCCTTGTAAAATTTAAAAACAGGGCTTAAAAAAGTAAAAAAAAGGGCTTTTCAAGGTAAATGTCAAGTTCAGGGTGAAGGTCATTCAAGGTCATTAAAAAAGGGCTCAAACTTGAATTTGAAAATATATATATTTATACCAACTATTAAACCAAATGTGAAATACATAAAATTTATCCCAACTATTTACAAAAATGTAGAAAAAATTAGAAAACCTTTAACATGAATAAATGCATAGAAACGTTCAAATATAGAATGTTTTGATAGTTGATAGGTTTTATTGCCTAAACCGTAGATGTTGTTGGTTTCTTTTAATTCTCTCCCATCTATTCGAAATTTGATTGTCGGTATGTCTCCCTGGGAATCTGCGGTGGAAGGCAGCGCACGTTTGTGCCCACGCAATTCTTCTTCGTCCGTGGATGTAAGGGCGAACAATCATGCACAATGCCCTTTCCTGTTCTTCGTTCCATATAGCCCTTCGTGGTGAGTTAGGGTTAAGGGGAGGTTCCACCCAAACTAATGTGTTGCAATTAGCTATTTTTTAGACCTACATTGTAGCAACAATTTTTAATAAACCTTAGGCAAACTATATATCAGCAGATAGCTAATGAGTGGGAGAATCTGAAAATATATTTAAAATATATATGAATGCGTTGCCTATGGCAACCTGAGCAGTTAAAGTGGCCACATGCTGTTTTTCCAGCATACTGTATTTGAGAAAAGATATCTTGCTACTGACATGGCCATATTAACCCATTTTTAGTGCAAAGTTTCTTCGAAACTTTGCAATATTGTGGTGAGTGGCGAAAATTCAAACGAGTCAGTCATTCATTCATTCATTCAATCATAGTGTAAACTTTCCGGGGGTGTATACAATTTATGTTTCTTTTTAAATTTCATTAACATTTAGTGATTTAGTGCTTCAAGACAGGGCTTCACATTTTTCTTTAAATATTCTTTTGATCTTATGGCGATTTTACACAAACTATGCTGAATTTGAGTCTTTATATTGAACTTGAAACATTTGCTGAAGACGTTGAATTGACATTAAATTGGCGATCTTTCCCCCGGAACACGCGATTTTTTGTGCAATCACAAATGCACGTGCGCTATCAAGTGCGTGGCCGCGAGTTGACTGCGAGATTCGTACGCGTGCCGTGTAGCGAATCTAGCGACAAGAACATTATCGTTATATCAAATTATCAATATATAGTATAACTATAAGTATGTCGATGAACCGGAGAGAAATCAGTCATTATAACTGACTTACCAACTTGCCTTCAGTACTGGATAATCAACGGGAAGGATTGTAGAAATTCACTTATTTTCGCTTCCCGAGCATTATTATTTGACATTTGCTTTCGAGAATTATGATTATGACAAAATATTTAAAGACTGTATCTCAAATGCGAGTTTGCAGATTATATAAATGATAAGGAAGGTAAATGTGGTAGCAGTTTAAAGGCTATATTATTTCAAATACAACTATAGCCTTATGAACTATAGGGGCAATGCCAATGTCAATAAACTTGTGCATATAGTCGATGGCTGTATGTATTCGATCTGTAATCTGTATTATGAACTATCAAAACAGTGTAGACTATAGTATCCGATTTATATTATAACCTCTATGGTATAAAACGGGATCATATAATGATATAAACGTGCTGCAAAGCCTGCAGTCCCAATAGTCGTGTTAATTTAAACTTTACAGTATACCTTGAATTGATGGGATATAATTAACCTTGAAGCTTGACGATTTAATGCGTTTGTTTACTTTTCGAATGTGATCGTTTGGTCACGCCCACGGGAAACTCGTCTTAGACGGGGAAACTCGTCTAATATGAATCCGGGGGCAGACGAGTTTCCCGTCTAACTTTCCCGTCCAACTTTCCCGTCCAAACGGACGGGAATCCCATCTAGACGGGAAACTCGTCTTAAATCCGTTTTAAGCAATTTTCCATATTTTCGAATGTTACGCTCGCAAAATTTAAGTTATTTTGCAAGACAGAATGAAAGATATAAGGATCATAAAGTAAGGATCAAAAACATATTCATACTTCGCCAAAAAATCGCAAAATCTAATATTTCATGAGGTGTACGTTTTGTTAGCAAACGTTCATGTTTTGTTAGCAAACGTTCATGTTTGAAAAGTAAACAAACGCGTTAAAATCGTCAAACTTCAAGGTTGAACGCAAATGGTAATAATAGACCTTCGAAAAACAAATGTCATGAGAACTTGACAATCTTGGCATAAATACTGCTAGCTAATTCCATGCATGAGTCATCTATTTACGTCAGCAATAAATACGCATACACTTCCCACGGCGAATTGTGAAATATTCTTTATCTGTAGGATCAAGGAGAGATTTTCCTGAAACATTACTTGCATTTACTTGTAAATTATGGTGTAAATTATGTCTTCGCCGCAGAGTACTTCAGTGCTTCCATATTAATCTTTCGTTTTCCTCAAAACTTATGGCTCTTTGAAACTTTGCACAATCCTTGGATCCCTAGTTTAGTCAGTGATACTATACTAAGTAATTATGGGGATGAGTTGAGGATTTTTGAATAACTTCTAAATTTTCAGAATAACGCACCGTTGAAATTAGTCGATAAATATCTCTGGAATTTTTATGCAATATATCTTCTTCAAAATTGAATATAAAAAAATCCTCAACTCATCCCAAAGAACATAGAGAAATGCATAAATACTGAAAATTTCAGATCAATTGAACAAATAGTTCAAGAGATATCATTTCTCAACCTTCGAAATAGGCTCAAATAGCCAGTTTTGAGAAAACGGCATTCAAAGTTTGGGCTAATTGTCAAGTCTATTTATTAATGTCTAATTTGCTCAAATTCATGATTTTTAGTTTTGCCATGTTCCTAAAAGGCACCAGCTTCATATGTGATGCCCTCAGCTTCTTTCAAGGCTTCTTCTCGTCTAACACGAAGCAATTGTTCTCCTTGGCGTCGCTTTTTGGCTTTCTCGGTCGTTCGCAGATCTGCAGTTCTCAAGCGCTTCTTGTCTTTTCTTGCAGAACTTTTGCTTGTATGCTCACCACCAGGAATAGAAAGTTTTCTCATTATATGCTCTCTGCTGGCTGCTCCAGAGTGAAATTGCAGAACAGAAGAGGCAACTGCACAACGAACCGACTTAGCTCCATGATGCTTGTGCTTGTGACATCGAGACCAGACAACACCATTGATGCACTCGTTAACATTTTGTGTTGCTCCAAGTACACATCTTCTCAGAAGGTTGCTTTCACTTAGAGTCATGAACACAGGCTTCAAAACTTCTATGAAAACATGAGGCAAGCAGTCACTGTCTTTGTAAGTTGACGTTCCACTTGCTGCATCCTGCTGCCACTTGCACCACGACTTTTCTCCTCTTGGGCAAAATCTGTGTTGTTCAACCAGGTCGTCGGATTGAACATTATGATGCAGGGATGCAATAATGTTCTTTTTGATGAATACATGTTATATCACACAGGCCGTGTACTCCTAAAAGTCAACAGGGCTAGCTGCTAAACTTCTGCAAGTAAAATCCCTAACTATTAGTGATTATAAGCAACACAAGTCTTACCTTCTTCGCATTTATGAATGTCAAAAACAGCAGACGACAGCTTATGAATGTCAACAAGTCTGTATTGAGGAGTTTGATCACCAATATTGTCAAGAGAACACTCTTGAGAAAGAGAAGACTCTTGAGAACTTAGCTTTCTGCTGGATGCACTTATTGGCGTTTGATTTTCTTCTGACGTAGTCCTAGTGGCAATTTCACCATGATCTGATCCACGCTGCGATTCATTATCATGGCTGTCATTATTGTTGTCATTCGACGAGGTTTGTTCGCCGCTAGAGGCTTGTTTTTGGACACCAACAAAACCAAGTCTTTTCCTTGACTTACGAAAAACACTCCTTTTATTCTTTCCGACCATTTCCCCAGCACACCGTTTTCAAAATCTCACAAAACCAAGATATAAAAATTTGCTCTGAAGTGAAGATGCTTGCCAAACGTGTTTCTGTTCACAAAACGCAATCTGACGCAATGTTTGCGATAAAAGCCGCTGAACATAAAGCCTGGTGACTCAACTTTGGTGATCTATTAACATTTCAGCATTTTATTTCATACCATCCAAAAAAATGACCAAAATTTAAAAAAATCCTGTTCTGTTGCCATAGCAACGAATGCAAATTATAAATACACTTTGTAAAAACCTTGTAAAAACACAAAAAAAACCCGAAATACGTTCTACAATTTTTTAATTTTTCTACCACTTTGGGTGGAACCTCCCCTTAATGGCGTTGGGGTTAGGATTGGGGTTCGGTGCTGGCACACCTACTCTCCACCATGCTCTAGGGTCGATTGGGTCCGTGTGGACACCGCCAGTGTGCGTGTACCCCACCATCAATTTGAGATCCCCCAGGATTCTTTTTTCTGGGTCTTGGAGCGGGTTATGGTGTCGGGTGATTGCTCCCATTTGCCTGAGGATATCCGTTGCCATGCGGATGAGGCGTCTGCATTCGAGCAGGAATGGTGCAACCGGCATGCATCGAACATTCACATGAGGTTGTATATATTCCGTGAAAGCGTACGTTCCCTGATCCATGTATACTTCCCTGGCATCTTGGAGGGTTTTGGACACAACCGACGTTTCCATGTGCAAACCGCCAATATCGTCTCCATATTCCTCTAACTTTTGAATTATGTAATTGATGGTGCCAAGATATGTGTCCGCCTGCCTTGTGGTTAGGGTGGGAGCCTAGTGGGCGTGGGTGTCTAGTATATTGTATTAGAATTTGGATCTGATACCTCTTTTGGTTCCAAAGTTATGACGAAATTGCTAAAAATAGAAATATCGTTTAAGGATAATGCACTCTTGGCTATAACTTTGGTGCTATTAAATCGATTGAGATGAAAGTAGTACCATTCGACTCATAAAAGGCAGGGCTTCATTTTCTTAGGAAAAAGTGATTACGTCATCATGTAATCACGTGACAAAGCGGAGGAAAATTATGATTTTTTAACTTTTTACCAAAGAGAGATATCAAAATTCTGAGCACACGTTCCCATTAGATCTTGATGAGATCTACAATATTGGTTAATAAGTCTTCAACAAAAAGTGAATGTTTCAGGGGGGAAATCCACTTTTTTGTATTTTAAGTGTTTGGTACTTTAAACGTTACCAGTATGTGCTCTGTTAAGTTTAAAGTATGCCATTTAGCATCGCAGTACCTAATTCTACACTTTTTATTAATATATATTCAACAATAAATGCTTAGATAAGCTTCTGCTCAGAGTAGGGGTGGTGATTTGTAGACACTTAGGCTAATTAACCAATATGGCGGCCATTAATTAACGCATAATTGATTTGCATCGCAAACATCATATCTCAAGAACCAATCACACAATTGCAAATAATATGAACGATATATTTTTGAAAAGCTTACAACCTGATCTAGTGCCTGACACTATTTTTTTTCAAAATGCTTTTGAAAAAAATTCAGAGTCAAAGCTTGAATTTTTGAATTATTTACACTTTTTTTTGAAGAATTTTTTACTAAATTTGTCAATAATTGTGCAATCATGACTTATATGAAAAATTGAAGAGTGTCAGGCACTAGATTATGTTATGAAGAGTAAATATGCCAACTTCTTCGCTGACAATTGGATTCTCGACACATCACATTTTTCTGCGCCTTTAAGTGTAAATACTCCTGGCTCAATGAAAGAGATATCTCCATCATTAAACTTAAGAACTGCCAAGTAGGTAGCTAGAGTAACAGTTTCTAGTTCCACATAGGTGGTTTTGGGACACCGATCCCAAACTAGCCCATTCAAACATTCATTTAACATTTTGTGTTAGACCATGTGTGCATTTTTTAAGAAGTTCTCATTTACTTAAATCATCAAATACTGGCTTTATTTTCTTAACTATGCACTTTGGGATGCCATTCTTGTGTTGGTAAGATTCCTGCTCTCTTTTGTAGCCGCACCAACTGTCATCACCGTCAGGACAAAGTTGATGTTGAGGATCCGAATCACTTGAAGCAACATGGAATGTTGCTTTAATTGCTGTAGCCATTTTATTCACATCATCTAAGTTTTCTCTCACAGCAAGACCATAATAATTCTGTAAGATCTCAATCTTTCCATCTGTTAGCCTTCCTTTGCCTCCTAAATTCTTGTCATCACTAAGTTTAACACCTTTCATTGATTTTTTCAACCTCTGCAACCGATTTCCAACTCTCTTTTGCACATGTCCGATGCATTCTAGTTTATTTGGGATTCAGTCATCACCATAGGGCTTAGTCTCACAAATAGTGTTGTAAGTTGATGAGTCACCATCACCAAGCATATTCTTATACGTAAGTCCTCGTTGCACATACGATCTTTGAAAAATCCGCACGGCACCAGCTCTTTCCATACTGTTAGCACTTCCAGTGTGGTTAATCTTGCATTTATGGTTGGCTTTCCACTCCCCATACTTGGGATGATTCATCTTCTTTTGCCACTTCTGGCATGCCTTACATTTATCGGACATAACCACATCCAAACATTTCTTTGTATCCAGCGAGATAGCAGTGACAACACCATTGTGCACTGAACTGAACTGAACTGAACTTTTATTTAGTCACGGTAAAGTCATCAGGATTTACAGTAGAGTAAAAATTTAAATATATATATATACTGTATTACAAAAATTTACGTACACGCTTATAAAACACATAACTATTAAGATATATACCTGGTTTCCAAGAGTGCCGTGAATACAAGTTTAAAATTTATCGAATAAAATTGCTGCAATCAGACTTAAATTTACGCAAAGTATTAACTTGACGTAACTCATTAGGAAGAGAGTTCCACAGTACCGCACCACTGTAGCTGAAACTATTTTTTAGAAAATTTGTTCGTGGTTGAGGTACTGCTAATTTGCCACTGGTGTCCCTCAATATGTAATTTGTTACTCTACTACGATCAACAAACATTTCAGAAAGGTAGTCTGGTGCAAGATCGTTTAGAGATTTGTGCAACATGACAGCCTTGGCAATTCTACGTTGAGATGTAAGATTTTTCCAGCCAAGCTTTTCAAACAGATATTCAGCATTTGTATCTTAGCTTGATGACGTCAGAACTCTAGCGGCTCGATTTTGCAGTTTTTGTAGTTTATCAGCAAGAGTACTACCGCATGTATCCCATACAATGGAACAATAGTCAAAATGAGGTTGGACTAAACAATTGTATACTTGTTGCAAGATGGAATAAGGAACAAAAGGCTTTATGCGTTTTAGAGCACCTATACCTGAAGCAACTTTTTTACACAATTTTGCAATATGAACATTCCAATACATATTTTCATCAATATGTATACCAAGCGATTTTGTATGAGAAACTTGCCTAATCGGAGCGTCATTAATTACCAACGAAGGAGTAGATTGAAATGTACTAATTCTTTGATAAGAGCCGATTAACATGAATTCGGTTTTAGATTGGTTTAGGGTAAGTCTATTTGCCGACAACCATTCACTGACATTTGCAAGATCTTCATTTAGACGATGGTTAATATCATCGATATTATTACTCGCATATGTCAGGTTGGTATCGTCAGCAAACATACGTGCCCGAGAATGTGAGAGGCAATTAGGTAAATCATTGATGTAAATTAGGAATAAAAGCGGTCCTAAAATAGTCCTGGGGTACTCCACAACGAAGCAAACGACTTGTCGAGAGATGTCCATTAACGAAACACTTTTGTTTACGCTCATTAAGATATGATCGAAACCAATTGCCAGCGACTCCACTGATGCCGTATGCATTAAGTTTACCTAGCAGTATTTCATGATCTACAGTATCAAAAGCTTTCTTGAGGTCAAGGAACATAACAGCATTAACATTTCCATGGTCAATGTTATAGGCCCATTCATTAGTGACTTCAAGAAGAGCAGTTACAGTTGAATGCAGACCACGAAACCCTGACTGGCAATTAGTTAATCGTTTATTTTCAGATAGATATAATTGCACTTGATCGTAAATGATCCTTTCAAAACCTTTGCCACAACAGGGACAATCGAGATCGGTCGATAGTTATCGACACAGTTTCGCTTTCCCTGTTTGTGTATAGGGACGACTTTAGCACATTTCCATTCATTAGGAAATATGCCAGTAATAATAGAACGATTGAAAATAAGACTAAGGGATTCGGCAATTAGATCTGGGCATTCTCGAAGTAATCTAGAAGAAATTTTATCAAGACCAGTTCCTTTTGATTTACTTAGCTTGGATAAAAGTATAAAAACCGTTGGTTGATTAGTTTCCTTTAGATGAAAGGAGACATTATCATTTTGACAAGATAAAAAATCAACATATGACCAGTCCTTTTCATTAAAACTTATTTTATCTGCAAGCCTAGGGCCAATGCTAGAAAAGTGATCATTGAAAGCATCTGCAATTTTATTAGAATCGTTAATTAAGTCTCCGTTCAAATCGATTTCATTAATAAGCGAACTTTGCAATTCTTAGATGTAAGTTCACTAATAATATTCCAGGTCTTTTTTGGATTACATTTATTTTCATAAAATGCATTTTTGAAATATCTTTCTTTCACTTGAAAGATTTCGTAATTAACAGAATTACGCATTCTTTTAAACAAAAGCCAATCCGAAGAATTGTTGGAACGAATTGCTTTAATTTTTTGAATATCTCTTTTATGCATTTCATCTTTTAAATGAGACGTAATCCAAGGCGATTTAGAAGCCTTGACACGCTTTGTACGAAGTGGAGCATGTTTTTCCGCAACGGAATTAAATGTGGTTTTCCAAGCGTACCACATATCATTAGGGTTTTCAAACTCATCAATATAGCTCCAATTTTGTGTACTGATATCATTACGAAATCTAATCGGATCAAAGTTTTTAAACTTTCTGTAGTTTATTGTAGAATGGCTCCTACCCGACGTGGCAACTGCAAGCTTTCTAAAAGCATAAATAAGACTGTGATCGCTTATACCAACATGAGAGACACCAGAACAAACTACTTTATCAGGGGTGTTTGTAAAGATGTGATCAATTAATATAGAAGAGGAATCCGTAATTCGAGTAGGTTCCTTTATCAGCTGAGTGAGATTGTATGATTCAATAGTATCCATGAGTAACCTTGAACCATGATCCAAGACTGAAGAGCTCAAATCACAATTCAAGTCACCCATTAGATAGTATTCAATATTTTCGACGTCAAGTATATCTAATAGAGTTTCAAATTGGTTGAACTTAGCCACAGGCGAATTCGGTGGCCTGTACCAAGTTACTATGAGAAAAGGCTTGGATCTAGGCTTATTAATTGAAATGCACGAGTTTTCTAATTGATCAAATGACAAATCAAGGCGAATAGAAAAATTAATACAACTGCGAATATAGAAACAGATACCTCCTCCATTTCTATTTCTATCACGGCGAACAATTTCATAGCCCTGTATGTGCATTTCAGTATCACTAATCATAGAATCAAGCCTTGTCTCATTAATAGCCAATACATCAATCGTATTATCGGCTAGAAGTACTCTCAACTCATCTATGTGCTTAACTAAGCTAGTTATATTAAGCGACGCAAGTTTAAAACCCCTCATCTTAGGTAGAAGTAGGTTTTGACCTTTAGAAGTAATAGTTTGCGTAGATTGCATATTATCAACAGCAGCAGCTCTAAACGACACGGTATTATGTCAATTATTGTCTAAATTGTTTATAAACTCAATAAAATTGTTTTGTAAGCACCGACTACCTAATTTATTTAAATGAAGGCCTCTATCGTTCAGGTGACTGTTATTAATATTAGCATTTCTTAAGAAAGGAATCTTGTTCATACAACAGTAATTGTCTAGGATAAAGTTTACTTGCTTAACTTTGGTCGCTAATTTTGGGGAGTCACTTCTAACCAGCAAAGCTGAAACACCTACCGTTGTATTAGGCGAGTCCTCTTTTACCTGAGTCGTCAGATTTATAATGGAATCAGCAATGATTTTCGGTGTGGAATCTGTCTTCAAATCATTTGTACCGACATGGACGATAACTTTATTCGGTGACTTGCGGGAGATAGGCTTAATAAAATCCTCCATATCGGTGACGGTTGCCCCAGGGAAATCCTTTACAACATAATAATGTTTAGAATCCTCTTTGCTCATATAAGCACCAACCACATTTTTCACGAGGCATGACCGCGTCTTTGCCAACTTCCATCCAGGGAAATTCCACATTCTCCCTCGTCATTTCCGAGGAGACTGTTTGACTTCAGCTGCATTGTTCATCATACTGTCATTTGCCAATTGTTCTACAACAGGCAAACGCTTCTGGTTCTGTATTTTCATATAGTTCCGGCTGGTTGGTGGTGATGGCATGTTCATGATTTTGGTAAATGTTACCATTGCACTATGCCCACGACCAATTTCTCTGAATGCCAGGACTGTCCTCACATTGACATTATATGAAGGCCCTTGTTTTTGAGAGGAATGAAAGAGAGGAATGCTTCCATTCACACTCCGTATCTTCACATTGCAGGACAATGTAATGCGAAAACCCATTCTTCTTTTTCATGTCAGCATGAGAGGTCGTCTTGCTACCACAATCAGGGCATTTCAGGACTTCATTAAACACGCTAAACAGCTCTTTTAAGTCCATAAATACAGTACCTTCGTAAACTGAGTCTGTATGACCAGGATTCTCGCTTAATTTTCCCGTACATGTCCGATCTTTATCCCAGAAGCCGCGCGAGTTTGTTCAGATGGTTCGCCATCTTTGAATTTTTTGCCTTTCTTCAATGGTGTAATTCTCGGCCTTTTTCTCTTTCTGTTTCGACTATTTCCCATCTTTTGGTCGAAAATTACAAATAAAAAAACAAAATGATCGTAATTTTCAAGAAACAATAATACTTTTCGACCAAATAGCAATACAAAACGCAGAACTTTTAACAGACTTGTGCCAACAACCCGATGTAAACATTCAAGATCTTGCTCTACGAAATGCGTGGTCATTGGCTTGCACAACCAACCAATCAAATTGCAGCTAACAAAAAAAGTCTTTAAAAACATACATCAGAAGTAATTTCCTTTTTTGAATGAATAAATTTGGTGTTTTTTCGAGCTGGTTACCCAGGGGTTGCCAAGGGCAACATATTCAACCATCCCCACTTTAAACGCATGTTTTGCATTTAAAAAATACAAATATCAAAAAACCAATCATAGATTCTGAAAGAGCAACATTTCAAATATCTTAAACACCCAAAACCAATAATTTGAAAAACTGACTTAAAAAAGGGATATAACCACCTAGTTAATGAAAGGTTCCAAAGTGGGCACGGGGATTACCGGATTTGGCTGATTACAAGAGGAAAGGCAATTTCGGATGGGAAGTTATAATGCGTTCCAAAACCTTTGAAAGTTCTCCTTCGTGTTTTTGCCATGACCGTCGATCTCTGTATACTGGGAAACGATGCTTGCTTAGGCCAAGATCCTTGTCTCCACTAATGTAAAGTTTTGCCTTCTCATTAAGTGCTGAGTCACACTGAATGACGGGCGGAAGACACCAATCTACTTTCGCACGATTCATAAGCACCCGGGTGCTCTGTCTACCATCCATTTCTTGCTTGTCCACCACCCTGTAGAACGACTGTGCAACCGCCTCTTTTCCACTCTTCGCATAAAATATATAAAAAATAACACTGGGATTGTCCACTGGGATGCTGTCGTCGGATCGTGTTCCACATAATCCAACAAATAGTCGGGCAAAGTCGAAGCATTTGGATAGCAATCGGTTGAGATTAGAGAAGCTATTTTTGTAGCGTTCGTCCACCTTGTCAATCACATTTCTTTCCAGCTTCAAATCGTCAACGCTGTTGTGTAATTCTCGTGCATTCCAATTTACTGGCAGTCCATCATCGCCCCCACCAATAACAAATCACCCCAACACAAGTTCACTATTACCATAGCGCTGCTCTCGAATTTCGTCGATTTTCTTGTTCAGTCTAGGACAAACGTAGGCGGCAGGATCGTCTTTGGATACCTCGACAATGAAACGTTCCATCTGTTTTTTTACCAAGGGAATATGCGGGCACAACTTCCAGCCAGCATACCATTCAGCCTGTGACTGCAGCATAAGGACAACTAAGGGCCACAACAAATCGAGGACGTCCAGCAAGTCGTGGACAAAGTCCTGACCACACAACTTGTAAGCAAGCTCTTCGCGATTGTCACGGTCTTTGAAGGTCTCGATGTACAGTTCCAAACTGTCTGCGAGGTTCTTCAGTGACAAGTAGCTGGAGCTCATAAATCGCGGATGGGCATAGGAGTGGTCACCCGAAATGGAAGCTTGAGATCCTTTACCGTATGACGCGCTACGCTGTGCATCTTACCATGTAAAGTGCCATTCTCTTCAGCAGTCGATCTTTAAACTCGGTGAAAACTTTGTGCATGGTCCCATTGTACAGGCTACCAAAACATTTCTTTACAAGGAAGGCCATCTTCCAATAGTCGCATGATGGGCTCGTTCATGCCCGTAATAAATGGCTCGTTAACCATCCATCACTCTTCCTTGTGTTTGGAGAAGGCGATCGTCCTTTAACTAAATATGCTCTGCCAGATCTTTGAATATAGAGGCTGCTAAAGCTGTACCACCAGTCGCATCCGCGTTCGTATATACCTCCCTAGCGTCCAAGTTGTAGAAGATCCTTAGTGCAAAGACGTAGGGCTTTAACGTCGTCGATTCCCGGGGCTTATGAGCATGCGAATGTAGTAAGCAAATACGATGGAATACATACTTTCCAGCGTTTCGTTTGACCGAGCGTCAAATGAAAATGACGTTGGGGCAGGATTTGTCGAAGTCGTGGCATACTCAGCATTTGATGAGGTCGAGACATAGATATATATCTGGTTTATTAAAACAACATCTAGCAGTCATTATGGCTGAATTACATATGCTTAGTATACAACACAGTCAATGAAAAAATATAAACAAGTTCACATATTATGTGCGAATATAAAACTAGTGTAAAATTTGGAGATTTTCTCTATTGCAATATTAATTATATCATATTATAAAAGTCTATACTGTTCAAGAAAGTTAAAATTGTGTTGATATTATTTAAAAATAATTTACTTGTAATGATTTTCGGACAACTTCGGAGATTGTGGTATCGTCGGCAAATTTCCACATTGAGGAAGAATGATCAACCAAGGACCAAGTCGTGTGTCTTGGGATACGCAGTTCTGACAGATGAACCAGGGCTGTCTGTTGAACTCAACCAATTGTGGACAATAGATGTGAGGGCAAATAGAGTTGAAGAATCTGGAATAAAACCAAATTGTCGTGGATCAACAGATTTTAACAATGTGCGTTGAAGTTATTTCTCAATTACCAAGCTTTCAGCTATCTTTGATAAGGTCGACGTCAAGGAAATTGGCCTTAAATCTTTGTCTAGGTCTTTTATAGAAGATACTTTGGGTATTGGGACAATATTAGCCAGGTTCCAAATACGCGGGACTTTATAATGTCGAAAGAAGGTGTTTATTACATCTGCAATTGGTAAAGCCAGAACATCTAAAAATTTCTTTAAAAATCAATTGGAAATGTTATCTGGACCATTGGCACGTGATGTACTAATCTCTCGCATCTTTTTTAGCAATGATTGATTCAGTAACAATTATAGGCATCTCATCGTCTTGTAAAGTCACGCTAATATCTTCAGTGTATATCTTATGTGCAGTTGACGTTGGGTAACCCTTAAGACCTGACAAATTGAAAATATACAATCATGAAAATCCTTTTTACCAACATTTAAACTAGATTTTAATTAATTAGCAGTATTTGATATAACATTTACTACTTTAATTAACCATGTCGATTCCCATCAGTTATCATGACGCGAAGCTCTGTTTTCTCGGACATGATTTTTATTTTACGAGTGCTACTGTTAAGAAAACGTCCGAAGTTAGACCAACAGTATGGTTCACAACGTTTCTTATCATGGCATCGATGCAACTATCGAAACGCTGCATGAACTTCATATACGTCACAAAAATGACATCTTATAGTAAGGAGGTAGAAAATGTGAAAGTTTAAAAAAAATATATAGAATAGCGGCTGAGAAAATGATAATTTAACAAATGGTTCTTGACCGCGCGCTGTATTGAATTAGTTGTATAACTATAAGGAGTGAACGTGTAAATATAGTATCGTTTGAGTCAGAATTTTGGTTATTGTGAAGCCTGCACCACCGCCGACGGATCCTCGATAAACAGTTGTCATTCCACAGCAACGTGACGTCCTCCCCCGAGAACTGACCTGCAGGAGAAGGCGATCTATGCGTCTCAAAATTTAATTGGAAATTTAGTTACAAATTTCCAGAGAATCAGACACAGTGTTTAACTAAATTTAAGTTTAAAAGTTTCCTATATATTTTTAATACGAGGTATATCGAAATATTATTTGCTTGAAATAAATAAAGTAGCCAATACTTACTGCTTGTAGTCGTCGTTATCCTTAGAGATGTGGTGAAAATTTTGGAAGTGGCGATCAATTCTACATAACTATTTTCTTGCTGTACCCCGGATAGGGGCACGTTGTTGGCGCCTGTTGCTACTTTATCCCTTCTTTAACCAAACGTCTTCGGCTTGAAACATCTTTCGCCTCGGCTTTTGACATCCCGTGCTTGGGTACCATATGGGCGGTAAGCACTTTGAATGAACGCCCACACCTTGGGCACACTTTTGGGTTAGGGTTGGGTTGGTTGGTTAGAGGACCCTGCCCAAACGCACCATTCGATTTACCGAAGCGAGGTTTCATTACTTTTTGCTAATTTTTTTTTATATGAAAGCCCTATGGGGCTAGTTTATTGTATTAGAATTTGGGCGTGATACCTTTTTTGGTTCCAAAGTTATGACGAAATGTCTAAAAATAGAATCAGCGTTTTGGGGTGCGCACCCTTGGCTATAACTTTGTTGCTATTGAACCGATTGGAATGAAAGTGGTGCCATTCGACTCCTAAAGGGCTGAACTAATATCCTGGCCTACTATGGTTTAGGAAAAAGTGATTACGTCATCATCACGTGGAGGAAAATTATGAATTTTTTAACTTTTTAACAAAGAGAGATATCAAAATTCTGAGCAGTCCTTCCAGCTTTCTTTTGACGCGATCTACAATATTGGTTAATCCACTTTTTGTATTTTACATGTTCGGTATTTTTACAAGTTTACCAGTATGTGCTCTGTTAAGTTTAAAGTAGGTCAATTAGCATCGCAGTACCTAAATCTACATTTTTTGTTAATATATGTTCCACAAGAAATCAATAGGTAAGCCGCTGCTCAGAGTAGGCTGGTGATTTGTAGACACTTTTGGTGTTTTTACTATTCGGTGTACATGAGCCGAGCCTTGGGTATTTAATAAACTATTAAGTTAGTGTATTAAGAGTATTGAAGGGGGTTAAACTTGAAATTGAAGAAAATATATTTTTCGCAACTATGTAATAAAATTTAAAATAAATGAGATATATACCAACTATTTACCCAAAAATATAAACTATTTACAAAAGTAGAATGTTCAAAATTTCAAAGTACTGTTCGTTATATATTACACTATTTACAAAGTTTTCACCCAGTTTTTAATTCCAGTATGCAAGATGTTGCTGGGTTCGCTTTAACCTCTTCCATGTATTCTTGACAGATTGAAGAGGATGCTGGCCGGGAAATCTTTGATTAAATGCAGGATATACATTAACCCAGGATATTCGTCCACCACGGAGGGCGTACGGCCTTATCAGGAGGCAAAGCGTCCGTTCCTGTGCCTCGTCCCATTGGACTCGTTGATTTCCTCTTGCTTGTAGTTGTTGTTCAGCACCTCGTGGAGGGTTGACCGCTTGCTGAAGGCCCACACGCCACCATGCGAGTGGATGAACAGGGTCCGTGTGGAGTCCTTCTGTGTGTGTGAAGCCGAGCCTCAATTTAAGATCGCCAAGAATGCGCTTCTCCATGTCTTCTAGCATTCTAGGCTCGTGATGGTGTGTGATAGCCCTCTTTGGCGAAGTATATCGTGAGCCAAGTTGTACAATCTCCTACACGTTGTCATAAACGATTCCACCGTTATCGATCGTATTTCTAGAGTGGATGGTGCGATAAAATCCAGAACTTTGTGGGGGGCAGCTTCTTGGTATCTCGCTATCGCCAGTTCCATGGTCTTTGCCACAACACATGTCTCCACTCTAAGACCTCCAATAGACTCACCGTACGTGGTAAGTTTATCAAGTAAATACTCGATTGTAACGGTGCTTGTCTGGTGGTTTGTGTTGGTGCTACAAGCCTGGTGGCATGTAGGGCACGAAGGTAATGATATACGAGGTTGTATATCTTAACCTCTTCAATAGGGTTGGGGTTGCGTGGTTTAATGGTGATGTTACCGCCATGGGTGTGGGTCTCGAATCGAGTGGGTTAAATAGAGGGTATGCATCGTAGTCGAAGTTCCTTTCATGAGGGACCATTTTAAGGACAAATAAATGCGGTACCTGTTTTGATTTGGAGATATGAAACTTGTTGGGAGGAAGGACGTTATTTTCCGCAGCATAACATCTGAGGAAAGAAAAAGGAATTAATTAATTATTGTTGTTGTTATTGTTGGTTATGGTTAACATTTTTAAACTTACTCGTTGAGGGATTCGTCCAACTGGAAATAGTCGTGGAAAGGGATTTTTGTACCAAAGTGTATGATCCTTATGTACATAAAAATTTTCACCGCTTCGTATTTTATTTTTATGAATCAGCAACGACTTGAAAGTTTCACTTATCCAAGCAAGTTTAAGTTAAAGTTGTTTGAGTTAAAATCTTGTTAATTTCGAATAAAAATAGCAGCCATATTTTTGGCCAGAACTCAACTTTCACTTATGTAGCTCGGCCGCCATATTTGTTTTGTTTTGGAGCAATATGTGGCCGTCATTTTCGAACAGAAACTGCTTACGCTGATTGGTTGATTTTAGGCGTTTTAGCTTTTCCGACCAATCAGATGAGTTTGTTACAGATTTTTGCACTGTTGTTACAGAATTTTGCACTGCTGTTACAGATTTTTGCACTGCTGTTACAGATTTTTGCACTGCTGTTTGGGATTAACTGCACTGAAATCAACCAATCACAGTCGAGTAATATTTTTATGTATATTATTAACCTTCAAAAATTATGATTGGGTCGTTCAAGACAAGATTACTCCCCCTGTAGCATGAATTTGTTCGAGAAATGCGTTAAACTGAGTTATAACTATTAAACATGGCCGAAAGCAAGAGCGAATGCCGACTCCTACAGAGCTACAGAATACATTTTGCACGTTTTTAGACGAAGACTCATTGCCCGCATTGCCAAAAGACTTGATTCATTTGTTTAAAACTTTGAGCCATTGTCATTGACTAATTGAGGCTTTATTGGCAATGTAAACATATGACCAAATGGCAAATTGCATTGCGCGACTGTAGTCTGTAGCGTGTATTATAAAACTTTATCGGCTATCGCTCTCCAATATGTTGTTCCAATAGTAAGTTAATTTGTAGTCGAGGAAAACTGAGAAGCTGTTTGCGAAGTAGAAGATATTATACACATGTTTTTTTATAGTCTGTGGACTAAATCGATTGAAAAGAAGCATATTGATATTGCCAATTAAAGTTTATATAACTGTTCATAAAATTGTATTATTGTAATGGCATAAACTAGCATAAAGCTATAAATAATACATTAATACCACATGTGTACGAAACGTTGCTGGAATAATAGAATATCAATTAATGTCAGGCTGTAATTTGTGGCCGAATCGGTTATAAATTGATACATACCTATACTTCTATATATTTTTTTCATATATTTACACTTTTATACTGTTTTGATAAACACAAAATTGCTTTTGCACATGCAATAGTATTGAAAAAAGCATAAATATTAAAGAAAATCTGAACGTAATTCTGTGCCGTTAGTAATCGGTAATACCTATTTTTAGAAAGCGAAACTATTACAGTCTCTCCGCTTACAATAGAACAAAGTTTCGCTCTAAAAGAAAATTTCTTTTTTCGATAAATTTGGATGGAATTCTCCTGTTTTGAAGACTTGAAAATGAAATAGTTAAAATAATAAAAAAATAAGTATGGTTTATCCATAGCCTCTTCAAACTTTGCACTATCCTTAGGATCTCTGAGTTGTTAATATATGGTCAAAGTAGGGATGCTGATTTGTAGACGCTTAGAAATATTTTGTTTTTAGGGTTAGGTGTACAAGGTACTGTAACAGGTACTCGATTGTTTCGAGGTACGAATCAGCTTGTCGGGTGGATTGGGTTGGGGCGACAAGCTTGGTTGCATGGAGGGCGCGGAGGTAATGATAAACAAGGTTATATACCTTTACCTCCTGAATTAGCCTGCGTGGCCGGCCCTCGTTGGAGGGGAAAAGAAGAACAGGGAATGAGGGCCTGCAAGAAAACCCAGCTTTCTTGACTAAACGCCCTAATAAAGGCTCATTAAAATTGACCAATACAAATGCAGCTGGACTATAGGGGAAACCCCAAACCGAAGGAAATGTATTCGCTTGGGCATAAACATGTCAATCAAGACGAAGAAATGTAATAATATATTCCTGTGTGCGTAAACATGTCAATTAATTCTTGGTGTTGACCAATCAAATTCTACGTTCAAAAATTGAACGGCGTTTAGTCATGAAAGCTGGGTTTTCTTGCAGGCCCTCATTCCCTGTTCTTCTTTCCCCTCCAACGAGGGCCGGCCACGCAGGCTACTCCTGAATAGGGTGGGGGTTGCGGGGTTTCACCGTTATGTTACCACCATGGTTTCGATGGGGGTGGGATCTAGAATCCAGGGGCCGGTTGTTCAAAAGCCGGTTAATGCTAACCCAGGGTTAAATTTGCCTAACCTAGGGTTAAATTTTAACCTTAGGTTTGTTTGCGTTGTTCAAAGCTAGATTAACCGTAACCCAGGGTTAAACAGTGGGTTAAATTTAACCACAGTTAATGAAATAAGATGGTTTGGCTAGCCGGCAAACTTCAAAAGGATTCCGCAGGGGCGGCGAATTATGTTGAGGATCAAAGAAAAACGTGTCACGTGCCGAGTTTAGTGCATGGCTTGTATCAAATTCATAAGGGATTATATTACATTGTCACTGTTTGTCGTCTTCTTTCGCGAAATAACTGCGCTTAAGAAACTCAGCTGTCCGTTAAACTTATAAATAACAAAGTTAGAACTATGGACGACGATTTGGAGTCAATTGTATCGATTCCCGAACAATCGGACGACGAAAATGTTTCGAGCAACGTTGGCCAGGAGTGGGCGTTTGTTCAAGACGAAGAAATCGATGAGGATATTTTGCCATTTAACTTCGATATTTCCCTGTCTGTAGTCGAAGAAAACGGAGACGACATGGAAGAAGAAATTGCAGACGCTGTATATGAAATATCCGGCGAAAAGTCCTTCCCTTGCGATCGTTGCGAGAAGGTTTGCAAGTCGAAAGGTGGCTTGACGAGACATGTAAACGCCAAACATGGGAACAAAAACAACAAAGGGAATGGCAACATTTCTTTATCAATGGCTGCCCTGACAAAGGATGAACTGTCCTCAATCGTGGATAAAGTAAAGGCCAACATAACGGAAGATGGTTTCTGGGACAGCGAAATGATTGCAAATATGGCAAGTATAACATCAAACGATTTGCTATACAGTCATATACTGCCAATTTATCAGCAACTTTGTCGCAAGCGAAACCAAGATACATTTGTAATGGATTTTTATGAACTTATTCCAAAATCGTGTGATCTTTTGAAACATGAAAACCAACAATTATGCAGTCTCATTATGATTTCTATACCAGACCATTTAGTATCCTTGTTCAAGAGTGGTGTTAATACTGTGGTTATTACTAGTCAGCAAGAGCCCAGTGGCAGTGAGAGTGGTGTCAGTGCTGGTGTTTCTACAGAACTACAAACAGAACTCAGTGAACATGAACGTGGACCATTATCATATATAGCAGGGTATGTGTTGTCGAAACTAAATAAAAAGTCTGCAAATAGAACAAATGAAGAGCTTCAAGCAATTGTACAGCACATGATCTGCCCTAGTTTGGAAAACACATACATCGAAGCACGCAGCCGTGGCGGCCTGGTTACACCATGTCATGACTTGGTTCAAATATTGGAGGTTGTGGAGTTTATATTCCGGGATTTTATTGGAAAACAGACCACTGTTGTAAGGAATATTCCTTGTGACCAATTATGCAATGATGCACTTGACTCGCCATTGCTTAAATCACTGTGGGAAAATATTACCCAGGACTGCAGTCAAGAAATCACAAAACAAACAAGAAAACTTTGCCTGGAAAACATAGTTAAGCTATACTTGAGGGTTCGTAGCTTCTCATATGCGAAGGACAAAATAAGCAACTTTAAAATTCAGCAAAAGGCGAAAAAAAGCAAAAGTCTGAGAATGTTTTAGTGTTTTTCACTTATGATAAATAAATTCGATATATATATATATTGCATGCCATACAAAGTTAACAATTTATATGCCTTTTTTTAATGTCCATTAAATAAATATATTTTCCATACTATGTCTATGAATACCAGATTAAAAAAAGAAACTACAAAACTACTCTTATAACTACAAAGAATATTATTGATCATACAAACAAGGTTTTAAGTATAATAGTACATTTAAGTCATTTAACACTTCAATACTAAATACTATTCAATACTAGAATATGTTATACTTTATAGTGCATAAACAGCTAGTTGAATATAATAGACTGTAAATATCATAAATAGCCAATAATATATTGTATATATCATAGGCGGATTTTCAGATTTTGCTCTGGGGGGGGGTGCCGAAAATTTAGGGGGGGTGCCAAAAATTTAGGGGGAGAGGTGAGCGACAGGGTGCGTAGCGCCGCCGAGCAAGCTGCAGCAGGGGTCTGGGATCAAATATGTCAATGGGGGTAAATTTTTGGTCTTATTTAGTTCAAAATCCTTGTTTTTAGTCCTACTTAGTTCAAAATCTTTATTTCAATCACACTACTGTCATTTATCCCAATGAGCATTTAAATTTTTTTTGGGGGGGGTGCAAATTTCTCTAGGTGGGGTGGGAAACCTTTTTGCGGGGGTGCAAAATATTTTTTGGGGGGTGCGCACCCCCCCAGAAAATCCGGCTATGGTATATATACCATTGTCACAATTGTTCTAAGTGTATGACATATTGAGTTCCAAATTAATATATGATCACAAACACAAGCAAATTTCAAGTATTTGAATACCAAACCTAAACTTACTCATACACAGGAAAACACTAGTATAACAACATTTTCCAAATGCTATTTATAATCATCTATTAATTAATAGGGGGGTATTGTTAAAAATATTATATGAAGAAAGAAAATGACTGTTTCGCCCCATGTCAGGGCTCATCAGCATGCCTAGGAAACACATATCACCATACATAACATGGAAAACTTGTGATTCCGACATGGACAGCCTGTGAAGGCTGAAAAAGAGCAACTAGTTTTAAGGCGCTAGCACTCGCCTTGCACACCTTTGCACACAGCCAAAGGAGTTTGGTTAGAAAAGGGTGACTATATTTGGGACACTTCATGGACATGCAATTGCTCAATTTGCACATCATCCCAGTCAATTCTAACCCTTTACTCCCATCCCTCCCTATCCCACCCAAAAAATCAAGCCTTGTTAACTAAATGAATGTCCTGTTAAAACAATATTCAATGCATTTTTTTATAAAGTTGCACAGCTATATATTGAGAAGATTTAAATTTAGAAAAGTATTAATTGTCTTAACTCTTGTGTTAGACTGAGTTATTATTGACAAAGTAGCATGCATTTGACACAGCATACCATTATTCTGCTTGCGTCAAATGCATGCTACTTTGTTTGTTAGAGATACATTGGCACTGACAAGTAAAATTATCTGGCAATAGACAGAGTAAGATACTAAAATAGGGTGCATGGGGGAGCATTGTCAGCTAATATATTAACAAGAGATACTGGATTTAATAAATATCTGACAGTTTTGTAAAGTCAATTTTACTGACAGTACAATCGTCAGTCTGACGAGTAAAATTGTCTAGTGCTAGACAGAGTAAAATACTAAATAGAGTACATGTAGGATGCATCTTGGCACATCACTAGCTAAATTATGGGGAACAGATTGTGCCACTTGAGTAAAATTATCTGATGTTATCTGAGGGCCTATTTAGTATTGTAGAGAAATTCAATAATAAGAGATGTATTTGTACCATTTTTCTTTACCATAACGCCCTCCAGTGTTACCACTCACTGATGGTGCAATGTCCCTCTTAACAGCAATGGTCAAGTCATTGTAGCCAAACTGTTGTGCAGAAGGGTTATCTGATCTTCCTCTTTGGGTTCTTTGATGACCAAAATAGTCCTCGATGACATCCTGCATGAACCGTTCGGTGAGAACATACGCAAACCCTTCAGAAAGGAGGAACTTGATAGCCTCGACATGGGAGTTAACAGAGATCTTAAATCCTTCATAGGTCTGGTTTGACAAAAACATTTTCTCCTTTTCAGCCGGTGTAAATCCCTCTCTAGATTGGACATTAGTCTTCCAATCTTCAAAATACTGAAGAAATGTATCCTTCATCCACACAAGACGCTCATCATCTGGACTTTCATAGGGTTTGATCCTTTCATTCCTCTTCCTTTCATGCTCGGATGTTGATCTGACATTGGTACAATCGAAGAAATCGTTGATCATCTGGCAAAACATTGCAGTACCAACCACACTGGGATTATCACACTCTAAAAGGCATGTTGAAACTGTCCTACTCAAAACCTGAACAGCTAGTTTCACCTTCATCTTTGAAAAACTGCTCAGCACCACATGGTCTAATGTCAGTTTTGGTAAATGGTGTAGAGCAAACTGTTGATCATGGTAAAACATGTCTGCGATATGTCTAAATAACAGATGCTGGCCATCGTTCCACATATACCGACTACATGATCCAGATCCAGAGTTATAGAGGCAGTTTCTTGCAGTCTTGATTAGATGAGGTGAATCTGCAAAGAAATAAATCATTCGTGCCAGACAAAAGAGATTGGGTGTTTTGTACACCAAACCATCAGGTAGTTTGCCACCAAGTTTGCTATGGAGTGCAAAAAACTTTCGATTGGGTGATGCACCATCATTCACCGCTGCAATCACATGTAGCTTTACCGTTGTTTCAAGCACTGCAACAACTCTCCAAAATAGTGGCATTAATTGAAAAGATGTCACATTGCCAGTAAAGAAATAAGCAACAATGTGCTTGAGATGGGTACACAATCCTCTCACCAAAAAGGCTAATGCATGGGATGCAATGGAATTACTGTCCTCGTCGACATTAGCAAAAGTGGTTAATGGATCACCTAGATCAATAAAGCCAATCAGTTCACCTGATGTTTTGTCAAAAACAAGATTCTCTTGAATTTTCATTTCATCCATAACAACTGCGATGTACTTTTGTATACCAGTATGTTGTGAAGTTTTGTCTTTCAGTTCCTCAATGTTCTCTTTGGTTATACCAGCTCCAGGTTTGAAGTAGTTCTTATAATCTCTAAGAACACGCTCACTAGGTAGTATGAGGGCTCCACTCTCTCTTAGCTCTCTATATGCCGATGGTGATTTGCAATGTATCGACAAAGCAAATCGGATAACTTGGGTGATATCTACGTCCCATTTTATTGGTTTGTAGTAGACGCATTTGCTGTTCCCAAAGAACTTCATGTGAGGTGTGGAATCTAGGTTCTGTCCGCTCATTATTGTCAACAAATCTTTTTCCAATGGTTCGCTCACATTGACAGCATGCTTTTCAATTTTGCTTTGCAGGTTTTCAATTCTTTTCTCCAGCTCTTTACATCGTAAACGGTCCGCCACTACTGTTGCTCGAAGCTTCTCAGCACTGCATGCAGCCAAAGGAGCTTTATCTTTTGCTGGGGCACGCGACTTGCGCTCTTTCCTTGTTTGTTGTTGGTTGATTTTTTTCTGTAGTTTTAGGCAAGTTTCGCAAGTCAGATGCTCTTTACTAACATCCTTATCAATCAGGACCATACATTCAACTGAACGCAATATCACCATCACTCTATAATTTGTCTCCATACCAATGCTCTTTGGGACAATATGACGAACAACATCAGAAACACTGTAGTTTGGGTCGACGGGATCTTTGGCAATGGAGTTTAGATAATCATTTTGTCTTAAACCTTCGCATATTTGGTATTCACCGTCATGAAGACAAAGCAAAAGTTCAGAAACTTCGGCAGAGGAAATCCGTCGTCTGCGGCTTGAATAGATATTGTGCTGATCAGGAAGAAGCCAATTGTAAACATGCAGAGAAAAATGTAAACACGAATCTATAATGAGCACGTATTTTGGAATGGAATACTCGCTGTCTCGAAGTTCAATCCTGATTTCGGTGTCGGTGCACGCTGCTATATTCCAAGGATCGAGCGAAATTTTCTTAATACTTGCAGAAAATTCATCAAACGTTTCGTTTTTCTCCACGGGTGGCGAAGCTGATGGACTTTCTGATGAAGGGCCACCTTGTTCTCGTACAAGAACCCGACGTGTGCTAGGCTTCGTTTCATGGCTCTTCAGTGGAAGATGTTCAGTCGGAACAGCTCCCGTATCCAACGATTTCCTCGTCCCATCTACAAAAGAGACAAAACAGTTTTTACCGGACTAGTCTTCGAAGTAAATGCCTATTTGTAATATTGTATATCGCCATTATCAATGAATAATATGAACAAAGACCTAAACAATTATCATATTGTGCGCGATAAAACTAGTCAATACTTACGATCAACAATCAATTCTGCTTTAAAATGCAGTTCACATAAATAGATGTTGTTCTTGTCGATTCTCTTTTCAACTCTGGTGTCATTTCTCTAGTTCGTAAAATCACACGAAGCCATTCTTTGCGCGCGGTGTCTTTCAATGCCTTCGTCTCGTCTCCATCAGTCCGTCCAGGAAAAGGCAACTTGAACAGCGAAAGATCGCTCTTACGGCTAGTTGGACAGGCAAAGAGTGCACAGTTAGAACCTGGCATTGCGTAGCTACAGAAAATATTCTAAATTTCGCCAGAGAAAGCAGTTTGCGTGAAGATTTTCGGTGTAGCAGTATGTAGCATCTCATATTACAGCCTATATTTTGCTTGTCACTCATGCACTAAACTCGGCACGTGACCTCAATAAATGAGAACAATAACATATTTTGGGGGTGTGTCCGGCTAGCCAAACCATCTTATTTCATTAACTGTGATTTAACCCACCTCGTTAGGTGGGTTAACTTGCTAATCGGCCGATTAACTCGTAAAAATGGACGTCGAAAGGAGTGGAAAACACGTAAACAAACAAAAATATCGGTGAAACAAAGAGTGTACAAAGATTTTATGGATGAAAACCAACCTCAAACAGTAAATTCTAAGTCTTTGAATATTATTGAGATTCTTATTCGTCCTGTACGAGCCCATTCAGTTGCTTTACCTATACATGCTGGCGTTAAATTTTACGAGCATCAAAGACACAACAATTTAGATTGTCATGGTCTAAGCATGGACATCATAGTTAATAATACTGTAGACTACGTCGGTCTTCGGCCAATTTTACAATAGAAGTACTACGCCTATACGGCTATTAAAATGGTTTTCAACATATAGTTTTCTGTTTGGCATAAAGCCGTAAACATGATATTGTACAATGAAGTAAAACCGGAATTACCTCACGAAAGCTTTGAAATGCCATCTTTCGATATTTCCACCAAAAACAACTTGCTGTTTGTACGCCTTCGGGTTTGTTCGAAAAATATATTTACTCAGAACCCTTTTTCTTTTGCCAAACAATTCGGTTGCCAGCAGTTTTAATTTACAAGTTCCCACTTGCTTTTCTTGAACATCACAAGTTTTTGCACATCTAATGCCTGCAGACTCAGTGTATTACTAACAAACATTGTTTTTGAAAGCTGTAAAACAACTTTGCTTTGGCTTCATTTATCTATTTTCATGTTTTGTTAGGATCTTCTGCAATACGCATGCGTTGACAATTGTTTTTCAACTTCAAAAAAAAAGGAATTTCATTTGATTGGCTGCCATAAGTCTAATTTTGTTCTCAAATTTAATTATTCAAGCACTGCCTAAAATTCCAAAATTTATGGCTTATAATCAGCAAATTTAATTTTATATGTTCTATTTCTCATTTGTTTGGTTTATGTAAACGGTTTTGATCAAGTATTATTTTATCTCGGAACTTTCTAAAATGCTCAAATTCATGTCTGAATAGTTCAATTTCAGTTGCTTCATGTTTTGACGTACGCTTTTCAGCCAATCAAAAACGTTCTTATATTAGATATATATTTTAACGTAGATTTATTCTTGGGTTAAATGTCTTAACCCAGGGTTAACTAATCGCACCGCTAACCGACCTTTGAGCAACGCCAAATTAACCCAGGATTAGCTAACCCAGGGTTAAGGATTTTTAAGTTAACCGGCTTTTGAACAACCGGCCCCAGGGGGTTGAAAATTGTGTATGCGTCATACTCAAAATTGGGGTCATGAGGCAGCATTTTAATGGCAAAAATATGTGGTACCTGGTTAGATCTTGATATGTGAAACTTGTTCGCAGGTAAAATATTATTTTCTGCAGCATAACATCTGGGGAAAAAAAGGAATTAATTAATTATTGTTGTTGTTATAGGTGGTTACGGTTAAGAGTTCGTTCAGAGCTTCACCCAAATTGAAATAGGAATGAAATGGAATTTTTGTTCCAAAGTGTATAATACGAATGTATTCAACTTCACATTCCAGGAGAGTATTCACAAACTGGCCAGTGGGAATTGATTTCGGATGACCAACAATGAGGAAATTTGTTTCAGGTTGCGCTTCTTGCACAGTTTGTTTCCCCCACCGAATTGCGGCGCAGATCCTGCCTTTTAAATCTCTTCGTCCCATATGGGGGAGAAGCACGATGGACGGGTAATGGGATGTGCAAAATGTCGAAGCATTAAGGATATCATCGGTAGGGTATTCCTTTAGCATTGGAGAGGGTGATGTTGAAACCAATTAAATTCGTTAAAATTTCTTGGAGACCATCATCTACATTCAAGTTGAATGCGTACATGTCAATGTCAAAATCTTCTTCATTTAAATTGTTGGAGAAAATTGATATTTAATAAAACTGAAATGATTTTCTTAAAGATTCACATACATTTGAGGAAAATCTTTTGCAGAACGCCGAATACAAAATGCTTGACCGTTCTCATCAATTGAATACACTTCAATGGACACCTGGAAAAGTTCCTCCGTGATGTACAAGTCATTTATATCTACCCCGTCGAAATCCTCCCGAGCCAGGCTGATTTCCTGGAGATACAGCTCGAAAAGTGCGTTTGTAGCACGTCTAAAATTTCTTTCGGCCTCCCCTTCATGCAAAGCGAGGCACCGAACAAACAGAAATTGTCGTTGTAAGCTTCACCCGAATGTCGATCCCTAACTAAACTTATAATCTACTGATTTACGGTTATGTAATATGGTAATTCTATATGCCTGAACCGATGGGAAAATTAAGCCTAGAGACTGTAACTAAAGTTTGAACTAGTTTAACAAATACCCATTTGCTATTAGGTCGCTGATTTCTGACCCATTCTAAAATATCTAAGGTACGCAGGACCTCTATAAAGTCCCTAAAACTCGCATTATCATGTATTAACATAGGCCTATCAAGCATGGTGGTGTTGAGGCATAGAAAACCCTCAGTTCACCAGTTACTATATTTCGTAAAACAAAACTGTCATTTAAATTGATTTTAAAAGAGCTACGCTGTTGACGGTAAATATTTCTCAGTTCATCAGCCAAACTGATCAAACGAAAAGTTATCATTTATTCTAAAATTATAAACATCTTGCCTTGGATGGAGGCGATGTCCAGCGTTGATAATGGCTTCGTTTCGACATAGTAGTTCTTCAAGCTGATCGATATCACCATCATCATTTTCATGATCATCATCATCTTGTGATGAATTGTTCTTCTTCGTTAGGTGGATCGTCAGGTTGTTGCATTGGCTGAGTTGTGGGATCTAGGTGTAATTGTTCTCCATTGCTTTCCTGCTCGCCAGAAGGACCAGCTCCAGTTTGGTCCACTCTGGGGCGCTTGTTTGTCGTCTGCTCGCGTGTTTCATCTAGAAAATCGAAAAGTACATTTCAGTTCAGTTTAGAAAATCAAAATTACATTTCAGTTCAGTCGCAGTTTGAGGAATATTTCACTGACTTACCATTCTCTCTTTTATTTTGGCGTCCATCGGATGCTGACCTGTGCTCTATAGGAGCTTATGCCTTGAAAGACCGGAAAAATGGCGGTACCCTTTTTGGCATTGTTCACAACGGTAACCTGGGGCGATTACAATAAAGTTAATAGAATTTCATGTTAAAAAGAAGAATATAAAGCAACAATAAAAATATATATATGATAAAATGACTTTGATAATGTTAGAGGCGACGTCCATACTCACATTGCCACGCAAAACGTCATTTTGACGTTTTCGTTTTGACCCACCCACCCAGTGCTGAAAACGTCAAGTGTATATTGTTATTAAAACTAAAGGGAGACCTCAAAGGTGTTACCAGTGAGTAATAATGCTTCAAATTAATGCCTTTGTAGTTTTATAAAGAACAAAGTTTTATAAAGAACTGATTTTTTAAAATATAAGTTAAATAACCTGTTAATATTTTTCGTGTTTTCGAGAAAAGAACGTGTTTTAAAGAGACATAAAGCCTTTGGTACAGCGGTATTTCATAGTGAAATAGACAAATACTTCAAGTTAACTTCTATATATACATCCAAAATAATCTCCGTACGTGTATTCAATATTTTCTGATTTTAAAAATTCAAACTGCCTCGCAAAACGTCAAACTGTCTCTTAAAAACCCACCCACCTACACAAAACGTCAAAATGACGTTTTGCGTGGGCAATGTGAGTATGAACGTCGCTCCCGCAGGGGATTGCTCACGCTTTGTGTATTGATTTGAATATTGTACAATATTATATATTGTGTTATTTATTATTATTATTATCATTATTTTGGTCTTTAGTGAGTCCAAAGATAAAAATACATTTCTTGTGTTACAATTGATACAATATATCTAACCACATTAGGTAAAATTAGTTTAAATTTACAAAGGTAAAATGACAACAATTAATCCATAGCTAAGGGACATCAAACAACCGACTGTTTCTCAGACTGCAGGAGCGCGTCTCGGTGGCAAAAGGTTGCTAAGACTGTGACTATTATCAGAAACAATCGACCGGAGCAACCTCTTACAAATGTTCTCGTGATAATTGCATACAAACGCAAATAGTGACCACCTTCCACAATAGAAATGCAGCAGTACTTTCGATCACAAAATGTTGTCGCCTTCGCCCTCCCAAGTATATCAACCACACCCGCATCAAAGGCATACTCCCATTGTCCAATTAAGGTCGTAAGAGGAAATTCGTGTAAGCTACTGTACACTGTAATAGACCAATATGGCTGCAATTAAATGCAATGGGAATGAAAGGTTAATGATGCCCATTGAAATTTTAAATACATCGCTTTTCGCTTCAATTAAAATAGAGAGTATGATTAACTCTCTGTATTGTTTTAGCGAAAGATATGGAAAATGTTTTCGCATTTAAAGACCGGTTCTACAGCTAAAGTTTCCCCAGGGTATGTGCAGTAGTGTTTATTGTTTTCAATATGTTTGTTTGTTTATCTTTGTATCCACAACCGAAGCTTCCACTTGCCCAAACGTTTTCATAAAAAAATGAAAGTTAAATTGATTACAGTACAAATGGGAACTCTTTCGTCCATGCATTCTTTCGTCCATGCACACTTACAAAATATTTCGTGTATACTTATATTATATTATATGAAAATTGATATATTGTCACTGACAGTTTGCAGGAACCGGTTATTTCTGCATATACTCTGCCATACATAACGGAATTTTTTGAGCTGATCCTTTCTTCGTCGTAAGGATGTATGAAGTCCTTGTCTGCATTTTTTATCCGTTGCATGAATATTTAGATCATATACCAAATATGGATAAATAGTGATTTCACTGCCCACGAATGTTGAAAGGGGCAATGTTATAGTTAAATGCGTAAATTGAAACGATGAATAAGAAATGAGAATTATTACGAAAATATATGTCATGTTTGTATGTCGTTTATTTGTGTTTATATTCTAGAGTATGTCAATATTTATGTTGTGTTGTTATGTTATATTCTAGAGTATGTCAATATTTATATTATGTTGTTATGTTATTATGGCTTAAGTCTGTGTCTAACTGTCTATGGATGAAACGTTTCCTTTTTTATTCTTCTATGAACAGTAACTATAAATACAGGTTGTATGTGAAAACTTTAAAATCTTTAGTATATTAAAATTGTACTTAAATGGGTTCAGATGTTGCTATATATTGCTATTATTTTCAAAATATATATTTTGTAATATGTGTATCTTCTGTTACCTGTTAAACTTCCTTTCTCAAATGTGTGTTGTATGTGAGTGTGTCAGTCGATTCTTATATTCCTTTTCCCTGTATATATACTTTTTTTCTCTCACAGACACGATTTCTTTCATTTATTTTCTTCTCCATTATATTGCCATTATGTGACTATTCAGTTGAGTTGTAATTATCTGTTCCAAAACAAGCTTTAAACCAAAAGCAAGACATAAGCAGTGGTGATGGACACGTGTGAAGTAAAGAATTATTCCATCGAATTGAACGAATATGAACTATACGGTTGTGGCATGGTAGCCAGAAATATGTGCTTGTCCACTTACAGTTTGTTGCAGAGAATAATCTCTTGGAGTTGTGTTAGACGAATGTTATGGTGGACGAACTTAAGAACAAACACAAATTTACTCAATGATGCATTTATACTCAACGATGCAATGAAACCTCTGAATATTTAGAAGAACATGGCTAAAATCTCAAAAAACTGTGATGCATTGGCAAACTCCAAATACAAAAAAATTCATAAGAGTGAACCTCTTATTACAAATAGAATGTTATTACAAACTTTCACTCTTTTCCAAAATTTGTTTTAAGAATTACACTGACAAGGGGCAAGAGAATGTTACTGGTAGATCTTAAGTCGAAATTTTATAGAGATAAAATACATGTCGTAATAACGCACGTGTCGATTTTAATTATATTTGCGTTCATTCGAGTTAATTTAGTGAATGCATTTATTGCAACAGTTCCTTTGTTACACTGGTTGGTAACAAAAATAAGAGATAATAAAACAATACACCACAGATCATCTCTTTAACCCGTTAAATAATTAACACTTATTTACTGACGCTGAGGGAAACAGTGTGTATACTGTTTTCCCGAGGTTTCAGTAAATAAGTGATTTGTTATATACCAAGTGTCAAATGACAAAAAATTTGTCTTAAAATTTCGATTAAAATATAGAACAGTGAAAATGGCCCTTCGCCATTTACTTCCGCTTTTGTTATTTTTCCCTAGGGAAACATAAATGCATTTTTTCCCGTTCCATTGGGTACGCGGAAACATCGTGGTTTTTGGACCGCCACGCGTGGATCTCTCGTCCAATGAAAAGCCACGAAAGACGGACTTTGACACTTGGTATATAACAAGACCCCATTCTTAAGTTAATAGAGCATGTTAGTGTACTAAGTTCTGTAATTGGTGGATTTGGTAAAACCATTATGACCCCTCTATTAAGATCGCCTCTCTATTAAGGTCCCCTGGCCTCTCTATTAAGGTCCCCTCTCTACTAAGGTCACTTCTCCAATAAACCACCTTCTCCAGTAAGTCCCCCTTTAATTTGCCTGAAGTAAATAAACCTTTGTGGTGTAATTGTGGTGTAAGCGCTACGCTCGGGCTAAAATGAGTCTCACTCGGGCCAAAAACATATTTATGCCCGCGAACACCAACTATATTGTTATATAAAGATTGTATTCAACATTGTCACTCGCTCATCATATATTATCAGTCCTCTACCGAGCCGAGGGTTAAAACGAGTTATGAGGAGAGCCAAAAACATATTTATGCCCTAGAACATCAACTTTATTACTATTATTATAATTTTACAGGGAATGCACTTACAGCCGAATAAGAAAATAAAAAATATACGGCAAGCAGAATATATAAAATTAACAGTGCCGCCATGGTGCAGTTGCGCAAAGGATTTAAAACAAAGGAAAGAAAGATCAAAAGAGCAAGATTAGTTGAACTAAAAAAATATTTTTCTATGTGAATTGCCAATTAATTCACGGTCTCTGCTATGTCTAAGGCTAATTGTTTATTTAAATCTAGCAATATGAGGGAACCGTCGAATTTTTTGACGTGGAGTTTCAGATCGACTTTTTAACTTTTCGTTCCACCAAATATTTGTGACATCGCTCTCAAATCGCCCCCAAAGTGCGTGAAATGACACTTCAGAGGCTGTAGACCCTGCCGCCATTTACAGTGCGAGGGTACTAATTCCGCTCGGATATTTACACCCGGGTATGTGAGAACATAGCGTCAGAGAGCAGATACAAAGGAGTTTACGAACTACGACGCGGTCACCGCGACGACGCCGCGTCAATTTTATGCTTGACATAAGCCACAGGAATTAACTATACTGCTTTAATTGTCTAAATTAAGCATGTTTTAACAACCTTACAAACGTTTAAATAATGCTAAAACACTCCGATGTTTAGCTGATATTTGCGTTCGGTCAACGTTACAAAACAGCTCTCATGAGGCAACCAGCTTTTATATCACTCAGACGACGTGAAAATTCCTCATTTGACGATGTCATAAGAATGGCAACGCTGCTGAGGAAATCTCTGTGACCACAAATTATTCATCCTTTTTGTCTTGCATGACGTATATCTTTGTTTTGCAGGCGCGTCGTCGAGCAGGTCGCGTCGTAGATCGTAAAGTCGCTACAGACAGAGTCCTCACTTCAGGCGAAATGCGTAACCGGCCGCTATTCCGTTGCTATTCTGTCTGATGATGACTTTAAAATACAGTCGAAATTTACAGTCTCTCAAAATCGGGGGGTGACAGCCTCTACTTGGAATCGGTTACGCTCAAACATTATCGTTTTACATGAAATGAGACCTCTGTCTGTATCTATAGTCTGTGATAGCCGATTCCAAAGTTGTCCGCCATTATGTCATGGACGGTCATAGTTTCTACTTTATGAGCATGCGCGAGTTTAGGCCGGGAGAAAACTGGTAACTAGCAACCTCAAGACTGGCTAAGACAAAGAATTTGTTTTTGTAAATTGTAATGTTGGTCAGCATTTTAACTGCCACTTTTAGTCGGCCGGCCAAGCTATCGAACGGTGCAAGTTGATGGCAACTTCGTGTTAGAAGCTGGCAACAAACATATTCATACTCAGATAGATGTAGGGAATAAGGTTTGAGCTGTTGCCAAGCCGAAAAATGAGTTTTTGAGTGAAAAATCGAGAGTTTTTAGGCTGACTTCCCGCAACGTCGCGGCAACTAAACTTCAAACGATTGCCCAAAATTACGTTGCTATGCTACAAGTTTCTTTGCTCTGATTGGTCATCAATAACGTTCGCTTAATTAGTCGACCAATGAGCGAACGTAAAAGTGTGAGCACTTCCGGTTTTGGTATTGACGACATGAACAAACTGCGAAGATCGAGGGAGTAACTTGCAAAATTTTACGATTTCAGCGATATTTAGGTACGTTTTTTCGTGTTAAAGCCATATACACTCCGTAAACATATTGTACTTCATTCAGCGACACTGACTTGGCCCTAGTGTGTCAAATTTATTTTATTGTTGTGCCAAACTTTGACTATTTTGTCAAGTATTTTTCAATGTTTACATACAGCCAGAATCAAACTATAATATTGACTTGTTATCAACAAGTCAAGCAACAACAAGAAACACAATGACACACAAGCCAAAGCAAGACAGGCCGGATCTATAAAGGATGCACCGGTTTCATTGGTAATCGGAGACTCCATGACCAAGCATATTAACAATGACAAACTTTCATATGCAGCAAAAGCAAAAACTGCCTGCAAGACGTATCGTGGTGCAAAGATCAAGGAAGTGCAAGAAAATCTACCAAAGGACTGCGGCGAAGGTAAACTACAGAGGATCATTCTCCATGTGGGTACCAACAACCTAGTATCAGATGATGCAAAAGTGGCGGCAGAACAAATGGAAGAACTAATTGTCGAAGCAAAGTGCAAAGCTGAAAATGTTGCTGTCTCAAGCATTATTAAAAGGTATGACAATAAGGTTCAGCATTTGCAAATTTTAGAATTCAATGATCTTGTTCATGAATTGTGTAAGAAACACAATATAACATTCATTGACAATAGCAACATTGACAAAACCATGTTGAACAGATCAAACCTTCACCTAAATTATAATGGTGATAGGGCACTTGGTAAGACATTGTGTTCCTACCTAAGATCTGTAAGATCTGAAAACCCTAATTATAATAATTGTCAGTAAGACAGGCGACAATCGAGTCGCCGAAAGGACTGGACAACATGCCTAACTTACTTAGCACATGTTGCCAAAATGATTCAACAGTAACTAATAGTTGTTTACATAATACAACAAAAACGAGTAGTGATTTCTCTGATACAATTAATTGTCTTCCCAATCAGCGCGGGTTCAAAATGGCCTTTTTGAATATAGTAAGCTTGCCAAAAAGATTTGATGAAATTAATTTCACTATGTCAAACAAATTATTAGATATAATGTCCTTTGGCGAAACCAGACTTAATTCAACAATACCTGATAGCATGATTCGTATAGATGGCTATGACATCATACGAAAAGATAGGTCTAGAAATGGTGGTGGTGTCTGCATTTACCTCCGTAGTTCTATAAATTACCAAATCAGACATGATCTCATACCACCTGATTTAGAAGCCATATGCATAGAAATAACTAAACCACATAGTTGACCATTTGTGGTTGTTACAGTTTATAGACCCCCAGATGCATCACCTGATTTTTTTATCCATCTTGAAAACTTATTTAAAAATATTGATAATGAAAATAAGGAGATCTATATTCTGGATGATCTTAACTGTGATCTCATTAAGCCAAATCCTGAACATCCAACAAAGAAACTTAAGTCCTTACTCGAAATTTATCAATTATCCCAATTAATAGATGAAGCAACAAGGATAACTATCTCTTCCTCTACTCTTATTGACCATTTTATTACCAATGAACCAGGGAAAATTTCCAAATATGGTGTAATTCACACTGGGATCAGTGATCACAGTCTTATTTATGGCATAAGAAAGATTAATATAAGTCATAAAGATAATGAAAATATTATTGAAATTAGGAACATGAAAAAATTCAGTGAAGAAAATTTTTTGCATGATTTAGGAACTCAATCGTGGGAGCATGTCTGCTTTTTTGCAGACAATCCTAGCACTATGTGGGAAATTTGGAAAGATCTATTCTTACAAGTCCTAGATATAAACATGCCCCTCTTCAAAGCAAAAAAATCAAATCTAAAATATCTCCTTGGATTTAGTAGTCATATAAGACATTTAATGATTGCAGTGGGTGTTTAAGTGATATTGAAGATGCAGTAAATTTGGATTTAGAAAACCTTCGGAAATGGCTCATGGCAAACAAACTGAGCTTGAACGTAGCGAAAACTGAATATCAAGTTATTGATACTAAACCAATGCTAAAAAAAGCTTCTGCTCAACAGCTTAGAATTCATATTCAAAACAAACCAATAAAGCAAGTTTTTCAATGCAAAACGCTAGGTGTGACTCTTGATGAAAATCTGTGTTGGAAAAGTAATACAGACACTATTTGTAAAAAGATTTCATCTGGAATTTATGCTCTCAAACGCATTAAAGAGTATGTTGATCAAAAAACACTCATTTCTGTGTACAATGCTATAATTCAACCCTATTTCAGCTACTGTTGTGAAGTTTGGAATGTATTTGGTGAAACTCAATCAACACGTCTGCAAAAACTTCACAACAGAGCTGCTCGTATTATAGCACATGTGCCAAATGAGGTACGTCAACAAACTGTACTGAATATATTAGGATGGGAACCACTCAAAGAACAAAGAGTGAAAGCCAAGGCAAAAATAATGTTTAAAACGCTCAATAACATGGGGCCAAACTCACTAAAAGAATTATTTACTTTCAAAACGGAAATATTAGATCACAGTCTTCGTGACAGCTCAAGTTCAATACGCTTGCCAAAGCCAAATACGAACAACATGAACGATGGAGCTTCCATATGGAACTCTCTACCAGAAAATATAAGAGACATTAAATCAATCTCAAGTTTTAAAAGAAAAATCGCTACTCTTAGCTTATAAAATCACATGATTCTTAATGTAAATAGATACTTAATATTTGTATATTTGTAGCTGCTTGATACTTTTTTATTTTTTATTTACTTATAACTATTTGTTAAATTTTTACACGCCCATTGTGGAAACCAGCTTTAGCTGACAATGTTAGCGTGGTTAAATAAAGTTATCATCATCATCAGTCATAGATATAATAAACCTAGATTGCTGACTCATACCTAGCGGACGCGTGACCTGCATGATAAATCCAAAATGGCCGCCATTCAGGGCAAAAGGACTATAAATTCTACGGGGAAATCCATATTTTTTGCATTTTACGTCGTCCCAGTGTTTCGAATCCACTTCGATCAAACTTTTTTGGCAATAACTACTTATCGTGAAGGTTTTAGACGCAAACTGGACAGCTGGGGATGAATTGATGTACAAATATCGCTCGCCGAAATCGTCACTTGGTCAGTTGACTCAGTTCGAGTGAATTACTCTGGTTTAGAGTATTTTATAAAGGAAATTTGTGGTTTTCAAGGCCAAAAACGTATACCTTGAAGGCTTTGGATGCAGAACGGACCGTTTGGGATGAATTATATTAAAATATCGCTCGCCGAATCTTGACATGAAAATGTCACTTGCTCAGCTCGAGTCATTTACTGCAGACAAGTATTTTAACTGTACTTGGTTTAATACATTTAGTCATTAGATATTTTGAGGAATATTCGGAACATTAGTCCTACTTAGAGGATAAAAGCAGTATTTAAAATTAAGTCCACAGTTAACTGACGCCAAATAACACCTATAGGTGAAATTTGACACACAAACTTGGTACGGTATTTCAAGGATGGAAATATTAAAAGTTTTTAAAACATGTATGAAGATGCAATGCAGCCTATTTGAACTCACTGGATGAAATGGCAGACAGCATTACTCATGAAAGGAAGAATTCTGAACATTATATCGATTAGGCTTTTCCCGGGGAGATCATGAGACCAGACTGGGTAATATATGGCAGATTTCGACAAGGAAACATTTATGCAGCAGGGAAAAATACAAGTGTGACAGTGTGTAGTGTGCAAAATTGTGGCAAGTGCACTGCAAATTTGAGTGTTGTTTCTGATTTTCAGTATTGTTTTAAAAAGTTTAACTTAACATTTAACAATACAGTATAAACAATGTGCAACCTGTTCATGTACAGAAAAATATCAAGTATGCATCGGCCATACTTTCCATGGTGGTCGTGAAATATAAACCTCTATAAAATAAATTCTGTTCATTACACTTAACAGTTTCATGTATGCTTGGATGAAATCCGTACATTGTTATACTACTATTAATTATCATTTCTATAGTAAAAATATATTAATCCTGCAAGTAATTAATGCCAAATTTTCCTACTTTGTTGAACCTCGATAAAACTAATATGAAGTTTTCTTGTGTGTCCACAACTAAATTTCTTGACATGTCATCTAGCGAGAATGAATGTCCAGATTAACAATATGTTAGTGTTTTCTATTTATGGTTCTTTTTAACACGACATTTAGTAAGCTATATTTTCCAAGGCTGTCCAGGAGCGAATTGCTCGATGGGCCCCAGAATACCATAAAAGGAAACAAAAACTGGGAAAGAAGTCAGAGGGTTGTAAGAGGTGGGGGAGGTATCATAATCTCATTTTCCATTCCCAATTTAATTGCTATTTTTATTGCTTTTTTGTAATCCCAGTCGTCTCAGCAAGTAAAGCCTGTTACAGACATTACTTTTATGATCCTCTAAGTAATATTCCGAAAATTCCTCAAAATATCTAATGACTAAATGTATTAACCAAGTACATTTAAAGTACTTGTCTGCAGTAAATGACTCGAGCTGAGCAAGTGACATTTTCATGTCAAGCTTCGGCAAGCGATATTTTAATATGATATATCCCAAACGGTCCATTCTGCATCCAAAGCCTTCAAGGTATACGTCTTTGGCCTTGAAAACCACAAATTTCCTTTATAAAATACTCTAAACCAGAGTACTCACTCGAACTGACCAAGTAACGATTTCGTACAAATTTCGGCGAGCGATATTTTTGCATCAATTCATCTCCAACTGTCCAGTTTGCGTCTAAAACCTTCACGATAAGTAGTTATTGGGAAAAATGTTTGATCGAAGTGGATTCGAAACACTGGGACGACACAAAATGCAAAAAACATGGATTTCCCCGTAGAGTTTATAGTCTTTTTGCCCTGAATGGCGGCCATCTTGGATTTATCATGCAGGTCACGCGTCCGCTAGGTATGAGTCAGCAATCTAGGTTTATTATATCTATGTATTGAGTGCTGAAAATTTACAAAATTAAATGCTAAATTATAATATATTTATCGATGTTAGTATGGTCAAACATAAACGAAGATTTGGTAGACATTTGCAGCAATATAATCGGCGTTTCTTTTGCAAAACATTCAAATACATTTTTTTGGTAATACATTCCAAATTAGTTGGGTTCATGAAGTCAATGCAATTTATTTGTAAGTTTAGTAGGGTTGAATTCGTTTGTGACTTTATTATGTCTAAATTTTGTAATATAAAGATTCCGTCTCTGTCATGTTTAAGAGCTAGGTCAACACAATATCATATTTTCCAATCTACTGTAGCACAACTTACTAGAATAATCATCACTGACACTGTACATGCTTGCATGGTAATGCCAATGACCTGCTCCTGTCAATTTATATCGTATTCTTTTTTGGCAGTCTTGTATAGACGTTTATAAAGCCAGCTTTTAGTTCAAATTAGCCTGTAATAGTTGTTTTTCTCAAAATTATAGAGTAACACTACCAGGTCTAGTATACTCCAAGTTGCTTTATGGATTTTATCCTGGATTTTATATGGCAAATGAAATACATAGCCTTGAATTAAGTGCGTTTCTTCATATATAATCGCACGAAGTTTACGGCAAAATATATCAGTTGTCTATATTTTCTATTAGCTGTAATCCGTGAATTAGATTGTATTTATTAATCTAGACAACTACGAACACTCAAATGTCCTATAAAGGCAAGTACTAGACAAGTAGAATGTAGAACCTAACTAAATAAGGTCGGAAGAAGTACGAATAATTTTGGCAAAAGAATAAATAAATTTGACACACAAGGGCCAAATCCGTGTCATTGAACAAAGTACAATATGTTTACGGAATATATATGGCTTTAAGACGAAAAATCTTACCTAAATATCGCTGAAATCGTAGGATTTTGCAAGTTTCCTCCTCGGTCTTCTCAGTTTGGTTACATCGTGAATACAAAACCGGAAATGCACACGCGTTTACGTTCGCTCATTGGTCGACTAATTAGGCGAACATTATTGATGACCAATCAGAGTAAAGAAACTTGTAGCAGAGCAACGTAATTTTCGGCAATCGTTTGAAGTTTAGTTGCCGCGACGTTGCGGGAAGGCGGCCTATAAACTCTCGATTTTCACTTAAAAATTTATTTTTCGGCTTGGCAACAACTCAAACCTTTTTCTCTACATCTATTGGAGTATGAATATGTTTGTTGCCAGCTTCTACACGAAGTTGCCATCAAACGTTTTCAGAGGCACTTTTTGATATCCTGGCCGGCCGACGGGTTTTGTACATTATTTTGTACTCAAGAATTGGGAAATACTACAGACAAATAAAGTTTTCAAACCGAGATAAATGAAACTTTTTAGAGGACTTTCACTTGTTAAAGTCAACAGGAGGAAAGCAGTCAAAAGACCGGGTCTAAACAGGTAAGTGTCTATTTTGCATACTTGTTTTTGCGATTGTCATGCAGTATATAGTTTGTGGTAATGGTGGATTTAAAAGTACGTAGGTCATCCTGTGTGGTCAATACAACATTGATTAATCTTAAAAGGTACTTTAGTATTAATTTAAATGCGTTATAGAATAAGAAACAACATATTATTTAATCTCAAAAACTTCATAGTATAAAAATACTGTTCAAAAAACAGTTGTAAGAAACGTTTTGTGAGAGGTCTGGGATTGAATTTTTGAGTAAATCAAAGCTAAAAGAGTAAGTAATAACACAGCTACTTTATATAGTTGGGCAATTGATAATTTTACAGTTAAAAGTACAAACCTTATCACTATTTTGCCATTATCACTATGTTGCTCTTGAATGATTTTTATCTTATTTGATTGGGGTTGGAGTGAGAATAATAATTTATATTATTTGGGTGGTTTAGGGAGGGTGGGTGGGAATTTCTTATACTGTCTGTAACTACACGGCCTAATGAAAAGCAACGAAAACCTTCTAAAAATTTTATAGTTGATTAGCTACCGTGTTAAAAGATGTTTTTTAATAATAAAAATAATAATAATAATAATAATAATGAGTTATCCCTGAGGCAACGGCCGTTCCGGGCGATCGCCCAGGGCGAGGGTACTAATTCCGCTCGGCTATTTATTACACACGAGGAGAAAGGAAGCTATGGAAAATGGGTTGAGTCTTTATGTAGCCCTACACGGATTATGTCTGTGATTACATATAGGGTTAGGGTTAGGGTTAGGATTGGGGTTAGGATTAGGGTTGGGGTTAGGATTGGGGTTAGGATTAGGGTTAGGGTTAGGATTGGGGTTAGGATTAGGGTTGGGGTTGGGGTTAGGATTGGGGTTAGGATTGGGGTTAGGATCATGTTTAGGATTATGGTTAGAATTAGGGTTAGGGTTAGGGTGGGGGTTGGGGTTAAATATACATTTCGTGTAGGGCTACATAAAGACCCGGAAAATGTAAAGTTCATCAAGTTTTTGCGGGCGCATAGCTATGTTTCATGGATGTGAAGGGTGGTCATCTCACTGATCTTTGAGTGGAACGAGCGAATTATATAAAACATGAGTATCAGTAAGTCTGAATTATAACTTATCAATCGCTTTTTGCATGGGACTTCAGGAAAAGCTGCGTGCGGAACAAATTTATCGTTGATAATTACTTCATAAAAAAGGATAAATAGCGATAGATGACAATCTATGGCAAGTTTCTTATAAATGTTGATGTATTTTAATAATTTATAGTCCTAGAAAGGTTGTTTTATTTCCATAGATTTTCATTTTAATCCAATTAAAGTATGCTATATTTTATGTTACCAAAAATTTCCAAATTAAAAGGAAAGCAAAATCATTCCACGAGAGAATTTGTATATTTTCATCTTATTTCATTTCAAAAATAATTTATCGGTAAAAGGTAGTTTTACTTTTATAAACTTTGCGAAACGATTTAGTGAACGGAAGGTTGCATTTAATTAAACATTACTTTGAAGCTTATAAAATGCATAAAAACAGATATACCTACACGATATATCTCAGATTTCTCTGGCTAAAACAATTAATATTTTAATTATTTTTGCAGTTCTTGTAACCTGTTTAATTGTTTTGTGCTCCAAATTTATATTATTAATCGTGTTACCATGGCTATTGTGCTTCCTCTTCTTGAAACAAAATATCAATTTTGATTCTTTCAAACATTTTTAACCCAAAATAAATTTCCCAAAATATTATTGTTTCCTTCCACTCTTCTTTTCAAACTATTACAGTAATGATCAAATTTTGATGGCACATTAAAATAAAGGAAAACACAGTCATTTACGTCAGTAAAACATTTACGTAAGTAAAACATTTTGTTACGGCGATAGCTTCTGAGTGTATCTTGAAGAGGGGTGTGAGCCAGGGATCCAATTCTATTTTGGAAGCCAAAATTTGTTTTCAACCCAGATATCCGACTCATCTACAAACTTTGCACAGCAGATTTTGGGATGAAAAAGCTAGCTTAGTAATAGTAATGTTTGGAATGTAGTGTCTGTCAATGTTCAGCTAGTGCGAGGGGTTACTGCAAGCATTTATTTCTAGTATGGATGTATTATTGTACTAGAAATACATGCATGCAGCAAACCCTCGCCACAGCTAAACAACGACTGTCTCCAACATTGGGATTCGGTAAATTAGTGGCCACAATCAACACTGTTATTGTTTTAATAATATATTCAGACTTTCAATAGTTTTTCTATAATCTCATTCACTCCACTCCTGACAATTTGCCATACTTGTGATCAGTGAGATGACCACCCACCAACTTCTGTTGTCCGTTGTCCGCTGTCCGCTGTTTTTGCCCCTCTATAAGAAAAGCATTTTTTAAGGAAATTTGTGTTAGGTTTTGCTAGTGACAGTTGGTCAAAATTACTTCTCAAATTGTATGTTTATTCGAGCAACGATTAAATGATCTGGTAAGATGCGCAAGCGAATTTCCAGTTAATGCCTTGAAAGTAGCTATATTCTCTCGAATTTGTAAATGCGTGTTCATTGGTAACCATTTAAGTTTTTGAAATACTTCGTTAGATCGAATATCATAAGAGTCACCGGTAATTACACGTGCCGCTTTCTTATGAAGTTTAGACATCTTAGTTATTTGTTTTTACTGCCATCATACCATACAGTTGAACAATAGTAAAAATGAGGAATTATGAAAGCATTATACATTTTCTCAAGAACATGCGTGGGAACGAAGGACTTAGCTCTTCTTAACAAAGCAATGTTCTTTGAAATTGTTTTACTTAATGTGGTACACGCTTAATTACTTTGTCACCAAGTTTAATTAAGGGACCCTGTTCGAAAGATGGCACTCGTTGTCTTGATCCTATTATAATAAATTCAGTTTTACCCCCATTTAGGGTTAATTCGTTTGCAATGAGCCATTGATCCACATTTACAAGGTCATGATTTAATTTTGTTTCAATTTCGTCCACGGTTAATCCTGTTGCTGAAAGAGTTGTATCATCGGCAAATAATCTGGCCTTAGTTGTTTCAAGGCAACTAGGCAAATCATTGATGTACAGAAGAAACAAAAAGGGCCAAGATTCGATCCCTGCGGAACTCCGCAGTGAATTTCTTTCTCATCAGAAAGTTTACCATTAATTGCGCAGACCTGTTTTCTATTCGAAAAGTAAGATCTAAACCATTCTAGCCTGCGCCCTCTTATTCCATACAACTCTAACTTAGAAAGTAGTATTTTGCGATTAACCGTGTCGAATGCCTTTTTTAGATCCAGGAACAATACCCCGTTCGTTAGAACTTTATCCATGTTTCCAAGCCATTCATTTGTTGAATCTAATAATGTGTAATGTGTAATGTGTAATGTGTAATGTGTAATGTGTAATGTATAATGTATAATGTATAATGTATAATGTATAATGTGTAATGTGTAATGTGTAATGTGTAATGTGTAATGTGTAATGGGTAATGTGTAATGTGTAATGTGTAATGTGTAATGTGTAATGTGTAATGTGTAATGTGTAATGTGTAATGTGTACTGTGTAATGGGTAATGGGTAATGGGTAATGGGTAATGTGTAATGTGTAATGTGTAATGTGTAATGTGTAATGTGTAATGTGTAATGTGTACTGTGTAATGGGTAATGGGTAATGGGTAATGGGTAATGTGTAATGGGTAATGTGTAATGTGTAATGTGTAATGTGTACTGTGTAATGGGTAATGGGTAATGGGTAATGTGTAATGTGTAATGTGTAATGTGTAATGTGTACTGTGTAATGTGTAATGTGTAATGGGTAATGGGTAATGTGTAATGTGTAATGTGTAATGTGTAATGTGTAATGTGTAATGTGTAATGTGTAATGTGCTGTGTAATGTGTAATGGGTAATGGGTAATGGGTAATGTGTAATGTAATGTGTAATGTGTAATGTGTAATGTGTAATGTGTACTGTGTAATGTGTAATGGGTAATGGGTAATGTGTAATGTGTAATGTGTAATGTGTAATGTGTAATGTGTAATGTGTAATGTGTAATGTGTAATGTGTAATGTGTACTGTGTAATGGGTAATGGGTAATGGGTAATGTGTAATGTGTAATGTGTAATGTGTAATGTGTAATGTGTAATGATGTGTACTGTAATGTAATGGGTAATGGGTAATGTAATGTGTAATGTGTAATGTAATGTAATGTGTACTGTGTAATAGGTAATGGGTAATGTGTAATGTGTAATGTGTAATGGTAATGTGTAATGGTAATGTGTAATGTGTAATGTGTAATGTGTAATGTGTAATGTGTAATGTGTAATGGGTAATGGGTAATGTGTAATGTGTAATGTGTAATGTGTAATGTGTAATGTGTAATGTGTAATGTGTAATGTGTAATGTGTAATGTGTAATGTGTAATGTGTAATGTGTAATGTGTAATGTGTAATGTGTAATGTGTAATGGGTAATGTGTAATGGTTAATGTGTAATGTGTAATGTGTAATGTGTAATGTGTAATGTGTAATGTGTACTGTGTACTGTGTAATGGGTAATGGGTAATGGGTAATGGGTAATGGGTAATGGGTAATGGGTAATGGGTAATGTGTAATGTGTAATGTGTAATGTGTAATGTGTAATGTGTAATGTGTAATGTGTAATGTGTACTGTGTAATGGGTAATGGGTAATGGGTAATGTGTAATGTGCAATGTGCAATGTGCAATGTGCAATGTGCAATGTGCAATGTGCAATGTGTACTGTGTAATGGGTAATGGGTAATGTGTAATGTGTAATGTGTAATGTGTAATGTGTAATGGGTAATGTGTAATGTGTAATGTGTAATGTGTACTGTGTACTGGGTAATGGGTAATGGGTAATGGGTAATGTGTAATGTGTAATGTGTAATGTGTAATGTGTAATGTGTACTGTGTAATGGGTAATGGGTAATGTGTAATGTGTAATGTGTAATGGGTAATGGGTAATGTGTAATGTGTAATGTGTAATGTGTAATGTGTAATGTGTAATGTGTAATGTGTAATGTGTAATGTGTAATGTGTAATGCGTAATGCGTAATGCGTAATGTGTAATGTGTTAAGAAGATCAGGAGGTAATATGATGTAACGTTTTGTCAGATGGTGAAGATGGTGTAAGGTGTTTAGAAGGTCGGGAGGTCATGTGATATACAGTTATGTCAGATAGTAAAGGTGGGTAAGGTGTTCAAAAGGTCGCGATGTTGTCATTTGGTGTAAAATTTGTCAGATGGTCTAAGGTGTTGAAACCGTCAAGTGTTAGTCATGTGCCGTAGTGTCTATGAGATGGTTTTCAGATAAGGGTTGTCGGATGATGGAAATGGTTCCCTACTTCTTTGCTACCCAACTCCACACAGCTTCCCACTCCCCAGCTGCCTAACGCCATAGCTAGACCATTTCCTTGATGCACCACTCCCTGGCTGCCCCATTCCTCGGCTACCTCAATCCTGGACTGTCCTACTCTCTGATCACCCCATTTCTAGATTGCTTGCTCCATATCTTTGAAAATAGCCTAACTGAAAACACCTTTCGGCAGCACATGACCTGCGATAGTAACTTATAGTATATATAATTAGTAACTTTGGCTACTAGCAAAACGACATAAGTACAAATAAGATTAGTAACGTATAAATCCGCAATGATGCTACTTGTTTTATTGCATAGTTTAAACCTAATACTTACAATATTAGAGACTCAGTTGGCAGATATAGTAAAAACTGGAGTGCCAACATGGCAAATCATTCCATTTTCCAGCTGCATCATTATCATGCCACAATGCCCAATACAATATTTGCACGCAATCACCATCACCTGATGGTTCTTCAATGTACCAGTTTTCATAGGATATCTCGTCGCCGTCCACTGTGTAGAACTTTTGGCCCATCTTATGCACCCCAATCCATGCTGAGAAATAGTTGCGTTTTTTTATAGCCTGATATATATGGTCGTTGTTTTCCGAGTTAGTCGGCACAGCCAAGTCACTACCACGTTCGCCACAATACTTTTGTGCTTCAGTCCAGTTGCCAGTTGTATCACTGATATGGTAGCAACTTCCATCAAACTTATTCCAATCACTGGGGCAATTGTTATCCGCTAAACAGTGAATACAAAATGTTTTTTGTCTTTAAGGAGGTTCCCTACAGCTCCCATTAGATATCAGTGTTTTGAATTGAAAGCTCTTTGAAAGGTTATAAGCTTAGAAAACTCAAATTTTTGCGTAAGCCCTTTATTCCTCGTATATCAAGCAATAATTTCAACACAAGTTTTTTACTCTTGACGTTGCCATGGCGACATGACGTCATCGTCTATCTTTGCAGTTTTAGCCAAAGAAGGTATGATAGCGGGAAAATAAGGTCGGTGACCTATTCATTTTTTTGCCAGAAAATAAATCATTATGAGATTCTGAGTTTTCTCAGAATTTTTTTTTGAAAGTCGCCAGTGTAGTTTTTTTAAAAGCCAAAATTTAATTAAACAAAAACTACACTGGCGATTTTTTTAAATTTAAGAATTTAATAGAACTAGTAGTATGTTGAATACATAGTCAAATTTTGAGATATGGTCACCGGAGAAACGAATTGGAACGAGAAAAAATAACCTCCAATTGCCATTTTCTGCTCGCGAAAAACACGCAACGCTTCGCAACGCCTTAAAAAAAGCACTGACCGATAATGATATAGTGTTTGAGGGTGCATGTTCGAGTCTCTCGCTGGCTGTAAAACAGGCTGTTTTTTCGAACTGCGAGCAAAATTCTCTTCGTTTTTGTTACCCTTGGCTAGTAGGACCCAAGAATGTTCGTTGGTGGTCTTTTTTTCAGGTCTGGTTTGTCGATGGTTTACGCATTGAATTAACCCAACGTCTCTTAAATTTGTTTTTATTGTTGAAATCGGTATGAAAACTTTTCAAAACATTCAAACAATTCCAAATTTCGTAAGACAACTCAGTTGTCTGTACAGTAGTCGCAACTGTCTGTACAGTAGCTGTATGCAGTAGTTTTTAAACTTTAGATTGTTTTTAAACATTATATTACTTTGACAGTTCTAGACTGCCCTGAGGAGAGTATAGAATATAATTTTTCCCGATCGCGAGCCGGCGTGAAGCGCCGTGCGAGGGTAATAATTCCGCTCGGCGATTTACACCCGGGTATGTTAAAACATTGTGGAATGCAAAGTCGTCCGCCATATTTTTTGTCATGGGCAAACCCTTTTGAAAAATAGTTTTGCACTCATTTTATAAGTAAGTCTCTATGTAAGTAAGTTTATATGCTAAGTCTCCAAAACAAGATAAATGAAAATTATTTAGAGGACAAATTAACAAGAGGAAAAACAGTCGAAAGACGGAAAAAGGAGCGTTTAAACGGGCAAGTGTCTATTTTGCATGCTTGCTTTGCCGCTTTATAGCATGCAGTATTGTTTGTGAATTTGAAAATGTGTAGATCATTCTGTGTGTTCAATACAACATTGATTGATCTTTAGAGTATTTTAGTATTGATTCAAATACGTTATAGAAAAATAAAAAAACATTAAATCTCAAAAACCTGATTGCAAAAGCAAGTACGAAGTATCAAAATACTCCTCGAAAAGCAGTTGACGTTGAAACGTCTAGGGTTGAATGTTACAGTAAATCAAAGCTAAAAGAGTACATAATAGCATACCCACTTCATATAGTTGGGCAATTGATAATTTTATAGTTAAAAACAAAATAATATTTGTACAAATTAAAATATGAAAAATATACAATGTCGCGTCTTACCATGGTTACATCAGTGAGCTCCATATATATATCTGGAGTAAGAACTTCTAATGTTCGGCCAATAGGCCAAGTGAAGCCAAAGATGGCGGCAATTGACGTCCAAACTCATGAAGGTCATAAACAGTTTTCATACCATTTTTCTAGCTAATTCCAGTTTATACTAACAGATCGCATCGCTAATCAAGTTATTAGTTCATAAAATCATGATGTTATTGTTTACATCGGAGTAAAAACACAAAATTTCGGCACACTCCTTGCCGGCTTGTGCAAACCGCGCGGTCGAAAACAATAGAAAGGGATTGGCACTGGACGTCAATTTCCGCCATCTTTGGCTTCACTTTTTGGACATAAGTTCTCACTCCAGATATATATATATAGAGCTCACTGGGTTACATTCGTCGACTCAGTACTTCATGTTAAAATAACTTTTGAGGAGTAAATTGTTTGGTTCAAATGGGCGAGGGGATTCTGCATGCATGTATTTCTAGTACAATTTTTAATAGTCTGCAACAAGGCGACGATTTTGGACATTATAAAAGATAATACTGAACGTAAATACGTAAAAACATACTAAAAGAAAGCTTAGAAACTGGTTAGGAACATAAGTACTGTTTGAATTTCAAAGATATACGATTATAATGAAAAGGTTGTGGTTTCTTCGCAGATAAGTGTCGAAAATAACTTCCCACGACTTGTTTCAAATTTTACCGGGTCACGAAGATTCACGCGTGAGACGTGATCTATATAGATCGTGTTTCAAACTGAACTATAACTTTAGGGAGCCTCCTTAAGAGGAAATTGAAAGGATTTTTAGCCAGTCGGCTGCCTGCGATACCGTAAGCCCTGGCGCAAACCAAACCGGAAGTGTTTGCTTCGTGAATTTATCTCTGGAAGTGCGATCAAGCGAAGAAAATTATTCATTAACCGAGTGATATTTTTGCAACATGGCTTCTTTCAAAGGGTGAATAATTAAGCTTGAATACAATTTATGGGAAGGTAGAAGTCTAGAAGAACGCTACAGTTTTGGCGTGCAGTAACGGAATGGGTCAAGACTGGGACAAGTGAACTCTGGCGAAACAAAAGGGCGTCCAATGGGTACGGGATTGAAGGGCGTCAAGAATAGGGAGCTGCCTACGGCAGCAATAAGGTATATTATTACACCATACGCTTTTTCGCATTACATCTTCCTCATTACAGTTTTCAATAACTCTATTGAGTACACCAAATCATAAAATCCCTACAACTGTATATACTTACCTAATAACAACAAAGTTATATCTCTAATACGAACAATTAAGCGACACAGCAAATTATACGTGCCCATTTTAAAGAGGTTTTTGTGAAAAGAATAGATTACTTATACAGGATATCGGGGCAATGAAAATTGTCTGTATAGGGACGGAGGTGCTCGTATGAAAAAGTGCCGTAATAGAGATGTTCAACTGCATAAGCTCAGGAAAGAGAATTTTTATTGATTTAATAAAATATTAAACAAAAAAGCAATAATTGAACGAACCACTAATATGCCAATAAAAAGCAACTTTGCTTTCATACTTATCAACAGATACCTTTTATACCATCCTCCAAAACGAGACAGCTTGCATTGTACTCATACAGAAAATAAAATTAACATTCTATATTTGTTTTTATAACAAAATTACTGAATACTGATTGCATGAAAGAAGGATACTTTTTTCTCCTTGGAGATAGCAACAGGAAAATATTCAAACAATGCCACATTGTGAGAACCGTATTAATTGTACTGGGGTAAAAATAGGTCTGTGGAAATTACGACCTTATTTGCACAAACAATAGCTACACTCATGAATGTGGCATTTTCAGACAAGAATTGCGTGTTTTTAGAGTTTTTTTGAGGAAATTGTAGGTAAAATGATATTTTATGAATTGTTTATGCTTCAATCACTCTAGTCAAATATTTCATACTGCTGAGCCATTTGGTTACATTATTTTGAGGCTATAACACTGTTTCATAAACTTTGCTGACATAGGCGTACGGGCACAACTTTATTTTGCCCGAATTTTAAAGCTTACCCAAAATGCCCGAATTTGGATAATAATATATTGATAACAATAATAACCACTTTTAATTGTATTTACAAATCAATATGCTGTTTATAATGAACGTTTATAGATCTATTAACCATGTCATTCTTAATAGTTTTGTTGACATGTGCTCGTCAGGGCCGTAGCCACGCTGTTAACATTGGCGCAACTAATTTTTCTTGGCGAAAAGGCCGACAATCTGTAGGGGAGCATTCTCCCCCGGAAATTTTTTAAAATATGAGGGTTCTAAAAGGGTATTTCGTGCATTCTGAGACCACTCTGCATGATACCCAGATAATATACATTCAAAATCGCGTACACTCATTGCCATGGTTCAATAATCACTCGCATTTTCTACGGCCCCACTTGTGAATTCAAGCGTTCTTCGTCTATTGTTGTGCGAAGATAGGTTTTCATGCACCGTTCTCGTTATAGCATTTCTCGTTAGAGCTAGAGGCATTTCTTATTCGGTCAGGCAAAAGCATGCAATTGAATTACAGAAATGTTCAAATTATACTATTGTTTTTCAACAACACGCAAACCAGGCAAATATACAGTACTGTAAATTATAAAATTCTGTTTTTGTTTAAGTTCAGACTAAATAATTCTATTTTGCCCGAATATTCGTGAACTATTTTCCCGAATTACCTGAATCTCCAAATTTTTTTTTGGGGGGGGGCAGGTGCCCCCCCCCAAAAGATATTTGGAACATGATTTTGTACAGACATACTAGGAATGATACACTCCTTTTTTTTTTGCAATACGTACCTGCCTAATATGACCACATTTTGTGATTGGCTGGCTGAAACAAAAAGTTATCACTGTTTCTGACTCGTGTCTTGAAATATAATTTCTATAGTTTATTGTCTTCTATTGTTATTATCAACCAATAACAAAGCCTGTTCATATAGGTATGGGCGACCCTTTTCTTGTACTCCTGCCTGTGATTACCACAGTAACTGCTACCGAATTGTAGCACACTGTACTATGCACCAGATTATATCTTTCCATGTTTCCATACGTCAGACAGCTTAAAATCTCAGACCAGAATTCATTTAATCAGTCACCTAGATGACTGCTAATTGTAATTTAATCGAAAGTAAAATTACTCCTCCTCTACAGGCAGGTCATACCTTTTGCGGATCAGTCAGATAAACATGATCGTAAGAAGTGTTTTGCTCCAATAACTTCGCTGATGTATTATACGCCACGTCATGTAACATTTCACAATTTGGGTCATTCTGTAAGCTCAATGTATTTTTGTAGTTGATTGATCTACAACATGGCTCAATGGCACATTCCATTACACAATCGATCCATTCAGAAGCAACTTTAGTCATTACAACTGTAGTATTAAGTCTGAAACCTAGATTATATAATGAGAATCGATACTGAGTATTTACAAAAAATACCATGGGAACTGTTGAACAGATTTCGTGATCCTAACGAAATGTGGCGAATGTGGAAGGCTTTTTTTAATAGAGTTTTGGATGCTCATGCACTAATTAGAACTAAACGATTTAGAAATCGTGATGCCCCGTGGATTACATCCGATATTAGAGACATGATGTTTCGTAGGGATTATTTAAAAAAGCATGCTGTCAAAAATCGTTCTGAAGCAAACTGGATTGAATACCGTAAACTGAGGAACAAGGTTAATAAAAGGCTAAAAACATGCAAAAGAAATTACTTTGTTCAAAACCTTGAGGCGAATAAAGGCAACACAAAAAAAACGTGGAAATTGCTAAATAACCTTTTGAATAGACCTATAAAAGGGACTAATGTAAATATTTTAAAAAACGAATTGGGTATTATAAGTGATAAGAAACTTATAGCTGAAAACTTTAACGAACATTTTATTAAATTGGGACCGGACCTCGCCCGTGAGATTCCGAGTACAACTTTAAATCCTTGGACTTATGTGAATCAAAGTACAAGTAAATTCAATTTTAAGCACATTAGTGCTGGTCAGGTTGCGGCTGCTATAAGGGATATCCCCTCTAAAAAGGCATCTGGCCTAGATAAAATACCATGTAACGTGATCAAGGGCGTTGCAGGTATCATATCCGAGTCTCTTTCAATTATTTTTAATAAATCTTTAATAAGTGGTATCTTTCCTGATGACCTAAAAAGTACAAGGGTGGCCCCAATTTTTAAGAGCGGAGAACGATCGGATGCAAATAATTATAGACCAATATCTGTATTGTCAGTAATAGCTAAAGTTTTTGAGAAAATCGTTTGTAAACAATTCTATGAATATTTAAGTGATAATAACTTATTGTCACAAAATCAGTCGTAGCATTTCTATGGGAAACGAAAATTTTAACCTTATGGAAAACAGAATTAATGAAGATCTACAAAATTTGTGCATTTGGCTGAGAGCCAATCATCTTAGTCTCAATATTGTCAAAAGCGAATATATGATCATTGGCTCAGTCCAACGAATTAGAAACTTAAGTAGGGAACCTTCATTATTCGTAGGAAATGTTAAACTGAAAAGAGTTAAACACAAGAAAATTCTAAGTGTTACTGTTGATGAATGTCTTAGCTGGCATGACCATATAAGTAATACTGTTAAGAAGGTAAAGAGCGGCCTTAGTGCCTTGAGACAAATCCGTGATTTTGTCCCAGTAGACGCATTAAAGAAAGTATATTATGCAATTATACAACCGCATTTCGACTACTGTTCATCGGTATGGGATAACTGTAATAAAGGTTCTAAGGAGAAACTTCAGAAATTGCAAAATCGTGCTGGGCGAATTATCACAGGTTCTGGTTATGATATTAGATCTACGGAAATTTTAGAAAAAATAGGCTGGCTTAAGTAGCTTATCCCCCCTATACAGCAGAATTTTCCCGCCATATGACGTCAGCAACGTACATCCATCGTAATTTTCCCGCCATATGACGTCATTTGCATACATCCGGAAGTAACTAGTATTCATACGCCTGGAAGTAAGAATAATAATGAGATGACGTAACATAAAGCGTTGCGTAACATAAAGCGTTGCGTAACGTTTAAATATTAATAGCGTTGCGTAACATAAAGCGTTGCGTAACGTAAAGCGTTGCGTAACATAAAGCGTTGCGTAACATAAAGCGTTGCGTAACGTTTAAATATTTATAGCGTTGCGTAACATAAAACGTTGCGTAACGTCTAAATATTAATAGCGTTGCGTAACATAAAGCGTTGCGTAACATCCATACCGAGAATATAAATTGAGGATATAGATGTTATTAGGTATTGTGTTCACACAGCTTTCATAGAGAAGACAGGAAGAGCTGTAGCTTTGTTCAAAGACGTATCCATAAGCTACCGTTTGGAGTGCCGCGGGGCACCAAAGCATTCCCTATTTCGGATTTGGAGGCAATTGTAGAGAGTTTTACAGGAAGTAGGCGTAAACTCAAACTCTACAATTGCCTACAAAGGGGTCATTTTGAGAGGGATTTGCTGTGTATGTCTGAAATTCTCTAAAGCTTCTGTGAAGCTTCTGTAAAGCTTCTGTGAAGCTTCTGTAAAGCTTCTGTAAAGCTTCTGTGAGCTTCTGTAAAGCTTCTGTAGAGCTTCTGTAAGCTTCTGTGAAGCTTCTGTAAAGCTTCTGTGGAGCTTCTGCGAAGCTTCTGTAAAACGTCTGTGGAGCTTCTGCGAAGCTCTGCAAAATATGAGTAATTAGTGACGCTTGGATGCATGCGTAAATTAACACAGACAAAGATTAACGTTTTAAACAATGTATTCCTTTAGGTATAACAATTATTTACACAAATATACAGTTATTAAACATATTGTCCAGCTTTTACACTGTTTTCTATGCGAGGGTCGATGTGAGGTCGATGGCCAAACAAGCCAAACAAGCCAAACAGGCAGGAAAGGAAGTAAAATAAAAAGATAAAAATCGGTTCGGTAGATCTACACATTTCGGGGTTCTCTGGGGGTCTGTAGGGGTTCTCTCGGGGTTCTCTCGGGTTTCCTTCGGGGTTCCCTGGGGGTTCTGTCGGGGTTCCCTTGGGGTTCCCTAGGGGTTATTTTGCTCATGCGTCTTCGCATTTTGCTCATGCGTCTTCGCATTTAGTTCGCATTTTGCTCATGCGTCTTTGCATTTAGTTCGCATTTTGCTCATGCGTCTTCGCATTTAGTTCGCATTTTGCTCATGCGTCTTCGCATTAAGGACCTTCGTGGCCCGGTATATCTCAGCCTAGCTGACACTTAGTCTTAAGTTCGCATTTTTCTCATGCGTCTTCGCATTAAGGCCTTTGTGGCGCTATGTGCCTTCGCATTTTGCTTCGCATTCTTCGCATTTTGCTTCGCATTCCTGCGCATTTCTTTTGCATCGCATTCTTCGCATTAAGGCCCAATCAGGCCCGATAGAAGGTACGGCTTAATTCTGGTGTACATTTCTACAAGGACTAATTATTGCTTAAAAGATGAAACAATACACAATACAATTTTGATACATTTTTATTTCACTTAAGCACTACATCGATTCATTGATCATCATCACTATCTGAGAAACGTCCTTGATCTTCTAAAAGCTGTTTCAACAGAAACTTTCTTTTGTCAACCGCTGCAGATAAAGCTTCATCAGGATCAAACGAGTCTTCTTTCATAAATGCCTCCTTCGTTTCCATGATCTTTCTATGCACAGGATCCTTTTTAAGTGCTTTTATCCAACGTAAATTATCCAGGTAAACGCCAGCGAAGTTCAGGGAGAATTTTTTCAAAGGCTTTCTGCTTAGCTACACTTTCTTCTCGCCCATCCATTTGCAACGTTTTCAACAGTTCATCATATTCTGGCCCAACCGTCACTTTTGCATCGTCAATCAAGGTTGCCCAAGGATCAATCTCTTCCTTTATTTCACCATCATCTTTGGAACTCTCACTGTTTTCATCATCACCTGTCTCTGCATTCTCACTGTTTTCATCATCATCTGTCTCGGCATTCTCACTACTTTCATCGTAATGTGATGAGGTTGATACATCCTCATCCGATTCTATATAACGGGATTTCTTTCGGGGAATTTCATCATCTGTGATCACTTTATCATATACTGGCTTATCTTCGTATTCCATCACGGAGCCTTCGTCAAAACTATGAGCATACGTGCAATGGTTCGCTTTATGCCGCCTGACATTATAATTAGATGAAAACCGTGTTAGACACCGATCACACTGATAAGAACCCATTGTCTACTACACGCTCCCAAGGAATGAAAGAAAGTCAAGGGTGGCTAGTTATATAGTCGATAAACGTACGGTTGGCTTGTGGGACAATACAAGCGAACTAGTTCAAACGTCCTTGAGAGAGTACGCATGCGCATGACTTTCATCTCTGGGCAATTTTCAATTCTCTCGCACATTAGGTGTTCATTTCTGCTCATTTCTTCTCATGTATATTAGTTTTGGTAGTGTACACTTGTATGAGTTATTCCGGGCCTGATTGGGCCTTAATGCGAATAATGCGATGCAAAAGAAATGCGCAGGAATGCGAAGCAAAATGCGAAGAATGCGAAGCAAAATGCGAAGGCACATAGAGCCACAAAGGCCTTAATGCGAAGACGCATGAGAAAAATGCGAACTTAAGACTAAGTGTCAGCTAGGCTGAGATATACCGGGCCACGAAGGTCCTTAATGCGAAGACGCATGAGCAAAATGCGAACTAAATGCGAAGACGCATGAGCAAAATGCGAACTAAATGCAAAGACGCATGAGCAAAATGCGAACTAAATGCGAAGACGCATGAGCAAAATGCGAACTAAATGCAAAGACGCATGAGCAAAATGCGAACTAAATGCGAAGACGCATGAGCAAAATGCGAAGACGCATGAGCAAAATAACCCCTAGGGAACCCCAAGGGAACCCCGAGGGAACCCCAAGGGAACCCCGAAGGAAACCCGAGAGAACCCCTACAAAACCCCTACAGAACCCCCAGAGAACCCCGAAATGTGTACATCTACCGAACCGAGTTTTATCTTTTTATTTTACTTCCTTTCCTGCCTGTTTGGCTTGTTTGGCTTGTTTGGCCATCGACCTCACATCGACCCTCGCATAGAAAACAGTGTAAAAGCTGGACAATATGTTTAATAACTGTATATTTGTGTAAATAATTGTTATACCTAAAGGAATACATTGTTTAAAACGTTAATCTTTGTCTGTGTTAATTTACGCATGCATCCAAGCGTCACTAATTACTCATATTTTGCAGAGCTTCGCAGAAGCTCCACAGACGTTTTACAGAAGCTTCGCAGAAGCTCCACAGAAGCTTTACAGAAGCTTCACAGAAGCTTTACAGAAGCTCTACAGAAGCTTTACAGAAGCTCCACAGAAGCTTTACAGAAGCTTTACAGAAGCTTCACAGAAGCTTTACAGAAGCTTCACAGAAGCTTTAGAGAATTTCCAGACATACACAGCAAATCCCTCTCAAAATGACCCCCTTTGTAGGCAATTGTAGAGTTTGAGTTTACGCCTACTTCCCTGTAAAAACTCTCTACAATTGCCTCCAAATCCGAAATAGGGAATGCTTTGGTGCCCCGCGGCACTCCAAACGGTAGCTTATGGATACGTCTTTGAACAAAGCTACAGCTCTTCCTGTCTTCTCTATGAAAGCTGTGTGAACACAATACCTAATAACATCTATATCCTCAATTTATATTCTCGGTATGGATGTTACGCAACGCTTTATGTTACGCAACGCTATTAATATTTAGACGTTACGCAACGTTTTATGTTACGCAACGCTATAAATATTTAAACGTTACGCAACGCTTTATGTTACGCAACGCTTTATGTTACGCAACGCTTTACGTTACGCAACGCTTTATGTTACGCAACGCTATTAATATTTAAACGTTACGCAACGCTTTATGTTACGCAACGCTTTATGTTACGTCATCTCATTATTATTCTTACTTCCAGGCGTATGAATACTAGTTACTTCCGGATGTATGCAAATGACGTCATATGGCGGGAAAATTACGATGGATGTACGTTGCTGACGTCATATGGCGGGAAAATTCTGCTGTATAGGGGGGATAAGCTACTGGCTTACATTGGAACATAGGTGGCATTTGAATAAAGTATTATCAATGCATGAAATAGAAAATAATGATGCACCTATGTATCTAACATCACAATTTTCCAGAAGGAATCTAATGCATGACTACAATGTAAGGGGCAGCCAGGTGAATTTTTCCCTTCCAAAACCTAACACAAACTTTATGAAAAATAGTCTAGCATACAGTGGAGCGGTTACCTGGAATTCTCTAAGTGATGACACCAAATCAACTGAGGATGTCATTGAATTCAAGACGAAGGTTTCTAATGATATACGAGATTCCCTTAGTCTCTGATGCTTTTATTGTATATATGTAATATATTTAATCATTCAAGTTATTGTAAAATGTAGTTTCTTCTTTGTTTTCCTTTTCTTTCTTTTCTTACTATATTTACATAGATCTATATATTTGTATATGTGCACGGCTCTCAGGAAGAGCATTATTGATGTAATGATGAGATTTCCGTGTTGAAATAAAGTTTATACATACATACATACATAGATTTTATTGAAAATATTTGATGTTGTATATTAGGCGCTATACAGTACATGCTGTTAATGAACTGAATACCGAGCATATTGGCTTTTTGCTGTTTCATGGTTTTCAGCTTTTTGTTAGATACTTCATGTTGAGTAATATCACTTGCCCTCCAAACACGAAGAAGCGTCAGCGGACAGCAGTGAAATTATCCAGCGTGGCAGACGGTTAATCCGCGGCTGAACACCCGAAAGGCGGGCGAGGCGAAGGAGGAGAAAGACCGTCTGCCGGGTTTGGCAGTATATCTTAGCATTCGCCCCTATCATGCATGAACTATTAGAGCAAACTGTTGGGTTGCTTATGTAAACACACAAAGGAATGAACGCAATTATTGTGAAAATATAATGATAGCAATAGAGCAAGAGGATAATTCCCAAGCCAAAAAACGTTGGACGGTTTTTAAGATATGCGCATGCGCTAGTTCAAGCCGGGAGATACTGGTAACGAGCAACATCATGACTAGTTAAGACAAACATTTTGTTTTTATATGTATACGTGTCAGAAAAGTAACTACCATTTTTGCATTTTGCAAACTTTTTTCATATTTTTGACATATTAAATAATACAGACAAATATTAAAGCCCCGTACAGACGAGCAAGTTTTCCTTGACAAGTTTTATTTGCCCGTGCGTACGGCAAAAAATTGACAAGTTCTCCTTGACAAAGAGCCTTGTTCAATAGCCAGTCATGCTAGCTTTCGAACGAGGGAAATTGTTCGTGTGTACGGCCGACAAGGAAAACTTGACAAGGAAATGCGCAGTATGACACTGCACACTCATCTCCGATCTATAGTCGAGCGTCCATTGCCACTATAAACATGAAGTACTCACTTGTGTCATTAATGCACGGGCTCGTAAAACTTGTCAAGGAAAAATTGATCGAGAAAAACTTGTTTGCCGTACACACGAACAAATAAACTCGACAAGGAACTTGTCAAGGAAAACTTGCTCGTCTGTACGGGGCTTAAATGTCAAACGCCCAACAATGCCCGGCGGGGGGGATGGGCACTCATGGAATTGATTGTACCATTAATGGTGATATAAACCGTATTACCGTATTATCGCAGATATCATCTTGTGGAAACCGACATCAGTTGTCTCGTTCGAACATGTCAGGTGTGAACACACATTACCCTCTCGAAAAAGGCAAATGATAGTCATATCGACTCTGTCTGGAGTAAATGTAACTTCAACAAGACCATTTTTTTTCTTCCGTTTGTTGAAGCCAGATCCTGTCGGAGCATGGTCGAGGGCAAAAAATTTAAATTTTGCATTACGTTGGTAATCTTTTGAGACGGATACATCATAGTTCCAGCACAGACGATATGTCCGTCAATCTTAATAATGCATAGGCACCTATGACTGTTGAAACTCTTGATAACCAGTGCATAACCAGTGGCGTGCTGGCTTCTGTTCGCCAGGGGAGGCCAGCTGGAAATTTGGCGCCCCCTGTAGGGGGGTCAGAGGGCATGCCCCTCGGATATTTAGAGCCCCTGAAATGCCATTTCTTGCGTTTTGGGAGGCGATTTGACGGAATCACTTCACATTTCACAATTAACAATTTACATCCTTTGAGATATTCCAGACTGGACAGTAATGCTTGTAGTTGTAGGTAGGCTGGTTAATTTAAATCCTGGGGCCGGTTAAGTTGTTCAAAAGCCGGTTAACTTAACCCTGGGTTAACAGTTAACCTTGGGTTAAATTCTTTAACCCTGGGTTAGCTAACCCTAGGTTAAAATTGTGTTGTTCAAAACAGGGTTAAAGGTGCGGTTAAGACATTTAACCTTAGGTTAAAAAGCGCGCGAATTCTAAAAAGTCTTACAAAATGGCGGGCGTTGCGGGAGAGAAACAAAAGAAAAAAAGAAAATTAAACTTTACTGTGACGGAAATAGACACGTTGACCAGCAAAGTGCATGAAAATTTAGATGTTTTGCAGTCGAAGTTAACAAATGCGATAACCAATCAAAGAAAGAACAAAATTTGGGATAACATAACTAAAGAAATAAACGCGATAGGAATGGCAAACCGGACAACAAGCGAGATAAAAGAGAAATGGAAATCTTTAACGAGCTCCGCGAAGAAAAAGTTTGCCGACGTGAATAGGCAGGTGCGAAAAACTGGAGGTGGTCCTCCGCCTAAAGAGCCCACTGCGGTGCAAGAGAGAATAATAAAAATATTTGAAGATACTCCTCTCTTTACCGGACTAGACGGCTTCGAGACAGGTACGAAGTAATTACTAAAATGCATTTTTGACGTTTGTGTACAAGTTTGGGCAAGTCTTCACAAATGACCGCACATTAGTTACCAGAGCACTCGCTCAGTTTTATAAATTATAATATTTATTATGCATAATTTACAAAACATAAACGACCATATTGCAAAGAAAAGAAGAATTCAACAAATATATAGATTAAATTTTGAAATGCTGCATACTTTGATTAATACAATACCACAAAATATGTCCAAGTTCAAGATTTAGTTGGCACAAAACTTAGATAAGTATTCTTCTGTGTAAATTTTATATAAATTTAACAGTGCTATTTTACAAACTGTGCATGCATTTTATATAGATACCCTTGCAGTTTTTGAAGCATATTCTATAAACTGTATGTATTATCTTTCTTCATTTTCAGACGAACAGGATAGACATTCTATTGAAGGATTCAACATGCCCCTACTTGGAGACGATGATGATATATTTCAAGAACAAGAACATGATTTGGATGATGAAGATAATTATGATCGTGAAAAACAGCGTCCGATACCACCATCATTCATTAAGGACGACATATTTGTCCCTAATGGTTTACCTGTGCCAGCTACCTTAATCCCTGTTCTCCCTGCACCAAGCAAAAAAGAAAAACAGAGGAGAATAACAAATCAGGAGGTGCTAAAGTTACAAGCCGAAGTACTGCAACACCACAAAGAGGTACTCATATTGAAAAAGGAGAACTTAAAACTAAAAAATCAGGCTTTGAGAGAGGCACATAGTTTGAGGCTGAAGCCTTGAAGGGTACAGCACATTTGTTGTTTTGTAATAACCTATTTGTATATAGTTTGAAATTTTTGCTGGTAAACTATGTAAATGTTAATAAAGAGGCAGTCAAGTCCAAAGAAAAGCAAGCTGAATGTGTGGTTTGTTTACATTTTGAACAGCTATATTTACAAAATATGATGTGCTTGGTTAATATCTAACATCGTTCTGGTTTGTTCTGGACTGGACCGCCTCTTTAAGCATTTTTAAATTGTTACTTGTTTATATTTGCACAGTTGCACTATTTACATAATCATAAATTAATTACTGAACATATTTGAAATATAATTAATTAATAATTTATACTTCATTAATATTTAAAATTATTGAATATATTGTTGTATATAAAATTAATATATATAATTATAATTTAATATGAATTAATTGAATAATATATGTTCAGATACAAAATCTATTAATTTCGTCAGAATGGGGGTAAACAAGGTTCTACTGCACCTTGTGAACAAGTTATTAAAATATTATCACAATATTATAGGGTTCATTACATTACGAACTTGTTCACGCCAGTCAATTCAGTCATTGTAGCTGTGGTTTATACGCAAATTCATGCCAGTTATAACTGACATGAGTACTGTAAGTGTTGTCACACAGACATTACCCATTTAAAAAAAAGTGTTTGCTATATGGTCCCTGATAAGTTGGCCTGTTTCGCGTCCTTGGTATTCCAGGACATCCGGCTCATCGTCTTCATCACCTTCTTCGTCTTCCATTGGCTCATTAAATGCAATTGCAATATTATGCAATATTGCGCATGCACCAATGAGCTGGCAAACCTTTTCAGGGTACATTCTCACTTCTGAGTGCAGAAGATGGAATCGTCTTTTCCATCTTCCAAATGTTTGCTCAATTATGACCCTTGTCCTTCTATGGGCTCGATTAAACGCTCTCTGGTTGGCTGTGGCTGGCTCACGATATGGCGTCATAAGGTATGGCTTTAATGCATAGCCACTGTCACCAAGCAAAATTCCCTGTTCCAGGTTGTTGTGGTTGTTTTCAAGTTGCTGGTAAATTTGGGATGTGCGAAAAATATGGCTATCGTGGGTGCTGCCAGGCCATCGAGCCACAATATTGGTAAATCTTCCTAAAAGAGAAGTGTTTTCAACATATTTAAACATTACCATATAAAATAAAAATTTGCTTGTTAAGTTTTCAGTGGGAGACCCCCCCACCCCTCCAGGAGCCACACCGTAAGAAGAGAAGAGCAGACAAATTAAATGGCAAATGTATCAAGGGTACAAACAAGGGGACTACCTCCACAAATTTTTTCACATAAAAGCAATAATAGTTTATTTCCCTATTTGCTATGATATTATAATATTATGTACCTTCGTAATCACAAATTCCTTGTACGTTGATTGAGTGATAGCGCTTCCTGTTGACATAATTATTCTCATTACGGTGTGGCGCCTGGATCCGGATGTGTGTACAATCAACACAGCCAATCACAGACGGAAAGCCAGCTTGCAAAAAAAAGATGTTTTTTATTTTCTCGATCTCGTTGTTTAGAGATGGCCATTTTATAAACTGATTCCGCCTTCTATTCAATGCTAGAGATACATCTCTCACCGTTCGAGACACCGTGGATTTGTCTACACCGATACTGTCTCCTACAACTTGTAGGAAACTTCCCGATGCAAAGAATCTCAAGGCAATGAGGACTTGTTGTTGTGGCTCAAGTGCATGTCCTCGCTGGGTATCGCGAACTAAATCCTCATGAAGTAGGTTTGTAATGTAATTTATTGCATTTCTGCCAAACCTATATCTTGCCCTTAACTCGCTGTCGTGAAGGTCGTCAATATTTAAGCCTCGTGGGCGATATCGTCTTTCACGACGAGGATAATTTACTCGGAACAGATTGAGATCGAGACCCGCCATTAGCTGTTTTATTTGCGAAGTTGATGTGTTAACCTAGGGTTAAATAAGTTAACCCACCTAGCGAGGAGGGTTAAATTTAACCCCAACTTTAACCTAGGGTTAAGGATAACCTAGCTTTGAACAACGGAAAGTAACCTAAGGTTAAAAGTTAACCCTAGGTTAAGCAAATTTAACCCTGGGTTAGCGTTAACCGGCTTTTGAACAACCGGCCCCTGGTATATAAGTCGTATTCCGAATAACAGAACTCAAATTAAGTGCTTTGAACAGTGCTTGCGGCAGTGCGGTAGCCGCGGTAGTAAGTAGTGCGATATTGCGATAGCCAACATTGCCAAGAAAACCTGACATAACGGAAATCACTAATATTCATCGGATAAAGTTTTATCAGATAAACAACACTGTATCAATCATTAACAATCCCAAACTCTTTTTCTCTCGTTGCTTCATCGGATCTGACAAAATTTCAATTTGGACTAGCGCTTTTGTGTGCGCTTTTGTGTGATTTTGTGCAATTTCGGCTCCCCATTTACGTTTTGGCGCCCCCTAAAAAATCTTCGCTGGGGGGCCATGGCCCCCCGGCCCCCCCTGCCAGCACGCCACTGTCAGCATAACTGCTGTCGCTTGGTAATTCAACATATTCTCCTTCATACTCTTTTTGGTAATGTTGTCCACCCCTTATTTCCAAACAGTAATTATCATGCTCAAGATAGTTTTGAATTAGCGACTTGACGATGGCTTTCGATGGCGAGATGCAGCACGAACTTACAAAGTCGTCGAGCATAGAATGATACTAAATCTTGTTCCTGGATCATTTCTAGCAACTTCCGAAGCCCGTCCAGGTTTTTCGGTCCGACAATTCCGCGTTTTTCAAGCTCCTTGAAAATATGTAGTCGTTCTTTCAGCTTCTCCAATGTCGCAGCTTGGATATCATAGCGGAGAGCATACTTCAATTTATCAAGAATGTCTTGGGTAATCTCGTTCTTGAGCGTTATAATGAACTTAGTATATTCAGTCTTTTGGATATCACCACCAGCGACGATCGACATTTTCAGGAAAGGAAGGATAGTTACTGTAATGTTGTCAAGCAAATGTTGGGCCAGCTATGATATGTCATTCGCTGGTCACATTGATGATCGAGCAGGAAGAGTCAGAAACTAGTCTCGCGCGAAGCCCTAGCGGGTGTTCCAGGCATCAGGGAAATTCCCTCCAGGGGAAAGCCCTTGTTGACAGTAATTTTAGTAACGATATCGTACGATAACCTGACAATGACAATTCTCATAACCTGACATTAATGACGATGTAAACTATAAATTGCGGTGAAAATAGCTTTAAGTAATATATACAAACCGCACAAAAGGTCTTTATCAGATTTAAAACATCGAGGCGCAGCCGAGTGTTTTAGATCTGATAAAGGCCGAACTGTAAGGTTTGTATATGACTTCTAAGATGACTCGTTTTGTACGCTCACTGGCGTTGGAATTTTGAAGATTGATGTTATCTACGCTGTAAAAATTGAAGGAGAAAATTTGAGCAAGTCTATATCAAATATATAGATCCGCTACGGGTCATGAGTTTCCTTTGTATTTTGCTTATGAATAATTAATGAATTTTAGAAATTATAGATATATTTTTCTTTCGCTTTCTCAGTTTAACCACAGTATAGAGACGACCAGTAGGGCCACTCGGCGATGCAACTTGTAGCCGGCTTTTTATGCAAAAATATGCAGTTTACTGGCCAGGAAATGTAGTCCAGCTTGCTTATTGGCCAGAAAAAGCAAAACATTTATTTTTCATAACAACAAACATTTGATGTAGTCGGTAGAAGTTCGTTTGGGGGTCGGTTGAAAGCACCTTACACCCCCCTGGAAAGGGGGACGGCCCTGTACTGGTCATCTCTATACTGTGGTTTAACGTCAAGAATGTTTATGCTCAAATGCACAGACTCAATAGATTTGAAGTTCATATTTAAGGATTAAAGCACTCTGTGAGTGCATTATCGGGATTTACAAGCACGAGTTCACGAACAAGGAACGAGAGTTTCATACTGCACGAGACGCAGTCGAGTGCAGTATTAAACTTCGAGTTCCTTGTTCGTGAACGAGTGCTTGTAAATCACGATAATGCACGAACAAAGAGTGCTTTAAACGTTTTAATATTCAATTTGAGTAAACGCTTTGGCGGTATTTTTTTATTTTGAATTATGAGCAAAAACATTCTATAAACTTTGTTGAACTAACTGTTTACTAGTTCCTTGTTTAGTTTTGATAATATTCAAAACGACAAATAGCTTTTATATAAGAAACAACCTTGTTGTTGTTTTGAATCTGTCTGCCGAATTACGAATATATTTTCAACCGGCTTCGCCGCTTCGTAAAATAAACTAAATAAACAACACATGTTTACGTTTAAATACGGAATTATTTTAGAAATTTGGCCACTTCGTGGTTTTGGGATTGTCTTGGGTTTAAAAGAAACGAAATGTTATAAACTCTTCTATTCGTGAGTTCTGGAGCCATCTTGCCGTGCTGATATAAACTGTAACGGCACGACCGTGCGTTGTTGCTATATAAAATGCACACTCGTGGTACAAATTGACCAATAAGAACGCGAGTTTACGAAAATTGAATATTAATAACATATATCATATAAAAGTTACGTATCATTATGTTCAGTATTGTTCTGGTACTTCAGACCTGAACGAAGCTCAGAATCTTTCTCCAGCAGTATAACCACACAGAAATAATGTTTTCAAACGATATATTCAAGTGTAAAGAGGTAAAAAGAGAATGCTAACAAAGGCGCGTAGGAATACAAAGTAAAAACCAGTTCCCAAAAAACAGACGGCCCCCCTGACTAGCAAATTCAGCCAATGGAGTGGCTGAAAATATGTAGATGGCGCGAACGAGAAAAAGATGAAAGAAGCGCCGTGAAAAGTATAAATATAGAAATATATAGGGCCCTAGTGGCCAGAACACTCCCGTCCGGTATGAAAATACCGCTATAATATAATATAATGTCAAGGTGCGAGTGTTTAGTTCACTTTGATTTCAGTTCGTCTTCAGCATTTAACAGGATTATCTCTGTGACGGGTCTTGTGTAGAATTGCTTCGAGCCGTTCTTCGCCGTCATAACTTCTACCTTCCGGACTTTACCGTCAGCGCTTTCGTGTGCTTTTGTAATACGGGCAAGAGGCCACATGTTTCTTGCTTCGTCCTTGCACCTGAGCAGCACCAGATCGCCTTCCTTCAGATTGGGCCGGGTTGCTCGAATTCCCATTTTCGTCTTGAAAACGTTCGCGAGGTATTGAACTTGTCTCCACTGTGCAAGTTGAGAGAACTTCGTGCGTAAGTAGTTTAGATCCCAACTCGGATAGCATGGTATTTAGGATTTTTCTTGAAATTCCAATCATCCGTTCCCATACCCCACCAGCATGCGACGCGTGTGGAGGATTGAAGATCCATTCGCAGCCTTCACGAGTGAGGTACGCTTCGATGTCTTTCTTCGTCTCCGTAGACGCCGCTTCGAGCTCGTTCTTCGCTCCAACAAAGTTCGTACCGCAGTCGGAGCGAAGTTGGGCAGCCGGTCCTCGTACCGCAAAAAACCTGCGTAGGGCGTTGATAAAGCTTGAAGTGTCCATGGACTCGATGAGCTCGATGTGGATGGCTCTAACAGTCAGACAAGTGAAGATCACAGCCCAACGTTTGTTACATGCGACTCCTCCCCTTGTACGTCGTGTCACAATTTGCCAAGGCCCAAAGACGTCGAGGCCTACGTACGTGAAAGGAGAAGCAGGGTTGAGGCGCTCTACTGGAAGGTCCGCCATCTTTTGGTGAAGTTGCTTTCCTCTCAGCTTTCGACATTGGAAGCATTGGTGGATTACCCTGTTCACAAGTCGCTTGCCTCCGAGTATCCAATAACCCTTAGATCTGATCATCCCGTGAGTGAAGTGCCGTCCTTGATGCTTAACTTCGTTATGGAGATATTTAACTACGAGGGTTGTGACGTGGTGGGAACCGGGTAAGAGTACCGGGTGGCGTTCTTCGATGGTAAGCCTTGCCCTCTCGAGACGTCCGCCGACGCGTAGGAGCCCTTCCGAGTCGACCACCGGACTTAGCTTCGTAAGAACACTTCCTTTGGCTAGTTTTTCCCCTTTCTTGATGCATTCGATGTCCTTTGCAAAGGCTTCGTGCTGTACGTTCTTAACGATTGCCGTTTGTGCTCGTTTTCGTGCCTCAGTGGTGGTGATCACTAAAGATTCTTCATCGGTGGGAGTCGTAGTTTGGTGATGGCGTTGAGACCGCTTCTGAGCGAGCAGGATTAATCTTGATACTGCATTTACTAGGTTTGTCCATTGAGAAAACCTTAGGAAACGTGCTGTACCGAGGGTCGTGGCCTCCCCTCCCTCCGTATGCGTAAACATGGCGATTATCTTCGGACGGATTTCGGGGTCGTCGTTCACGAGATCGACGTTCGAGATACTTGTCTGTTCGTCGTTAGAAGCATTCTGGCCGTGGAGAAACTTTGGACCGGTTAACCAGGTAGAACTCTGCAGGTCGCAGGCTTTCACGGAGCGGGTGGCGAGGTCTGCAGGATTAAGATCGGTTGGAACATATTGCCATTGTTGCGGTGAGGACGACTTCCTTATTCGCTGCACCCGATTACTGACGTAGACATAAAATCGTCGCGTTTCGTTTAAGATGTACCCGAGTACTATCTTGCTGTCCGAGTAGTAGGCAACGGTGCAAGGCTGGATTCCTAACTCTCCTATGATCATTTCGGTGATTTCCACTCCGTGAACCGCGGCGCATAGCTCTAAGCGAGGAATAATTGTGGCGTGGGATGAGGCTAACTTAGCTTTACCGAAGATGAAAGAAACTTGAACTTTACCATCGTCCTGGATGGTTTTGAGATATGAGACCGCTCCTATGGCTTCTACGGATGCGTCGCAAAAGGTGTGTATTTCCACCCGAGTGGATTCTCGCAAGGATGTGGCTGCGTAAGGGCGTGGGACTTTGACTTGTTTCAGATCTGACAGTGATTTGCACCAGGCATCCCACGACGGTCTGTTCTCTTCCGGCAGAGGTTTGTCCCAGTCGTCAAACGGTTGACGTTTAAGACTCGTTGTCATGGATCTGAGTAGAGTCTTGGCTTTGATAACCACGGGTGCTGCGATTCCGAGCGGGTCGTACAGGCTGTTAGTTACCGAGAGAACACCGCGTCTTGTGAATGGTTTGCTTCCTTCGGCGACTCGGAAGGTAAAGGCATCGGCTTGTAGGTCCCAATATACTCCAAGAGAACGTTGAACCGGGATGTTGTCGTTGTGGAGATCCAAGTTGCGCAGATCTGAGGCTTGGTCTTCGTTGGCAAAGGCTAGCGTAACTTTGGGGTCGTTTGAAGCGATTTTATGGAGGCGTAGATTCGCAGTAGCCAACATGGCTTTGGTGCGGCGTAGCAGGTCAATGGCTTCTTCGCGCTCGGGAACAGACTTTAGACCGTCGTCCACATAAAAATCCTTCTCCACGAATTCTCTGGCGTCGGACCCATATTCGGCTTCGCTAACTTGTGCTGTCTTCCTTAGGCCGTACGTCGCAATGGCTGGCGATGAGGTGTTACCGAATAGATGGACTTTCATCCGATATTCAATCACCTCTCCGTCTGGATTGTTGTCCTTGTGCCAGAGGAAACGCAAGAAATCTCTGTGGTCCTCGCGAACTAGGAAAGAATGAAACATTTGTTCAATGTCTGCCATAAACGCGACTGTGTTGAGACGAAAACGCAGGAGAACCCCCAGAAGACTATTTGTCAAGTCTGGACCAGAAAGTAGTAGCTTGTTCAGTGAAACTCCTCTGGTTTCAGCTGCCGAGTCAAAGACCACTCGAATTTTCCCTGGTTTCTGAGGGTGGTAGACATCAAAGTGTGGGAGGTACCAGCACGGTTTCTTTGAAACTAGGTCGCTCGTAGGGACAGGTTCTGCGTGTCCGTTGTCGAACATTTTCTGCATAAACCCGAAATAATGTTCCTTCATTTCTGGTTTTCGGTCGAGTGTTCGTCTTGTGGAGTTAAGACGCTTACGAGCATCTTCGCGATTGTCAGGGAGTTGCGTTACTTCTAGGCGGAATGGTAGTGGTGCTACCCAGTTTCCGGCATCGTTTTTGACCATATGATGGTCCATGACGTTGGCGAATCTTCTATCTTCAACAGACTGGCCAGGTTTGTCGTCGTCTTGCGAATGTAGAAACACGTTAGTTCCTATGCCGTCCTCGAAGAGTCCGTTCTCAAATGTTTCCTTCCTTGTGACATTGATACTGTGGTCCGGACCACCAAGATTGTCTTTCTTGACATGGAAGACGTTGGGGCAAGGAACTAGCATTGAGTGTCGTCCAGTTTCGAGAAGATGCGTTTTGTAGCAGGAGGGATTTGGCTTGTGGACGCCGTCTAGGCACGCATTTCCGAGAATGACCCACCCTAGATCTAGTCGTTGGGCCCATGGGGCGTTTCGAGATCCGTTGCGCGACTCGTGTATCTTCTGGAGCGGTGGGGCGTCCCGACCAACGAGCAGGAGGACTTTGGCGTCATCACAGATCTCAGGTATCTTGTCAGCTATCTCTCGCAGGTGTGGGTGAGCCAACGCTATTTCTGGTGTAGCTATTTCTTCTTTGCTATCTGGGATAGCGTTACATTCAACGACGCTAGAAAGTTGATGTCTTTTTCTACCGTCTAGAGATTCCACGATGAATCCTTTGGCAAGTCTTCCTCGAATCTGAGTTGTTCCACCGCATGTTTTTAGTGTATACGCAGACGCTTCACCGTTTACGTTTAAACGGTCGAAGAGTTCGGATTTTGCCAGCGAGCTATTACTCTGGTCATCAATGACTACGTAAGCCTTTACTTTCGTTTCGGGATGTCCATTAACGTAAATGTTAGCTAAGCAAATTTTTGAGCACGATTTACCGCCAGGTCGATTCCTGCATACTTCGGTACAATTGGTTGTAACCTTCGCTTGCTCCCCACCATACTGTCGAGTGCCGTCTTGCTCCCCGTCATGGTTTTGCTCGTCTTGTTGTAGCGATGGGACTCTCGTCTGACTGTGAAGTGCTGCTACGTGTTTATCGCTCTGACACTCCGTACATTTAATTGTGCATTTGCAGTCTTTCGCGAGGTGAGTACAAGAGGCGAGGCAACGAAAACATACACGGTTTTGTCTCAGTATTGTCCTCCTCTCTTCCAATGGCTTAGCTCTGAAGGTACGGCACTTATTTAACGGATGGGGTTTCTGGTGGACAATGCACCAATTCGTAGGATCACGCGTGCTGGTTTCTTCGTCTCCAATATGTGTGTCCGTCATTCTCGGTCTTCTTTACGTTAATTTCTTCCCTTAGAGTAAAGTTTCTAGGGCTCGCGTTTCTCTTCTCGGGTGTGTCTATGATTAAATTTGGATCGTTTCTCTCGAGAGACAGTTCCTGGATGAACGTTGCGAATTCGGTAAATGGAGGGTAATCTATATCCTTATGTTCCTTTTTGTAGCGGTAGGCATGACGTTGCCACCGGTTTTGGATATCACTAGGAAGTTTGGCTATAACTGGTTTAATGTATACAGGTTCATCGAGAATTCTAAGTCCTGGATACCCCCCGTCGTTCTTGGCACACTGCAACTCTAGGAGCAAGTCTCCGAGCTCTTGTAGTTTCTTGTTATCTCTATACCCGATCTTTGGAAAGTCTTGCAGTTTATTGAGGGGTACTTCAGTAATGACAGCGTTGGACCCAAATCTCTGTCCTAGTTTCTGCCACAGGACTGCTACGCCATTGATTGGGTTGTTAATGTATGCATTGCGTAGGCGTAGTGCCAGTTTCTTCGATTCGTTGGAGGTATACTCGATAATTAATGATAGTTCCTCACTCGGAGTTATGTTGATATCTCTTGTCATGTTTTTAAAAGACTCCTTCCAACTACAGTAATTTCTCGGATTGTCATCGAATTTCTGTATCTTATTTGCGATAAGTTCTCGACGGGCCATGAACTGGATGTACGCACCCAAATTGTTTTCATTTGATTTGAAGGTGGCTTAAGTTGGGTTCTGAAAATGTCCGCGGTTGGGTCTAATTGGTGACTCGGTAACGTGTCTTGGGCACGATAACTGTTCTTTTCGATTGGTTTGGGATGAGTAGTTTGAGGAGATACGGTAGGGGTATAGTTATGTTCGTTAATGTTATGTTGATCAAAACATTGGTTATTAATATAGTGCTGAACTCTTTCGACAGGATCGTCTTTGGGTAAATCCGGATGTTTAGATTCACAGTGATCTTCGAGACTCATTTCGTTATCGAAGGCATCTGCTTTGGCTACGGCGACTGCTGCCTCCTCTTCCAATCGTAAACTTTCCATACGTGCTTTCTGTTCTAATTTTTTCTTAGCTAAGGCTAGTTCCTCTTGTTGTATTAGGAACGCAGACTCGGATTCAAGCAATGATCTTTTCTTTTGCATTGCTGCCTTTTTTAATGCTGCGGTGGCTTCGGCTCTAGCTTGGGCTCGTCCTGCTGTAGAGGATGAGGAGGAACTACGTGAACGACGGGATGAATTTTCGGTCAAAAGTTCCAACTTTCGCTCACTTCCCTCGTTTACAGTGTTTTGAATGAACCGACCGCGATTACTCAAAAGTTTTTCAAGAATTTCACACTCGCGTTGTTGTTGAGGTGCATTGACACTGGTAAGAAACTCTACCAACGACAGCGACATGGCTTGATAGTGGTGGAAATTCGAGCGTACCTGTGATATGCGCGATTTTATTTCTTCTACCGAGTTTGGGGCTTCATGAAGTTTTGTCACAGAATTCAATGTATTTCGCCACAATTTTTCAAGTTTGGCTTGGTCTGATTGTAGGCGGTTTTCAATAGACTTAGCGGAAGGTTTCGGAAATCTTTTGGGCCGAGAAGAGGGGTCGTTGGTCGATATAGCGCTTTCGGAAACTTCCGTTATGGCGTCGAGCGTAGTCGGAAATTTAGTCAAGTCAATATCCCCCGTATTTTCAATATTCCCCCGTGTTTTCGTCGATTTCCCCCGTTAAAATGGACTTTAATTCTCCTACCTCAGGTTCTTCGGCGATAGGGTGGTTCATCTCTGCATTATCCGTTGTAAACTGAACGTTGTCTTCGGTTAAGGGGGTCCTATACCAAATTTTTTACGGTTTTCAAAATATTTATGAAATTTTAGAAAACCAATAATTATATACTTTAAAGCCTTCTCAATAACCTCCATGGGTTTTTAGTTCATGAAAATTGCTTTAAATCGGAGAAAAAGAGCACATTCCTAAGTGATTATCTTGTAAATAAACTAAATATTTGACTTTAAAGCTGTTTTTCTCAAATTACCGAAAACGTGTAATTAACAATATTGCGCGCAGGATATCTTAAGAAGAATTAAAGCTATCTTGCTGAAATTTTCAGGGCTTACTCTATATAACCTGCTCTAGGAGACATAGTAAAATAATTACCCTATCTTCAATAATTTTGAAATTGTAATATCTTAAGTGAGGATAGTGATGTTCATTTTTAGTATTCATGGCGTAAAACATTTATTATAACACATATGCTAACAATTTTACTTCATCTCCTAGATAATGTCGTTAGTTAATAAATAAAAGTTATTCTATGTCTTTAACATTAATACTTTTTTAGTTATCATGCTTATAAAAGACCCCATATTTCACCATATGGGGTCTTTTATCTTGGTAACCATGGCAACCACTTCTTCCAACTATACCTTTTTTTGGTCAGGGTATCTAGCCCAACAACATACTAAAAGAAGTGTTTCATATCATTAGATTAACAGTAAAAAAAAAATTTGGTAGAGGACCCCCTTAAAGACGTGTTTGTAGCGATTTTATCCATACTACAAATGTCGGTCTTCGATATTCGATAAACAAAGTCTTCGTAAACGCCAGAAAGATGTCTCTCTTTTTACTGTTCTGGTACTTCAGACCTGAACGAAGCTCAGAATCTTTCTCCAGCAGTATAACCACACAGAAATAATGTTTTCAAACGATATATTCAAGTGTAAAGAGGTAAAAAGAGAATGCTAACAAAGGCGCGTAGGAATACAAAGTAAAAACCAGTTCCCAAAAACAGACAGCCCCCCTGACTAGCAAATTCAGCCAATGGAGTGGCTGAAAATATGTAGATGGCGCGAACGAGAAAAAGATGAAAGAAGCGCCGTGAAAAGTATAAATATAGAAATATATAGGGCCCTAGTGGCCAGAACAAGTATCATAGAATAAGGAATGAATAGAAAGGTCACTTAGGTATACAACATGTAACCAATTTTCAGTGCGCATGCGCGGGATTTCTTGAGCTCGCAGCCAGTAAAAGCATGCGAGCTTAATAGGGATTTGTATTACAAACTGCACACTTGGATCACTAAATCGACTATTTTTCGAAAACTAACGATTTGAATATCAAACCACAACAGCTTTCTGTAAAGACAAGGTAGGCACACATTCTTGTTGTGGCTAGCATAAAAAGAAACGAATATTTAGCGAGAAATTTGATATTGTTATGTGGCAAGTCTGATTCCGACGTATAGCGGAGTGTTGCTTATTTCATATCTTGTCAGAAAACTTAGAATTTACATCAACAAATTTAACTGGAGTATAGATAGTTTCCGAAGCAAAGAACTATTGAATATTATTACACAAAGTGTATGTGTATTATGTGTATACATTTCAACGCCGCAAGACTTTTGATTTCGTGTGAAATTCTTGAAGGAAATTTAATTGGTAAATATATCAGAATACAGGTTCACCCAATACCATTATGGTATTGCCTATTGGTGTTCATCACATACTTGTGCCTTATCAGGGCGATAACAGGGTAACATAAAAACGATATTGTTTTTATTTCCCACTGCTTATCACCCTGATAAAGGCACTAGATTTGATAAAAAGGTTATCACACTCATGACTCGGTGATATCAGTTTATCCCTCTCGGTACGATATCATAATTGTCCCTGGTTCTCTGCACTCACTCATGACAACAATGATATCGTCCTCGAGCGATAAAATTGATATCACCTCATCCCTCATATGATAACATATACATATTATCACTCTTATGAACTGAGTAATGCTAAAGAATGTCCCTGAAATACCAGCTATACTGTATAGGTGATTCTTTTTATTGTTTCTATTTTCTGTAGTTTGATTGATTTCTCCCATGAGAGTTTAAAACAGTGTCAGTCTTGCAGACACCTGTGACTGTCAACTATCGACAGGAAAACTATAATTTCTCATCAAAAGTTGATGAAACCATAGCATGCTATATTAAATACAGTAGCTTCTATGAGTTGTGCAAGCTGGCCACAACATGTTATGGTCTATTATTATCTTTGCCAAATAATCTACATTGCAACATTTTACATTAGCTATGGCAGGGTGTCTGCAACAGCAACTACCAATTACTGTGGGCCCTATATTTTGATTTGTTCAATTTAAATATCTGAATGCATTTTACTGTAAACATAGTATGTGTGCATGTATTGACTATTGAACACACTATTTACTATATAAAATAAATATTTGAGACCATTTGATCAATTGAAAAGAGGCGTATTATGGTTCATCAGCTTGGGTAGAGCTTGATCTGGCAGGAGGGATGCTGGTCATGGTGTGGGGTGTGACCATCAACCAAGGCAGGATGAATAATAACTTAGATACTTGAGGAGTTAAACGATCAAAGTATCTGAAAAACATACTAAGAACTTCTATATTTTTCAGGTAGTTTGATCCTACTAACCCACCCCAATTTGAGCAAAGACCCTTTGTCTGGAAGTTAGTAACATAGCATAGAGGTAACAAACAGGATTAAGTGGCTGAAGGGGTGGTTGGTTACCATTAATGCTATATTCTTTTAATTTGGGAGCACCTTATTTTATTATTTATTTACAGTATTATAAAGCCCAAACAAAGCCCAAACGGTAAGAGACAAAGGTTTGTCACGGTTTGGACAAAGCCCAAACGGTAAGAGAGCGAACGGGACTCGAGGTCCCATGCGAGGCACTCCCTCGAACCATATAGATACTAAAATACATAACAGTACTTAAAATATATATACACGATAATAATACTCGTAAAAAAAACCCCCCAAAAAAAACAAAAAAAAACAAACAAAAAAACCCCCCAAAAAACAAACAAAAAAAAACATATGCCAATTGCTCGTTGAAATATAATAAAATAAGATATTGAAAGACCCAATAAAAACTCAACTAAGAATGTAAGAGCATTTGGGATAATGAGAATAATAATAAAACAATGTGCATATGTTTTTTCCCAATACTAATCCCTAAGTCTATGATGACATGAACACCTTAAGGCAAATCACGGGACAGTTTAAGTTTCTCCTAACTAGAAGTCTAAACACAGATTTTTTTCGGTTCAATACAGCAAGGGGGGGGGGGGGCGAGGGATAGCAATAACCTAACACAAGTCCAATTCACTCGAGTCTTTAGGAAGCTGTTCTTTAGTTCCTTTCTTAATTCCTCTGCTGGCAATTGTGATGATGACTTGGACAGTCTACTGGCTGAATGTAGTAAAAAATGCAAACTGCCTGATGTTCCAGTTCTGGTTGTTCTACCACCTCAACTGAACACCTTAGTCATTGAACCTATAGATTACAATGAAAAATCATAAGTTCCAATTTAACAGAAGAAAATTCTATTGCCTATGTCTCTGGGTATCTGACCATGAAATGTTTTACAAAACACAGCTGTAAAACATGCAAAGCAGTTCTGGTATCGAATGAACTAGATGATAATTGAAAAATCTGAAGATGCTACTTTGAAGATGCTACTTTTGGAGGACATGCACCAACAATACCTTACCTCGAGTATGTAAAACAACTGGAGGATAATTATCTTTATCACCAATTTCTCCATCTATACCAAGAGCTCACGAGAGCAAACATATCCTAAGCAAACTTAAGGCTGTCGCTGTACCATTCCATACCTGCCCTGATTTCCCTCTTGAGTTTCTACAAAAAGTTATTCCAACAGATGCAGATTTTTTTTTGTTTGAAGTTCGCCAATCGTGTTTAGTTCTTTTGTACAGACCAATTACATTTGATAATGAAGTCCAGTTATTTTATAATAAACAAATTTTTGCTATTAATCACTAAGGGCAACAGGTCAATAAAACCTGTTTAGTGATGTATTAACCTTCTCTTTACAACCAGTGACAGCGGTTTATGTTTAGTTCGTTGGTTTTCGAAAAATAGTCGATTTAGTGAACCAAATGTGCATTTTGTAATACAAATCCCTAATACGCTGACTGGCTTTTACTGGCTGCGAGAATTTTGGCACAGCTATTTCCGGTATGCGCGAGGCAACATGCGCGGCTTCAAAAATTTCAAAAGCGCCGACTGAAGTGACCCTTCTATTCATTCCTTATTCTATGTTCATTATGTTTAATACGTTCTCTGCATACGGAAGTTGCGGGTAAGGAAATGCAGAACACAGAAGAGCCAGTCATGGATAACCTGGACAAAGAAAAGCGTAGAAGTGTGGAATTGGTTAGGTGATTGCTTGAAAAACTAGTTAATTGTTCGTCTATTAAAGTGTGAACACCATTATGTTCTCCAGACAGGTATGTAGCTTTATTAGACATAAGCATAACTATTTAACACAACATCTACCTTGAATGATCAATATGTGTCAGGGCCTTTTTTAATTAATGTACTGGAGGGGTCAAAGTCCCCCCCCAGCCCCCAAGTTGCCCCCCGAGTAAGCTATTTTGGGCCCCCCAGTGAAGGTCCCTTTAGTCCAAAATCTAAGGAAAAAAGAGAAGTTTAGAGGAAAGTTATGGTATTTTCACAACAAAACCTAGCTCCGTTTAGATGGGAAATTGTCTCTGAAAATGCAGGAAATCAAGCCACGGAGACTCAAGAGAGGAGAGGACCCCCAGATCCCCCTTCAGCTTCCCACACCTGTAATACACCACCTACTTGTTACTTCCCCTTTCGATGATGGCCCCCCCACTAACGATTTCTTAAAAAAGGCCCTGATTTGTACATACTCTATTTGCTCTATAGCCCAAAGCCAGTTGCATATCATTTACATATCTCGTATTAACCCAGCATTATTGACCAACTTCGATTTTGACATCACCATGTTTGACATGCACATCCTGCACAGGCGCGACTGTCTTTACACGTTTACGTTCTGATGCCAGTTGTGGGTTGCGGGCCAACGTTAGGGCAAGGAACCACTTGGCACGGGCCTGAGCTGAACATGTCCATTTCGGTCCGTTTTTGTGTTCTAAGATACAATAAGCAAATGTATATTAATTATATGAATGCGAAAAAATCTCACAAGTTTTCACCAAAATGTATTTATGTCAACTACTGTAGATGACACTTGATAACTCCCAAAAAGAAATCCCGTTGGGAGACAGATTTGGAGCAAGTCTAGGGGACTGCATACCGCTGCCGGGCTCAATTTCCATATATTAACAACCTGAATATTAATACAAATAACTTAATCTTAATCCCAACAACAATCCTAATCTTAACCCTAACTCTAACCCTTAACCCTAACTCTTAATCCTAACCCTAATCCTTGTGACGTAATTTCAGGATAGCAATATGTAAAGTCACCCAAAAGTCAAGTATTTATGCATAAATTATAAACGATGTACTAATTTATACACATTCAGTTCTTTTCAGTCCGGAAAATGAAGACATATTTCTCATCCAATTTTCATCCAAATTGACTAACTAAAATTTGATAGATTTGTCCTTCTCCACAAATTTTGGTATTAAAATGTTTAATAGTTTTTGAGTTATCCTGCTATAAACACGCACAAATGAAACGGAGATGAATTCGAAATATACACCTCCTGGCCTGCAAGGCTGTAAAATATGATTTATAAACAATCATGTTATTTCATGAGTTTGTAACATGGTTGTAACTCACCACTAATTAACTCCGTCTAAAAAGACTGGAACGATAACTTAGCCTAGACATAATTTTTTAGCTGAAAGATTTGATATTGTTCATGATGGCCGGCTGGCCGCCATGTATGTAGAGCAATGATGTACAGCGACGATATCACTATACCATTGAAAATGATCGATCTGTTCACTTTTAGAGCGGTTAGCTTCTACAGATCGTCGAAATGTTTTAAAATTGAGAACTGTTAGCCTGCGTGGCAGGCGTTCTATTGTGGGGGAGGGGAAAAGTTCTCTCAGAAAAAGGGCGCGCTCTAAACAAAACTCCCTCCCCCACAATAGAACGCCTGCCGCGCAGGCTACAGAACTGTAGTCCTTCTGAATGAAACATTTTCCCGAGCTTAGCGCATAAATGTGGCTTTGACCAGGCTTTGACCATGCAATCACCGGATTGTTCAATGAGGTTAGCATTCCAGTGTATATAGAGCTCACTGCTGACAATCTGCTAGCATCTTAGATTACACATACTGACGTGTACAACTGAATATATATGAGGCGAAGAGCTGAATTATTTCAAGACGTTCAAGATATAGTTCCCTCAAGCATAATTGAAAACACTCACAATTTGAACCATATTTTGATATAAGTCAAAGTAAAGCAAAACAAAAGCCTGCGAAATTCTTAACTGAGCCCACAATGCCATGCAACGAGTGCTCAGCGACATGACCTTTTTCTATGGGATAGTTCTTCATGTAGCCCTACACGAACAATATATGGGGTTAGGGTTGGTTTGGAAGTTAATAAACATGCATTTAGCCCTAAATGAAGAATATACCTTTCTGTGCAATTTCCGGTAGGTCTGCTACACAAAAATTCGCAGTACTAGCAATGAATGCGCTACTGAGGTCTTTCTAAGCTTCAGTAAAGGACGTCATACAACTTACGTGTCTCATGATCATCGCTCAGTGTTTGGCAGAAAACTCGAAGAATTGGGTTTCTATTAGCGGCTTGCACGTGAAGATAACAGATGTACGCATTGAAACCTTTCAAAAAGAATAAAAAAATGTTATAAAAACAGTTGGTGTGTTAGTCTCTGAGAAAACCAAGAAGCATTGTTGCCAAAACACTGTTGTCGAAACATTATTTCTTAGTCGTGTTTCCCGTAGGTGGACAAACTAGGAAACATTGTTTCCGCATAATATGTTTCTGTATTTGTTGGAAAACGTTATTTCTTCTTTTGGAAAGCAAGAGAGTTAGCAAGCGAGAGTTTGCATAAGAGTTTCATCAATTCTCATGCTCGGTCAAACGAGAATAAGAGTTGCACGAGAGTTGACTACTTGGATATTACCGCGCGCACCGGTCAAACGAGGATGAGAGTTGATGTCGATCGGAGTTGGCAAGCGAGAGTTGCATGAGAGTTTCATCAACTCTCATGCCCGGTCAAAGGAGAGCAAGAGTTGCATTAGAGTTGACTTGATATAACCGCACGTAACTGTCAAACGAGCAAAAACTCTCATCAAAATTAGAACCAGCTCTCAAAGTTGATGAGAGTTGGCGGTCAAACGCGAGCGAGAGTTGCAACTGTCATTCTCTCATTGACTCTCATCAATGCTCGTTCTCTTTGGCCGGGGCTTTAGGATAATAGTATTGGCATCCAGACAAGAACTAGACAACTAGTGATCGGAATATTTCACTGTCTTTTCATTGACATTGTTTTGAATATTCCACTGTTCTTTATGCAATCCAATAACTGATTAATATTTTAGCTTATATTATTATTTACGCCCCGGTAAAACGAGATGTTGCAATCTCGCTCCCATTTGACCGCCAACTCTGATCAACTTTGAGCTGGCCAGAGCTGGTTCATATTTTGATGAGAGTGGATGAGAGTTTTCCCTCGTTTGACCGAGGTAATATCCAATCAACTCGTGTAACTCTTGCTCTTGTCATCCTCGTACCCAGGCTTTTCCCTCTTGTGGAGATAAAACCCTGGATGGAGCTGGTCACGTGTCTCTTTAAATTTTTATTGCCTAAGGGGGTGAGGAGAAATGAGGAGAAGTATCATATTACATGCTTCCACTTGAAAATTATACACTTTAATTGCAAGGAGTGGGATATATCTCGAGAATCATATATTGTTCAAAACACTTGCAAAATTTGTTTTTTGTTTGCTTTTAAGTTTTAAAAACGTAGTAAACAGTTTTATCAACAGACAAGTCAAGTAACCAACCAAAATTGTATGCTTTTGAGGTGTTGTTTAATGTTCTCTCGAGCACGGTTTCATATCAGACGCCTCTGGATCTAGTCTATATTATTAAATCAATCGTCACTACAAATATAGAAACCTATAATTATAATATTTTTGTAATATGCCAAGCTATAAACATGCGGAGAGCCGGAGATTGATGTCCACTCTAAAATCTGTTGAAGCATTTTACAGTTTAGAAGGTAGTAAGATACAAAAATTCTCAGGGAAATGTGGTAAATTATGATTTATATTATTCGAGAACTTCCTTCTTGTTGCCGATTCTATAAACATGTACAAGTCTGAAGCCTGAGTGAAGGCAAAAGCCTCGTCCGCAGCTGGGGGAAAATACCAATTATGATATAGTATTGTATTGTAAATATAGGCTATATGCAAAGAAATGATAGCGCATCAGGTTTACAAAATATTTTTCATACATAATTCGAGACATAATTCATAAAAACTGATGCGTAGCCTTTCCACAGATATATATGTAAAATTTAGTCCTTCAGAGTTAGAGTTCCCATTGAATCAGCTGTATAGTGTATAGTACAGCAAAATAAAAACATAGTTGTACACTAAATTTTGTCTATACTATAGGACAAAGACTTTAAAATAAGTCGGCTTATTGGACACTGATGTCTCACAGTCACAGACCATATGCACAGACACAATAGCATAGTGATATGGATACTTTCAGCAAATACTAAATAACTGTATTCTAAATCCCTTTTGTATATTATATTAGATCAAGCTAGAAAGACGATGAAAACTATTTAGGATTTAAAGTGTGGTGTATACTAACACATATGAAGTATAATTACATATGTTTTATCGTAAATATTCAAGTTGTACCGCACGCACGGAAGAGTCGTTGAATTTGCCTTTATCGGATAATTTTACCGTACGTTTGGTAACATAAAGTTATACTTCGACATACTTCTTGATCGTCGCGTTTAGCGATGCCAAGGCGGGATATTTTACAATATTGAACGAGATTTAACCTCTGGATAGCATTGTTTTCACACAGTAGGATCTCGATATTTTATAGCAATTCCATATGTCAGCATTAAAAAAATCCATTTTGTTTGCAGTTTGAATACCAGACAGGATAAGGT